>OY979698.1:64443354-64766503 GCA_963855945.1 Thereva nobilitata | reverse complement strand
TATATATATATATATATATATATATATATATATATATATATATATATATATATATATATATATATATATATATATATATATATATATATATATATATTCACCTCTCCCCACTCCCCAAATCCGCTTTTGTACAAGGAACAATGGTCGGTACAATAATATGTTCTCTTTACTATGGAACGGGTTTCGCCACCACAATTGTTACTATGTTTCCGTGGGTTCCAATCTAATTCATACTCTAAGTAGCTAAATGCGTTGGACTGGAACCACAAACCCAACACCCCCGGAAACCTACACCACCAATACCATTTCAGTAGGGAAATTACCTGTAATCACACATTCTCTCTCTTAGGCTTTTAATTGTTCTTCCATAAAATTCTGCATATCAGATATAATTTCTTGTTTAGAGTTTCGTGAGCGTCAATGTCTGCAGATTCAAAAAGCTGAATTCAAAAGACGTCGCGTTACACACAGAGCATATACTCCGCGATTTGCGCCTCTCAGAAATTCACTCTCAGACCTCACTCTCACTAGCGCTTTATTGAAGATTGATAAATTCCCCTCTTCGCACCACTATTTACACAACAAGAACACAAAAGAAAAAACATAAGACCGAGTTATTATCGATCTATTGCTCAAATAGGGAAGCAGCCTAAGATGTCTAGTTGTCTAAACGTTAACACCTAACTCTAACCGAATTAAGGAAGCATCTCCGCATTCACTCCCGAAATGGTCTCAGACCCGCCACAACCCGAACTAGGGCTGCCCTTACCCAAATCTCACTTGCACAAGTTATGTATAAATCGGAATCGGACTCCAAGTCCAATTATCAGAAATATGACTCCGCGTGGCATGGGGTGAGAAAATTCATTTCCATGACACAGATTTCGGAGAAGCCAGACGCTGACCTGGCACAGTACGATAACAAGAGTACATGACTTGTCCCCACCTGAAATTACAACCGCAAGTAGTCCTAATCACGACGCCGCGGAGTAATGTCCAACATTTTATATCTCGATTAGACAGTTCGTTCTTTATAAATAAAAGTATTCGTTAATTTTAAAAGGTGTGTTTCGTTTTTTTTGGTTCCGTGAGTGTTATTCGGAACTTATATTTTTTTGATCTCCACCCCGCTCAACCACGTAACTGGCGCAGTCGGTTAACTTAAAGCTCGTGTAAACCAAAGTTTGATCTTGTGCTTGTTTCGGTAACGTTCGAAAATAGTAAACCGTAACACAATTCGATAAATAGGTAAATTCGCGAAGAAAAAAAAAGCCTAAATTCGATACAAGAAATAAAAAAGAGGTGCGAGTGCTAAACAAGAGTGAAAACTATAGGCCTAAAATAAATCACTTAAAACAGGTTGTGAGGTTGCTCCTGATCTTGTGCTAAATAATAACAAAAAAGTTTTTTATAAAAGTGTAAAGTGGTGGATGACCGAAAGAAGGCGAAGGAGGGAATCGCTGTTCAACGACAGAAGAAACCTAGTGACCGAAGAAATGGAGGATCAGATCAGCGAACTACAAAGAAAGCTGAGGGAACGTGAGGAAGAAATTTCTCAATTGGCTGTAGCAGTGCAACAATTAGTTGCAAACCAAAACAACAGCCAAGAACCGATCGGAAGACTGGCAGCCGCAATTCAGGAACTTAATTTGAGGAATGTAGCAGACCCAAGGCAGAAGATTTTGAAGGAACTCAGGCACATGAGTTCATTTACTGGTCGAGGTGATGTATCAATAAATTCGTTCATCACGAGCATGGAATTTTTCCTCAACGCAATTTTGGATCCACAAGTGCAACGGGACACAACCAGGATGATTTTTCTGGAAAAGATTCAAGGTGAAGCCAAGGAAGCAGTTATAAATATTAGAGAACCCGACAACTGGGAGTTGATCAAAGCAACACTGAAGCTGCGTTATAAGCCCGACGTCGAACCGGCGGAAATCTATAGGAAAATTAGCGGATTAAAGGTTAAAACAGTAAGTGAATTAGCTATAGAATTACAAAAAATTAAATTTAAAACTGATGAGCTTATAATATATTATAAAAATAACACGTGCATAGATTTAAGTAATGTTGATTCACTTCTTGCAAATACAGCTAAAGAAATGACTCAGGGAGTCCTTTTAGATAAAATTTATGGAATGAGTAATATATTAGAAATTATCAAGGTAATGCGTGAAAGGCGTTTTGAAGATGCGTGTATCAGAGATGAGTTTAAAAAATCCAAGTCTTTAGTTCCAAATAGAGTTTTTGAAAATTTTAAAAACAGAAACGATAATCCAAATTATAATAACAGGCAAAACTCAGGACAATTTAAACAACAGACTAAACAGACTTACAACTACGGTAATCACAGACAAAACTTGGGAAACCATCGTTCACAAAACTTGAATACAGACCAAAGACGTTTTTACTATCCGAAAAATCAATATAATCCCAATAATTATAATTCCGGGCAGTTCAGACCCAATTTTACACAAGGTAACTTTAGAGGGCCCTCAGCCCCGCGTAGAGAACCAACTACACCTATGGAAGTGGACAACGTCCAACCCCTCAGAACTAAGCGAAGTCAAGAATACAATTCAAAAAAAATTCCAAGGGAAAGTAGATACGAAAGGGTGACCAGAGAGGTTGAATCAAACCATGGTGGAGGCTTAGAAGAATCAGAAAAGTTTTTTCTCAACTAGCCTCGGACGAACTACCATTAGTCAACATCACCATCAATGGCATAAAATACGTGGCCCTAATCGATACAGGATCTACTATTAGCATTATTGATAGCAAATTACCTTATTTCCATAAAACTAAAATAAAACCATTTAAGTTCACTACCATTACGGGAAAAGACCGTATAAATTATGAAGTGCATACACCAGCCCCAGGAGAGCTTAAGCTTCCTCCAGGTGCTACAATTCGTTGGAAGGTTAGAAATTTGATTAAACGAAAATATCAATTCATTATCGGTATGGATTTATTAAATAAGTTAAGAACCAATGTTGGTATTGAAGACAAACACATTACTCTCAACCGTCAAATATTACCATTTTTAAATAACCCCTATCCCGTGGCGCAGGTATGTTCACTGGAACCTATCGAAAACGGCTACTTAAAACGTCTTCAACTCAATCATTTAAACCCGGAAGAATACCATGCAGTTGTCGAATTAATTAAAAAGTTCGAACATTTATTTTTTAAAGAAGGAGATAAGTTGACTAGTACTCCGAGCATTCAACATGAAATCATCACCACAACGGAAAATCAAATAAACGCAAAACTTTACCGGTACCCACCTAAACACGAGCAAGAAGTTCGTAGACAAATTGCGGATATGGAACAACAGGGAATAATACGCAAAAGTAACTCAAAGTATTCCAGCCCGTTAATTGTGGTGCCGAAAAAGAGTGATAATTCCGGTGAGAAAAAATTTCGGATAGTCATTGACTACCGAAAATTGAATGAGGTAACAGTGGATGACAAGTTCCCATTGCCCAACATAGATGCCATCCTAGACAAATTGGGCCGAGCCCAGTATTTCTCCACAATTGATTTGGCGAAAGGCTATCACCAAATCCTAATAAGAGAGGAGGACAGGAAGAAGACGGCATTCATTACCCCACACGGACTCTATGAATACAATAGGATGCCATTCGGCCTGAAGAACGCCCCAGCGACGTTCCAAAGGCTTATGAATGACGTCTTGAGGGACTTCATAAATAAAACTTGCGTTGTATACCTTGATGACGTCCTGATATTTAGTACATCCCTTCAGGAACACGTCAAGGCTATTTCGGAAATCTTTAAAACTTTGGGTCAGCACAAACTAAAAATTCAAATAGATAAATGTAGATTTTTAGAAAAAGAGACCCCATTTCTAGGACATGTGATCACTAAGGACGGAATAAAGCCGAGTTCTGAGAAAATTAGCGTGATCAAGAACCTGGAAATACCTAGGACCGTAAAAGAAATTAAGAGTTTTTTAGGTCTTACTGGTTTTTACCGGAAATTCGTGAAAGATTACGCCAAAGTGGCTCAACCTATTACCAAATATTTGAAAAAAGACAGTAGAATAAACACAAATGATCCAAACTTCATTAATGCATTTGAAAAACTCAAAAGTCTAATTACGTCACATCCCATACTTCGATTCCCAGATTTTTCACGGCAATTTCAACTTACAACCGATGCTTCGAACTTCGCAATAGGCTCCGTCTTGTCGCAAGATGGACACCCTATTTGCTTTGCGTCTCGTACCTTAAACTGTCACGAACAAAATTATTCCGCGACGGATAAGGAATTTTTAGCCATCATGTGGTCTATCAATTATTTTAGACCATATCTGTATGGCAACAAATTTAAAATCTTTACGGATCACCAACCCATTAAGTATTTACAAGCCAAATATCGAGGCAGAGATTTGTCTCCTCGTCATCAACGGTGGCTTCTGAAACTCGGTGAATACCAATTCGAAATAGACTATCTTAAAGGTCGCGAAAACAAAGTCGCTGATTTTTTGAGCCGCATTAAATCCGAAAAAGGAAATGCTAAACCTTATGTCGAAGCTGACGATCGTACAAACACATTTTCAGACTTAGGAATTTTGTGTAACATAGAAGAGGATGAACAGACTATGGCAACTAAGCACTCCGCAGAAGAAGAATTACTGGATTATATTCCGATCAAGGAAGAAATAGTTAACAAATATAAAACACAAATAATTCTTACTAACAACAAAACGAAAGAATTCGAAGTTATTCATGGTAAAAGAAAAATATATATAGCAGAACATGACTTTGATAATTTGTCCGATATACTCAGGAGATATATGAAAAAAGGAAGAATTGGAATTTATACAGAACTCGAAGACAGTAAGTACAATGTAGTACAAGAGAAAATAAGAGAAATGTTTTCTAACGACACAAATATAAAATTTGTAAGATGTTCATTCAAGGCTCAAGACATTGAAACGGAAATTGAAGCCATCAAGCAAATCTCTTTATACCATGTTCAAGAAAGTTTACATTCAGGAATCCAAGAAACGTTTAATACTATTAAAAACAAGATTTATTTTCCAAAGTTATTAGAATTAATTACAGTCGTAATTAACCAATGTGATGTCTGCCAGAAGGTCAAATACGACCGTCACCCAATCAAACCTAAATTTAAATACACGGAAACGGCTACTGACATTAACCAAATCGTACACATGGATATTTACACAATTATGAAACACAGTTTCCTAACCGTAATTGATAAATTTTCGAAGTTTGCGGTGGTATATTACTTGACTGATAGAAACCATATAACAATTATTGAGCAACTGGAAGACCATTTCGCAAAGCTGGGAAAACCAACAAAAATCATTGGAGGAAACGAATTCTATGGAATTTACATTAAAGAATTTTTACAGGAAAATGGTGTCATATTACATCTCACTAAAGCCCATAGTCACACAGGATTAGCTGATATCGAGAGAGTACACAGCACTTTAGTCGAAATATTTAGAACAATAATACTAAGCAACAATAAACTTTCAGCACGACGGATTCTACAACAAGCTGCTATATGTTACAACAACCGTTTCCATTCTACGATAAAATGTACACCTGCACAAGTACAATTTCATATGGTAGATTTTGATCAGATCCGAAAGAACTTGAAGGAATTTAAGGATAAGTACCTGCAGAAACGCAACGAAAATAAGGAAAACTATGAAGAAACCAGAACAACAGGTTTTATTAAAAACTATAAAGCAGCCAGATTAAAGCACCTACCAAAATACCGAGAAGCAAAACTGAAAAATGTCCATCCCATAAATATAAAAAGGAAACCGAATTATACAGACCAAATAAAAGAAAACGATAAAGTGGCCACTGAAAGTGAGAAATCAATTATTAATAAAGAATTATATGACGGTCCACAGGACGAAGTTGAAGTAAGCAAATTCAACGATAAAGTTATTACTGAAGGTGAGAAACTAATTATTAATAGAGCATTATATGACGGACCACAGGACGAAGTTCAAGTGAGTAAATTCAATCTGAATATAACCCGGCAGGACATTAACACCCTAGTGGAAGGAAATTGGCTCAATGATAATATAATTAATTTTTATTTAAACCTACTAATGGAACGTAGCGGACAACATATACCTAGCGAATTGCCTAAAATATATGCAATGAACACTTTCTTTATGCCGATTCTCTTAAAATCAGGCTACAGTACAATCCGCAGATGGACACGGAAAGTTAATATTTTTACATATGACATAATTTTGGTCCCAGTACATGTACAAGGCGCACATTGGTGTATGGCAGTTATTGATTTCAGAAATAAGTCTATCAAGTATTACGATTCTTTGGGAAATCCAAACGCAGAAGCGTTGAACGCTTTAGAAAACTATCTAAAAGAAGAATATAGGGATAAACAAAACGGAACGTTCGAGACAACGTCATTCGTTAAAGAAAATGTACGTGACGCACCAAAGCAAACTAATGGGAGCGATTGCGGCGTTTTCAGCTGTATGGTCGCCGAACACATCTCCAGAAATAGCGAACCCGTATTTGCCCAAAGCGACATGCCTTATTTCCGTGAAAAGATGATTTTAGAGATAGTTCAAGCAAAACTAATGTAATAAAAATAATAATAAAATAATAATAATAATAAACGCGTTTCCGTTAACATACAAACTTTATTATTTACAGCTTTTCGCAACAATTTTGATTATACTTACTATAACCACACCAGTCCAAGGATGGTTAAATGTTTACAATATAGAAGAACCAGCAGGGTTCACTGAAATTCGATTGAATAAAGCCCAAATAGTATCTAAAACAAACATAATTCTTCATGTTATCAATACTAAGGAAATTCTAAACGTAATCCAAGATTTTAAGACCAACGCGGCTAAACTAGACGGACAGCGTCAGGAGTTAATACTTACAGAACTAGAACATTTGGATAACGTAGTTCAGACACTTATCCCACCAATAAGGAGACGACGAGGTTTGATTAACTTAATAGGAACTACCCAAAAATGGCTTTTCGGAACCATGGACGAAGAAGACAGACGAGACATTGACAAACATCTAAACTCTTTAGACTCAAACAACCATGACGTAATAGAAGCTATTAATCAACAAATTGACATTAACCAAAGTTTTAACGAAACGTTTCAACAACTCAAAAACATTGCCAAAAGAGATAGAAAAACTATATTGGATAGAATAAATAACCTTTCAAGCAATGCATTGATCGAAAATATATATTATGACCAAATTTTTAAAATTCAAATGCTTAAAAGTAAAATAGAAAACCTGCAAGACAATGTCGTTTCCGCTAAATTCGGAATTTTACATCCCAGTCTCCTTACTGACCAGGAAATTAGAAAATATGAAATAAATTTAGACAAACTACAGTATATTAAAGTTGGATTGGCAAAATCAGGAGATGATTCATTAATTTTTGCAATTAAACTTCCTAGAGAATTTCTAATGGTACAATTAAAAGTAATATTACCTATACCGAATACTCAACAAAAAGAAATCGATTCTCCTCAAGAAATTGTATTCCATATCAACGATACTATTTATAAATATGAAAATTTAAAAACTTTAAATGAACTAACTATAAGCAAACATTGTATATATAAAGAAGATTGCAATTTAATAAAAAATTCAAATATGGAAATAATAGAACTAGATAAGGAAACTATTGTAATAAAGAATGCCAATAAAATTAATATTAGCCAAAATTGTGACAATAGAAAACTACTCCTATCAGGAAACATATTAATACATTTTAATAATTGCACAATAAAAGTTTTAGATCATTATTTTTCTAGCGAAGAAGAAAAATTTCAAGATAGATTTTATTATCCTGTAAACAGAGAATTTAGAAATTTTACTGAAAAGCTCACCTTAGATGACATTATATTACATAATACGAAAAACATTAAGAAGATTAAGGAACTCCAAATGCATAAAAATTTTACATATGGCGCTAATATAAGCCTATTTACATTGCTATTAATTACAATACTTATATTATTAATCTATTTTAAGAAAAAGCAAAAAAATTTAAAAATAAAAATAAATAATATGATCCAGGAGGATCCTATGTCAAAGGGGGGAGAAGTTATGTATAAATCGGAATCGGACTCCAAGTCCAATTATCAGAAATATGACTCCGCGTGGCATGGGGTGAGAAAATTCATTTCCATGACACAGATTTCGGAGAAGCCAGACGCTGACCTGGCACAGTACGATAACAAGAGTACATGACTTGTCCCCACCTGAAATTACAACCGCAAGTAGTCCTAATCACGACGCCGCGGAGTAATGTCCAACATTTTATATCTCGATTAGACAGTTCGTTCTTTATAAATAAAAGTATTCGTTAATTTTAAAAGGTGTGTTTCGTTTTTTTTGGTTCCGTGAGTGTTATTCGGAACTTATATTTTTTTGATCTCCACCCCGCTCAACCACGTAACTCACACGCCCCACGAGGGGATCAATCTCACAAAACACACAACATCTACATAAAAACACTCGTCGCTAATTGCACCTCTCTTCCAGGCCGCCGTCATGGAAACAATTCTTCTTGCCCTGGCCTTAACGGCCGCTGCAGTTAACTCAGGCCAAGCGCCTTATACCCTTACCCCGCTGAACAAAACGGGCGTAGTGTTCGAAGAACTTGGCGAAATATGGTTATATCACAACCATTGGAACGTATTCACTGAATTGGACCTCAGCGAATTGGACAATCAAACCCAGCTGGCCGACCATGCGGAACACCTGGCGCTAAGGATATGCCAAGAGGACAATCCACAACAAGGACTCTGCCAGGACCAGCAAAAACACATCCACTCGGTGATCGAAAACATCCGGAGAAGGACTAACATAATCCGGGAGTTAATAACCCCAGCGCGAAGCAAACGCTCCATCTTTGACGGCGTGGGAATGGGTTTACACTATTTATTCGGTACCATGGATAGCGAAAACGAGCAGGAGGTTTACAGCAAGTTGAACGAATTAGGGAAAAACCAAGCGACCCTACTGGAACTGGAAAAACAACAAATAAGTGTAGTAAACAACACTCTCCAGGAAATACAAAAACCTCTGGTCGCCCTAATGGACAGACAACAACAGATAGCGTATCAGATAAATGAGCTACAAAACATAACGGAAAAGGTAACCCGACTCCAAACGAGGGTCGACATAATAACCAACATCCTCCTACAGGTAATTGAAATAGAATCTCGGCAAAACACCCTGATAGAAGTAGTCATGTTCGCGAAAAATCATAAAGTACATCCCCTTCTTATTTCCCCCAGCAAACTGGCCATACAATCCAGTATAACCAGTGCGTGCTCAAACTGTCTGCCGATAGTGTACCAAACTAGTACCATTAACACCCTCATGCGAAATAAGTTAGTGGTCAAAGTGAGCCTACCAATCTTTAGCCTTCCCAGAATGAGATACTTCAAAATCTGGTGCTACCCCATTCATGCCCGAGAAGGGCACTCCGTTATTCCTGAGATAGAATACTCTCATTTGGCCGTCCAGTTCGAGACCCAAGTCTTTACCCTCCTAAACTACCCAAACACTCTGCAGATCATTAAAATAACTAATAACCTAAACTCCACCACTTACGTAGGACAGTTGAACACCCCTATAGCACAGGTGATCAACACCCGAGAGTGCGCCCCCAAATTGTTGTTAAACCCCTTAGGTGAAGACGTAGAATGCTCATTAAGGATGCAAGTTCCCCCACAAAATACCATCATCAAGATGGATCGGCCTAATACATGGCTAATTGCGCTTACGAGCCCCCAAGCTATCCAAATATCTTGTGAGGATCAATTTGCAGTCGCCAAAACGGAGGGACCTGGTATCCTAACCATAAACAAGCCCTGTAAGTTGTCAATACAGGACCAAACGCTATACCACCAGGGAGCAGTAGGACAACCCCTGCAAATATTACAACCTCCTTATTTCCCCCTCAGGAACCCCAATATTACGGATACTCTCCTAGCACACGTTCATGCTAAATCCACTGGCGGGGCCGTTAACACAACTCAAGTAATACTCGGGCGAGACGCCTATGATCGCATTCAAAAGAGCGCCAAACCGCTAGACAGTATCCAAGAAGAATTAAATCAACTGCAAAAGGACGGGCTGGCAACCAAGCGCCATACCTGGTCTATGACTTCCCTATCACTGAGTAGCATCGCAGTAGTGATTATAATAGTGTAACGGTCGGTTATTTACCGAAAGTTTCTCCCTGTTGATGGTCCCCCATCTATCGGAAATTTCAGACTTCATGAAAAAAATTACTTGACAAAAAAATTTGGGGAAAACTTTTTTAAAAAATTCAAGTAGCCGAAGAAAAAAATAGTTTTGTTCTGAGAAAAAAATGGAAATTTTGAAGGAAGTCTGGTTGAATTCTGGATGAAAGACAGTCGTTATTGGGTCGATAGGCAGAACAGTCTTTATTGGTCGGCACCAAGTTGAATCTGAGTTATTGAGGAACATAGTCGTTCTCCAAATAGATATTGTTGTTGGAAGAATCTCTTTTTTTAATTGGGCCGAGGCAGACGCCCTCCAGGTTGTACGGGAAGGAGTTTAGCTCCAGGAAGGCTACCAGAGCTGGCATCATTGTGCAGCTGAATTGTATGGACATACCACAACTGGTATCCAGAATCACCTGATCCTGACGCAGAGAGAAGCGTTCCACATTGTTGACCTGGCATCGAGACCTTAATGCCACCAAGAATTCAATTACCGATAAGTATCGTTTTTTTTGTTGTAGATAAGGGTAGTGATTGGGTGTTTAACCAAAAACCCCGACTCGATACGATCCTGTAGAATTACGTCATGTGTGAAATTCATTAGAAGAAGATCCAATTACGTAGACATTTACTTCGTCTTGTTCAAATAGAGGCGGTCTGTAAAGCAAGTTTAAAGGACATTGTAACTGTGGCAGGAAAGGAAAAAAATAACAAACAAAAAAAAAGTAGCAAATATTTGCCGAACTAGGGTAGAATCTCAACAGAACCACGGCTGTGTGCTGGGAAAATCTTGATACAATAGTGGGGCCTCAACCACCGGAAATTTTAGTGCGTCAAACCAGAGAGCTGTCTGTGTAACTGTGGAGTCAGTTAGTATTGAATCAACATTTGCTTCTAACACTGGCTAGCTACAAATTGGAGTATAAATATTGTGAGTTTTTTTTCTATCTGGTATCAAGAGATTGCCTACCGGATCATAATGAGGCAAACTCAGCAATAACCAGGTCTATGACTGCACTTCGCATTAATATTAATTTCTATATAAACTAACAAACCAAAAAGTAATTCTCTAAACAATTTACAAATTCTATTATAACGTCCCCGGGCGAAGAATAGCACTGGTTTTGGAGTCGCCCAGCGAATTACTGGATTGATTATTCATATAAACGCTTAAGTTTCGTTGGATTTTACTAACTTTAACTAACTTTTCAATTTGGGGATTATCATATCAATTAACAATTATTTAGCATTTTGATTATACTGTTGCTTGACTACCTATATTACGTGCTATTATATTAAACACTAATTATATTACCAATTTAATTATATATTATATTATTTATATTATACTACCAAACATATTTACAATCCCATGATTCCATCATTATATGTATGTATATATATAGTTACAAATTATTATGACTATATGGTTTTTCTCTAAATTATCTTCACCCTTTAAAACTAAATCATATTGCCTATTTTAACCATATATATTCAAACTTTTAACTATATGTATAACCCCCAAATATTTATTCATATACACTAAATAATCAACACAAAATAAAATTATTTTATACACTTATAATTGAAATCGTTACATTTGTTGTTACGTATATTACCCCCCGTTAATAATCCTATTAATGTCTTAAATTAATTCGATATCACTTAAATATTATTGAGTGATTTGGGTTGTTGTAAGAAGAACAGGAATCCTCGACTGGTACCAGAGCGACGATTTGTATTTTTCCTTTCCGGTATTGGCTGGACCGTGTTGTTTAATGGTAATAGATGGTTGCATCCACATTACCTATATTGTAAGGTTATTTTTTTGCTTTACATTATTTACTAGTTAATTCAAACTTACCTTTTATTTTGGTGTTAAATTAAAAACATTGTATTGAGTTGTCATTATTATATAATATAGTTGTTGTCAAATTCTTTAACTCCAATAGTATTACTAGGCATGACAGCCTAAGGGGGTAATTTATCCAGGATGGTTGGGTTTTGCTTTCTCTCCAGGGTTCTCTCGAAGTCGCGTTGAATATTTACAGGTCCACCAGGTCGTTGGAACTTCCAGCGATGAATACCTTTGGCTAAACTAGGACAAGAACGGTATGAAGGGATCTCCATTTTAACTAATAGGTGAGTGGTGAATCATAGGTTTCGAGTTCCGGTCACACAACCCCACGCCCCCACCGGCGAGCTAGCGTCAACCGTGTGGCCGGTTTAACATCCCCTACAAACATTTAGGAACCTAGGGAGGATGTAGTCTTTTACAAATTATTTTTATGTTTACCCAATCTTGATGGCAGTAGCCTTGCTGTCACCAGCAAGGAGCTCCATGGATGCGGTACATAAAATGGCGCCCAACGTTTGCTTTCAGCCCAACGCTTTGACAAACAAGTTTTCAATGTTAAATTCCGGCGCCCATTTATTACATAAATGGCGCCCAACGTATGCTTACATGCCAACGCTTTCGGCAAACCAGTTTCGAGATTAAATTACGGCTCCCATTTAGTTCATAAATGACGCCCCAACTTCTGTAACGTATTAAAATTATCTTTGACTATGGTTCACCACCAATGCCTCTTTTTACAGATTCATATCAATTGTCTAAATTCAGTGTGAATTTTACTTTGCTTTCACTTTTAGATTGTCCCGTATCATGTTATCTTCTTCGCTTTAGGCATCTTTGAACTAGGCTTACCGGCACCGCTGGCTAACAAGCGTATGACCGCTTGGCCATGGGTGAAGGCGGAGTCAGGAGTTCTTTTGTCCTGTTTTTTGCTCGTCGTCCTGAGTATCAGGCGTCATACCGCCTGCCAGTGCTTCGTTCAGTGGACAGGATCCTTGTTACTTTTTGCTGATGGACGTTTGAGTTGTAACTCGGGCTTAACCGGCTGAGGTAACAGGCGTGCTATCGCCTGCCCACTGCGCCCCGTGGACTTCTTTAATCCATTCAGCCCCCTCAAAGTCTTTTTCTTTTCTTTCATTTTAGACCTTTAGTCGAAATGTGGTAAGGGATGGGGTCACTTCAGGTGAACCTCTAGGAGGCCGCACAGGCTTAACCGTCTGGCTAATCACCTGCGCCCTGTGGACTTTTGTGTTGAGGGACATCCGGCTTCTTCCTTGTGCTTTTATTGGTTTTTCTCTCCAGTCTGTCCCCACTGCTGATTGATTTTCCGTAGTGTAGCTCAGTTGTGGTTGGACAGCGGAATCAAATTAAAATTTTTATGATTTTCGAAGAAGATTTCCTTGTTTTTATGTGGAGGTAGACTCTTCATGTCGTTCAAGTAGATGAAGACGTGTGGTGCTTCCGGCGTTGTTGATGGCACTCGGTGCTGGCTGTGTCTCATAGCTACCACCGACTGACATCGATGACCTCGGCCACCGAGAGTCCTGGAGAGAGAGATTGTTTTGCTTCAACCATCCTGGAAGATTAACACACATTTACTAAAACCTTTTAACACAACCAAAAAACTATTTTACACCTTAATTTTTTTCAGCTATTGTACGGTTTTGATTATTGAGAGTATCACCACTATTGTAAGTCGGTTCACGGAAGTTTTTGATTAGGATATCTACAGTTACCGTAGTAGACTTTATCATCATTTTTATTCAGTTGCTTCTTTTTTTTGGTTAGTCCCGATCTTGTGGCATATACTGTTTACGGGTATTAAGTATATCTCGGCTAGTAAAGACCAATTAACTTGTTTCTCTTTTTAATTATTGGGTATATATTCGAGAAATACTACTTTGTGTATCAAGTGTTGTTGTATTTTTTTTGCGCTAGAGTAGTGCACATATCTTGCCCGGGTATTGTTTATATAGCGGATAGTAACCCGAAGACATTCCCCTTCATCGTTATTTTGGGATTTCGGGGTAATACGTCGTATAAATGGAACTTAGAGGCGGAAAGAAAACCGCTCTCGCCACTGGCGAAAGCGACCGTCCAGGCGAATCACACATCGACCCTGATGAGTCGTCACTTTCCGAAGTCAACGATCCCACCCCGGAGGAACAACTCCAACAGGTACAACGGGAACTAGAGGCACTGCGGGCCCAACAGCGTGCTGCAGAGATTCCGATGCTCCCCCGTATGGATCGTCACTATCCCCCTGCTGAGCCCGTACATACCGACAGCAGAAGGGAAGCGTCAACCGGAACCTATCGCCGCAAGTCTCCAGTTACGACCTGGAACATCAAGTTCTCCGGTGAGAACCCTGCGCTGTCGGCAGAAGAATTTTTGTTCCGGTTGGAGCTGAGGGCACGTGACGAGTGGGTCAGCCAGTCTGAGCTATGTCGAAATATTTCGGCTTTACTTACAGGCCGAGCCGAGGACTGGTACTGGTCCCAGTTCCGCCGGCAAGTCCGTGACCCAGATTGGGAAACGGTGAAAGGTCATTTCACCAGACAGTTTAGGAGTCGTGAGTCAGACTTTGAACTGATAAAACGACTGTTGGAACTGAAACAACAAAACCATTCATATGACGACTACGTCGCAAAAATGTTGTCGTTGTATAACAGAATATCCAATGCCGGAGGTGGAGTTGGTGGACATAATCCTTCAGAATTTGGATGCATCTTTAGGTTCATTGGTGATAGGCCAACGTTTCGCAACCATGCATGACTTGCGGGAAGTCTGCGTTCGAGCTGAACGCTGGCATAGGCAGAAACGTCTGGAACGAAGGCCCGATCGACAAATACACGAGATTGACTATTCGACAATGAATGAATCGAATTCATTACCACCGGACGTATCCCCGCAAGGAGTAGATGAGATGACCGCGCCGCGTCAGTTCCCGGCGAACCCGCGACCTTTCCGTTGTTGGAATTGCCAACAACAGGGTCATCCTTTTATGGACTGCCCATCTGAGACTCGTGGCCTGTTTTGCTACAAGTGTGGCAAGCCAGGAGTCGTGACCCCAGTCTGTCCCACCTGCCAGGGAAACCGGAGCAGGGGTGCGAGACCATACGGGAGTCCGCGCCCGAGCTAAGCTCGCCCGTTATTCCCTCGTCCACTTCATGTATATCTGCTAAGTCTACCATCAGCGACTTTACGTCAAATGAGGCTCTTCCATCTTTTCCCTCCGAGGAGGTCAGACTCTCATTTATTTCCCGTTGGAAGAGATATATCTCCACTCGTGCACGCATCTTTTCGGAGCCACCTTTTGTGGACTCCCTGCATTCTCGGCATACCCCTCCCCAAATTAGAGTACGAGCTAAGGAGAAGCGACATCTTTCGCAGAAACTTGTTTCTGCTTTCATCTCTGACTTGTCAGATCCTCGTCCTTTTACTAAGGTCACCTTACTTAATGAGGAGGTGAATGGGTTATTGGACAGTGGCGCTAGTATCAGCTGTCTGGGAAGAGATGCTGAATCCTTTCTGACCAATCATCCCGAAGTGACAGTCTACACTTTGCACACTGCGTTGCAAACTGCTGACGGGGCTTCACAAAGAATTAGCGGTTACATCCGGGTTCCGGTCTCCTGTGGAGGACGGACCCGTGATATGACTATCTATGTGGTGCCCAGTCTCAGCCAGAGACTGTATCTAGGGATCGATTTTTGGAAACTTTTCAGCATCGCTCCCCAATTAGTCTGCGAGTTAAACGCCTCAACTGCGTCTACTAACATGCACGACTTAACGTCCTTGCAAAGCGAGCAGTTGGAGCGGGTCAAGGCCAGGTTTCCCTCTTTCGATGTCTTAGGACTGGGAAAGACCCACCTGGAAGAACACACGATAGACACTGGTGACTCAGTTCCCATTAAGCAGAGGCATTATCCTGTCTCACCCGCTATTCAACATTTGATGTATGGCGAGTTGGACAGGATGTTGGCTCTGGGGGTGATTGAGCCATCGAACAGTCCCTGGAATTCTCCAGTGGTGTTAGTTCGCAAACCAGGTAAGGTCCGCCTGTGTCTTGACTCTCGCAAGGTCAACAGTGTCACTGTCAAAGACGCCTATCCCCTTCCACACATCGATGGTCTTCTTGGTCGTCTTCAAGACACCAAGTTCATCACGAGTTTGGACCTTAAGGATGCTTTCTGGCAAATTCCCTTAGAGCTGAAGTCGCGAGAGCGGACAGCTTTCACTGTCCCCGGTCGTCCCCTGTACCAGTTTACAGTCATGCCTTTCGGCTTGTGTAATGCCCCACAGCGCATGTGTCGCTTGATGGACAAGAGCATTCCTGGACATTTACGTGAGAACGTCTTTGTCTATCTGGACGACCTGCTCATAGTTTCACCTGACTTTGACTCCCACTTAAAGCTGTTGGACGAAGTCGCCAGCTGTCTCCGTCGTGCGGGGTTAACACTCAATCTGGCTAAAAGCAAATTTTGCGTGACTGAAGTCAAGTATCTCGGCTTCATAATTGGTGATGGGACTCTGAAAACGGATCCTACCAAGGTGACGGCCATTACGGAATTCCCGACTCCGAAGTCTCATAAGCAGACTAGGAGGTTCTTGGGTATGACCGGATGGTATCAGCGTTTCATCCCCAATTATGCTAGCGTGGCTTCCTCAATCACGGATTGTTTGAAGACAAAAACTTTTAGTTGGAATGATGAGGCCCAGCAGGCGTTCGAGACTTTGAAAAAGCTGATGACGGAAGCTCCTCTTCTAGTCACTCCAGATTTTTCTAAACCTTTTTATATTCAGTGCGATGCCAGCAGAACTGGTGTAGGTAGTGTGCTCTTTCAAAAGGACATGGATGGAGGAGAACATCCGATTGCTTATATGTCCAAGAAATTGAACGGAGCACAGCGAAACTACACCATTACTGAGCTCGAGTGCTACGCAGCCGTGCTGAGTATAAAGAAGTTTAGGGCTTATGTGGAGGGACAGGCTTTCACAGTCATTACTGACCATGCAAGTCTAAAGTGGCTCATGGGCCAGAAGGAGCTCAACGGACGTTTAGCCCCGTGGAGTCTTAAGCTTCAGGGTTTCGATTTTACGATCGAACATCGTAAAGGCACCCACAATGTGGTTCCTGATGCCTTGTCCCGCATGGATTGCGTGGACGACCTGTCCTTATGTTTCGACGTGGACTTAAATGCCACGTCCTTCAAATCCCCTGATTATCTTCGTCTGGTTGAACGAATCAGGCAAGCCTCACCGCAGTTACCAGACCTACGAGTTGAAGATGGGTACGTGTTCCAGCGTACATCCCCACGTACTGGAGACTCTGTTGCGGACGACCTAACCTGGAAGTTGTGGGTTCCAACGGAACTGACCACGCCTCTGATCGAGTCGGCTCACTTGCCACCTCAAACCTCTCATGGTGGAGTAGGGAAGACTCTAACCCGTCTTAGAGTTAAATACTTTTGGCCAGGTATGTCCAAACAGGTGCGGGAATTCATCGCCAACTGTGAGATCTGCAAGACCACCAAAGCCCCCAGTTCAGTACTTCGTCCACCTATGGGCAACCCCATGGATGCTTCGAAGCCGTTTCAATTTCTCTACGTAGACTTCTTGGGTCCTTACCCCCGATCGAAGAAAGGCCACACAGCAGTGTTTGTCGTCTTGGACGCCTTCACTAAGTTTGCCTTCTTGCACCCCGTGTCCGCTGAGACCACGGCGGTGGCCGTCAAGTTCCTTGAGCAAACTATTTTTCACACCTTTGGAGTTCCTGAAACCATTTTCTCCGACAATGGTCGGCAATTCACCTCCAAAGAGTTTGCTAAACTGCTGAATGACTACGGCGTGCGACATGTGCGCACTGCAGTATATTCGCCTCACCCTAACGCTTCAGAGCGGGTGAATCGATCAGTCCTAGCCGCCATTAGGGCGTACTTAAAGGAGGATCATCGTGAGTGGGATAGACATCTCTCGTCCATTGAATGTGCTCTTCGTAGTGCCCACCACGAGGCGATAGGCATGTCACCGTATCAGGCCCTTTTTGGTAGCCATATGATCCTGCACGGATCAGCTTATCCCGTCCTGAAGAAACTGAACGTTTTCCAGGAGGGTGACATCGCTTTCTTGCCCTTGACGGACAAATTGCAGAAAATACGTGAGCGGGTCACGCTAAATTTAGCCGCCGCGCACACCAGGCATACCTCCCGGTACAACTTACGGTGCCGCGTGGGCAGTTTTCGCCCTGGGGATGAGGTATTCCGGAGAACCTTCTGGGTGAGTAACAGAGTTGGACGTTTCAGTGCCAAACTGGCGCTCAAGTTCGTGAAAGCTCGGATACGAAGAGAAATTGGAACTAGCTTGTACGAGCTGGAGGATTTGGCTGGTAAAAGCATAGGCGTTTATCACGCTAAAGACATACGCCCCTGATTGTCCTCGAAGCAAACGCTCCTCGGAGTAGCCCTAAAAAGGCATCTCGCCGGCTTCACTGGTTATTAATAGGGTGCCCTATTCCGCTTAGGTAGCTTCCCTAGCGGATGGTACACCTCCTTGCTTTTCGGTCAGTCTGGAGAACAACTCTCGGCGAATGGTTGTCCTGGCGATCCACCGGGGAATGTCAACGGCAATGTGGTATTGCTGGAGACTGATCCGATGGATCGAAAGGAGACTTTTTCGACGTGGTGACCTGGATGATGGTAGAGACTCGGAGGGGGACAATGTGGTATTGCCTTCCGCCGGATATTTACAACTCCAGGCATACCCTCCGTTGGACTCGTCAGACTGTCCCTCTCTCAAAATTTTAATTTTGACAGTACTACTAAATCCCTAGCGATTTATAACTCTGCAGCTGTGGCATGAGACTCTGGTTCTCAGGGTATGAGACGAGCCCCACATTGGCGCCCCATACCGGACCTTACGACAGAAAAACCTTCCGTTTTTTTCGGCTCCTCACTGCCTCGCAAGTCGGCCTTGTGGACCCGAGGGTATGTAACGGTCGGTTATTTACCGAAAGTTTCTCCCTGTTGATGGTCCCCCATCTATCGGAAATTTCAGACTTCATGAAAAAAATTACTTGACAAAAAAATTTGGGGAAAACTTTTTTAAAAAATTCAAGTAGCCGAAGAAAAAAATAGTTTTGTTCTGAGAAAAAAATGGAAATTTTGAAGGAAGTCTGGTTGAATTCTGGATGAAAGACAGTCGTTATTGGGTCGATAGGCAGAACAGTCTTTATTGGTCGGCACCAAGTTGAATCTGAGTTATTGAGGAACATAGTCGTTCTCCAAATAGATATTGTTGTTGGAAGAATCTCTTTTTTTAATTGGGCCGAGGCAGACGCCCTCCAGGTTGTACGGGAAGGAGTTTAGCTCCAGGAAGGCTACCAGAGCTGGCATCATTGTGCAGCTGAATTGTATGGACATACCACAACTGGTATCCAGAATCACCTGATCCTGACGCAGAGAGAAGCGTTCCACATTGTTGACCTGGCATCGAGACCTTAATGCCACCAAGAATTCAATTACCGATAAGTATCGTTTTTTTTGTTGTAGATAAGGGTAGTGATTGGGTGTTTAACCAAAAACCCCGACTCGATACGATCCTGTAGAATTACGTCATGTGTGAAATTCATTAGAAGAAGATCCAATTACGTAGACATTTACTTCGTCTTGTTCAAATAGAGGCGGTCTGTAAAGCAAGTTTAAAGGACATTGTAACTGTGGCAGGAAAGGAAAAAAATAACAAACAAAAAAAAAGTAGCAAATATGTGCCGAACTAGGGTAGAATCTCAACAGAACCACGGCTGTGTGCTGGGAAAATCTTGATACAATAGTGGGGCCTCAACCACCGGAAATTTTAGTGCGTCAAACCAGAGAGCTGTCTGTGTAACTGTGGAGTCAGTTAGTATTGAATCAACATTTGCTTCTAACACTGGCTAGCTACAAATTGGAGTATAAATATTGTGAGTTTTTTTTCTATCTGGTATCAAGAGATTGCCTACCGGATCATAATGAGGCAAACTCAGCAATAACCAGGTCTATGACTGCACTTCGCATTAATATTAATTTCTATATAAACTAACAAACCAAAAAGTAATTCTCTAAACAATTTACAAATTCTATTATAACGTCCCCGGGCGAAGAATAGCACTGGTTTTGGAGTCGCCCAGCGAATTACTGGATTGATTATTCATATAAACGCTTAAGTTTCGTTGGATTTTACTAACTTTAACTAACTTTTCAATTTGGGGATTATCATATCAATTAACAATTATTTAGCATTTTGATTATACTGTTGCTTGACTACCTATATTACGTGCTATTATATTAAACACTAATTATATTACCAATTTAATTATATATTATATTATTTATATTATACTACCAAACATATTTACAATCCCATGATTCCATCATTATATGTATGTATATATATAGTTACAAATTATTATGACTATATGGTTTTTCTCTAAATTATCTTCACCCTTTAAAACTAAATCATATTGCCTATTTTAACCATATATATTCAAACTTTTAACTATATGTATAACCCCCCAAATATTTATTCATATACACTAAATAATCAACACAAAATAAAATTATTTTATACACTTATAATTGAAATCGTTACATTTGTTGTTACGTATATTACCCCCCGTTAATAATCCTATTAATGTCTTAAATTAATTCGATATCACTTAAATATTATTGAGTGATTTGGGTTGTTGTAAGAAGAACAGGAATCCTCGACTGGTACCAGAGCGACGATTTGTATTTTTCCTTTCCGGTATTGGCTGGACCGTGTTGTTTAATGGTAATAGATGGTTGCATCCACATTACCTATATTGTAAGGTTATTTTTTTGCTTTACATTATTTACTAGTTAATTCAAACTTACCTTTTATTTTGGTGTTAAATTAAAAACATTGTATTGAGTTGTCATTATTATATAATATAGTTGTTGTCAAATTCTTTAACTCCAATAGTATTACTAGGCATGACAGCCTAAGGGGGTAATTTTTCCAGGATGGTTGGGTTTTGCTTTCTCTCCAGGGTTCTCTCGAAGTCGCGTTGAATATTTACAGGTCCACCAGGTCGTTGGAACTTCCAGCGATGAATACCTTTGGCTAAACTAGGACAAGAACGGTATGAAGGGATCTCCATTTTAACTAATAGGTGAGTGGTGAATCATAGGTTTCGAGTTCCGGTCACACAACCCCACGCCCCCACCGGCGAGCTAGCGTCAACCGTGTGGCCGGTTTAACATCCCCTACAAACATTTAGGAACCTAGGGAGGATGTAGTCTTTTACAAATTATTTTTATGTTTACCCAATCTTGATGGCAGTAGCCTTGCTGTCACCAGCAAGGAGCTCCATGGATGCGGTACAATAGTATACGTACTATTAAAGGCTGTAAGCCCAAGACAAATCCTTCCTGGCCGGCGCCCAGAAACCGAGGAACACGGTTCGGTCCAGCTAACGGAAATACGGACACTAACTCCCTCGCAGGCCACTCATCCTCGAACCCCCAGAAGGCTAAGGGCTCGTTCCCTGACGTTACCTAGAACTATCCAGTTAGTGGGCGAAAGCTCTTAGAAAGATATACAAGGTCCACAAACAAAAGCCTCCCAAAATAATATCACTTGAAAGATTAGTAAGTAAGAACTATTGTGGAAAGGAAAAACAAAGATTAGTAAGTAAGAATTATTGTGGAAGGAAAAACAAAGATTAGTAAGTAAGAACTATTGTGGAAAGGAAAAACAAAGATTAGTAAGTAAGAATTATTGTGGAAGGAAAAACAAAGATTAGTAAGTAAGAACTATTGTGGAAAGGAAAAACAAAGATTAGTAAGTAAGAATTATTGTGGAAGGAAAAACAAAGATTAGTAAGTAAGAACTATTGTGGAAAGGAAAAACAAAGATTAGTAAGTAAGAATTATTGTGGAAAGGAAAAACAAAGATTAGTAAGTAAGAATTATTGTGGAAAGGAAAAACAAAGATTAGGAAATAAGAATTATAAAACTAAAGTGGGCGACAGCCCTCAGGAATGTAGGATATAGATTAGAAAAAAAAAAATATGGGCGAAAATCTTTAAATAAAAAGTAAACAGTTACATTAATTAAAATAAACAGACATACATATGTGAGAATTTTAAATGGACAAACATCTTTCGTTTGAAAACTAAAAATAGGTAATAAAAGGGATTTAAGTAATTTTATGAATAGGAAACGTAAGAAACTAAAGAATATTGCATGCCCAAAATAAGCAAGAAAGCAAAGATTAATATCTAAGAATTATTAAAAATAAACCAAATTTTTTTTATTTTACAAAATAAGAAGGAACTTAGGAAAGTAAAAAGCTAGCAAAGAAGAAAGAATTGGGAAAGACAAGAGTAAGCGTAGTAGATAAGAATTAAACTAAGGGAAAATATAACAAAAATAAACACCAATAAGAGCGGTAAAAATACCCACCTCCCACACACAAGGCCCTTAAGGCAAGCCACAGCTACGAAACCTGAAAAATATTCAAAGAACACCCAAAAAAAAAAAAAAAATTTTTTACAAAAACACAAACATGCCCGAAGGCCCTTAGAGGTGAAGGCTGAAAGAGAACAAACCTACACAATCTACACCCCAGAGGGGAAATAAAAACATACAATAAGAATAAAGTTCTCTTTATTTTCCTTGGGTCTGGGTCGATTATAATTTTTTTTCCCTTCTCTCTCTCCCTCTCGACTACAATTTTTTTATTTATTTTTTTTATTATTTATTTTTTTTATTTTTTTTATTATTTCATTTTTTTATTACTACTTCTTTATTTCAAAGAGGAAAAAGAAGAGAGGAAACAAAGGGGGAGATAGGGAAGGGAAAGGAAAGAAAACAAATAAAAAGAAGGCCTCACCGGAGCCAGCGACCCTCCCTATAGCGCCCTCGAGCCGCGTCGCAGGTCCGCCGGTAAGCAGCTGACTGTTGGCGGCGATCGTCAGGCCGCCGGGGACAGTCGGGAGAATAATGCGCCCCTCGGCATAAAGGACAAAATAACGTGGGGGGGCTCCAGATACCAGCACCTCTTCCACCCCCTCCTGCTGCTGGTGTACCGCTGGGAACTGCACCCCCGCAACAGTTGCACCTCACTCGGTGGGCAAAGTTGACATAATCGCACTCTGCACACCTCCAGTCTCCAGTCCTCCGTGGCAGACCCGAAGCACTTGAGCGGGCCTCACCGCAGCCTTCCGTCGCCACACCCTGCTCGCTTCGCGCCGCAGCATTGTTCTTCCCGCCGCCCCCAAGGAGTTGTTGCAGAAACAAATCCCCTTTCAATAACTTTGCCGCACATAAACCTAAATTCCCTTAAAAACCCTAAAATTCAAATAAAATACGAACAAATTAAGAAAGAAAAAAGAGGGAAATATTTTTGAAAAAGGAAATAAAACCGCCACAAGCAACTCCGTGCAAAAGCTTTAAAAAATCTTACCAACGGGTATCAGGTTTCGTCCGAAACCCGCCCATGCATTTTCCCAGCCAAAATGCACACTTGCATTTTGCGGTATTACGACTCCCGACTCCAAGGCAAGGCAAATAACGCGAAAAATGTTCAAGGCCTGTCTTATCAGGCGCAAAGTGTATGATTCTCGTCTGGGATATTTCCTGAGTAGATGGATAATTGCTGATCGAACATTTTTTGGCTGTACAGGCGGTGACTTTTTCATGGATGTTGTTTTTGGGTTTTGTTTTCGAACCACGGTGGAAATAATCTTAGAGTGTGGCTTTAACCGTGACCACGGCCGGGTGGTTTATTTTAAAATAAAATAAAAAGTGTTGGTTGAACCGTCACCACATTGTTATCGAGGCGGTTAATTTAGTTAGAGTTTGGTTCTAATCGTCACCACCGCCGGGTGGCTGTTTACCGAGGCCGGTTAATTTTTAAATCGAGAGTGTTGTTTAAACGGTGTAAATGGGCGGACATTAATATTAAATGGGTATCTTAAAATTTATTCAAAAAGGCCGTGCCTAAAGAATTGTGGCAGTGTATTGTAGAATTTAAAAATATTTGTTCAGTCAAAAAGGCTTAATCTTTAACTGACGTTTTTATTCAAAAGGGCCATGCCTAAAGAATTGTGGCAGTGTATTATAGAATTTAAAAATAATTTCTTTAGCCAAAAAGGCTTAATCTTTAATTAACGTTTTTATTCAAAAGGGCCGTGCCTAAATAATTGTAACAGTGTATTATAGAAGTAGGTACTCCGTCGGTTTAGCGTGGGAACCAAAACCTGTTTTGTGAATGTAGGTCAGGGCCCCGCCCCTTGGAATGTGGGTCAAACCGGTCCATTAATTTTTACGACCAATTACAATGACATTTATTGTTTTTACGACTAATTAGGTGTGATTTATGACTATTGGGGCCAATGACCTTGCAGTCGTGGGGGCTTAGCCGGTGGGCCCGTCCTTGGAATCTAGGTCAAACCCATAAATCACGTACGGGGGCTTGGCCGGTGGGCCCGTCCTTGGAATCTAGGTCAAACCCATAAATCATGTATGTAGTTCAGTCTCGAGGTCAATCACCTGTCATCAATCAATCAATCACCTGTAATTGGCCTTGGGATGTAGGTCAAGGTGGTTGACCTAGAGACTGGACGGGTCGGTCAGGGCCGATTGCTTGGGGCTCAGCGGGGGTCGGCGACCTCGGCGGGGCTGCGGCTGGGGTCCTCGGCTGGGGCCCTGGTGGGGACTCGGCGGGGACTATGGCGGCACTCTGGCCAGACAGTAGTGCCATATGAAAAGGCGCCAGTGTGTGTGTGCCAGACAGTGTTGTCATATGAAAGGTGGCAGTGGGGCAGGTCATTGAACTTGCGACTGGCGCTCATTGCTCCAGCCCCGCCCCAGACCTTTTGAGAGTTGAACCAGTTATGACGCTCGGGCTAGTGACCTTGCAGCCGGCCACTAGACATCCGGCTCCATTGCCTCCGCATACTAAAGGACTGTTGCTATGGGGGATCTTGAACTCTGCAGGCAAGCAAGTCAATAGGAGCCCAAAAAGAAACCTGAAAAATGACTAGGGAGTGACTATAATGAAAAACAATATGTTACTTGCTGAACATTTTTATTTTATTTTTAAAACCGGGCTGAACATTTTTATTTTATTTTTAAAAACTATTTTTTTTTTAAAAACATTAGTTATTATAATATGCAAATTCTTCATTCCTCTTTTAAATAAATTTTATTTTTAAAAGTCCGCCTCTGTTGATGTCCTTTCCCTCAAAAATCATGGATTTGCCCCTCTCCGCATTCAGCTCGCTTATCTGCTCTTCTGTTTTTATCTTCTCTGCAAATCTCGCCGGCAGATACACAAACGTGTTGTCCAAGAAAGAAACAACTACCCTTGACCCATACTTCGTTGTAACAAGTTTAAAAAACTTGATGGGGTAGGGTTTGTTCTCCTCCATGGCTGAGATGGGGATGTTCTCCGTTGAGGTACTTTCGGCAACCGAAGACAAAAGTTCGAAGGTACTCTATTTAAAAAATTAAATTAATTTAAAAAAACTTTGGAGTCTAAAAGTACTTACCATTATGCTAGTTTCTGCTTGAAGTGGTTTCTTTTGCTGCTGTTGCTGTTGGTGTTGCTGTCGCTTGTACTGCTAAAAGAAAAAAGAAACAAGTTAAAACAGAACTATACTGGCAAAAATGCCGATTGCTTACGGTTGGCTAAGGCCACTTACCGATGTTCTGTTGAAGAGCTTCGAGTTTTCTGATTCCCAGTCTCCAGAGCACAGAGGATTTATATACAGAAATCATATCCCCTCCACTTCCACCGCGTACATTAACCCGCCAACTGTTGTTATTCTCGATGAAAAAACCTTGTATATATATAAAATTTAATACATTCTGTGTACCGTGGGAGAAAATAACAGGGAAAACATTTCTTATAAATCTTAATGCCCGCAGGAAAACATTCCTTGTACATCAGAGAGCAATAAATTTTTATTAGCAATAAATTTTAACATGCTGGGAAGATAACTGAAGCAGGATCGCTTCTATACAGAGCGCATGCGAATGGAATTTTAATTATTATTATTTTCCTTTTCTTCTTTCATTCGTTCGCTTCTATAAACCGCGCGCATGGCAATTTCAGCGGGATATTTATGATTATTACCAGAAACGCTCGTAAAAGTTTATGACTTGAGGAGGAATTTATGTGATGCATATTAATGAAGATGATGTTTTTCTGTTGCAATTTATGATGTTCGTTAAGGATATGACGGGGTTGGAATTTTTTAAATGTGGATACATTTAGTATTTTTGTTAATGCATTTTATTTTCCTACACTGCCGGATCGCTTCTATACAGAGCGCATGCGAATGGAATTTTAATTATTATTATTTTCCTTTTTCTTCTTTCATTCGTTCGCTTCTATACAGCGCGCATGGCAATTTCAGTGGGATATTTATGATTATTACCAGAGACGGTCGTAAAAGTTTATGGCTTGAGGAGGAATTTATGTGATGTATATTAATGAAGATGATATTTTGCCATTGCAATTTATGATGACTGGGTTGGAATTTTAAATGTGAATACATTTAGTATTTTTGTTAATGCAATTTATTTTTCGCATGGGATGCCGATAATAATCGTAAATTATATTCCTTTTAGTGGAAAGCCTCTATATAAAAACCCTCGCAAATGCATCTCCGTCATTCGAAGGTTGATTTTAAACATAGAACGTGAGTCGGAAAGTTGAACGTGGATTTTTACAGTTTTAAATTAGTCGAGATTTTGTTTGCCTAGAAAGTGTTTTAAGTGTAAAAAGTGCTATTTTTTTTCGTAGTTTTTAAATTAGCGGGAATTTTGTGCGTGTTAGAAAGTGTTTTATACAGTGTAAAAAGTGTTTTTTTTCGTTCGTTCGAATTTTTAAGTTAGGCGGGATTTCGTGTGTGTTACAAAGTGTTTTTTATAAAGTGGAAGCGTTTTTGAGAAGGAGCTGATATATTTTTTGAAAAAGAAGGTAAGCAAACATAGTATATCTATATTATCTAGTTTTTCATAAAATACGTGTATCTGTTTTTAAGTTTATGTCAGCAATTTGCATTTAGTATCGGAAAAAGTTGACGATTATTTTTAAAATAACAATATTAAAGACACTGCTTTTTTGTTTTTGCAGTGTCTTAGTAATTGAAATATGAAGAAAATCTGGATGCATAGGGCTCAGGTAGATGAAGAACACAGAATGTTGAAATTAGTGGAAGAATCAGTGCAAAAGTTTAGTGGAGATACTGATACAAAGTACACAGATTGGATAAAGGAGTTCGAAGAGTTCGCACTTGTTCATGGTTGGAACGATGTGCAAAAGTACATGTACGCGAAGCAGTTACTTAGAGGAGCCGCGAAGTTGGTTGTCGAGAATAGCGTCAATGTTAGGTGTTTTGACGACTTGAAAGAATTGTTGGGTAGAGTTTGGGAGTAAATTTTCCATCACCAGCGATATGGCAACGCATATCAGACGTTTCAATCTGAGGGGGCGCAAAATTAATTTTAAAATCAATAGCCCACCTGCGCATGTGGAACCCTCAGATTGGATCAAAAGTGCAGTTGACGAAATTGTTCAACATGTGCTGTTAGAAGTTCAGCCAGATGATTTCCTTGGTTTTACCTTTTGTGGAGCCTCCTTTATGGAGAAAGGCCCAGGGTGGTTAAGCTACAGACTGGCCTCCACACTGAATGTATCTGATGTGTGGGACACCATTGGAAAAATTTTTCAAAGCAATTCAAGTGGATTAAGTACCGACACATTCTGCTTGAGTGTTACCACAGTTAGACTGCCACAAGGGAGAGGAAATGATAGAGCAAGGAAGTTTAACACATTTGATGAGGAATGTGCAAAGAGAAAAGGAATCGTGGTAATAAAAAACAAGGATAACCTGTGCCTACCACGAGCATTGATTGTTGCCATATCTAAAGTGAATAAGGAGACAGAGTACGCCAAAGTAAGGCAAGATATTGGAAAGTTACAGACTCTACGAGTTGCACAATTGATGGCTGACTCTAAAATAGATATTCCCAATGAAGGTGCTGGAATCCCAGAGTTACAAAAATTCCAAGAACATCTGAAGGAATATAAGATTATAGTGTATAGATACGGAGCAAAAGGAAGAGATGTGATATTTGAAGGACAAAATACTGGAAAAAAACTAAATTTGCTGTACCACAATAACCACTATAATGTGATAGTTTCGCTTACAGCTGCATTTTGCTGTATTTATTATTGTGAGGAATGCCATGTACCGTACGATCACAAAACGAACACAGATGTGGGGGAACCTGTCCTTGCTGTCAACAGACTCCAGCATGCGTTAAAGGCTCACACGAAAAATTGTGTAAAGATTGTAATCGGCATTTTAGAGGAGAATGTTGCTTTAACAATCACAAAGCTTCAGGGTCGTTAGCTATGAAAAGCGTCTGTGAAGAAGTAAAAAAATGCAGAGATTGTCTAAAGACATATAAAGCAGGCAAAACCCATATATGCGGCGAATATTTTTGCAAGATCTGTGATAAACACGTGGAACAAGGACATTTCTGTTTTATACAGCCTGACGTCAGAACACCCCCGACAAAAGATACTCTTTTCGTCTTTTACGACCTGGAAACAAGACAGGAGAAGGTTGTAGGAGAAAAATATATAGCAGGAGAATCAGCCGGAGACATGAAACTGCATGAACCAAATTTATGTGTTGTTGCAAAGCGTTGTGAGCTCTGCATTGAAATAGACAGGTTGCGTTTTTGTCAAAAATGTGGATTTAGGTTGAAGATTTACAAAACCGATGTGGTGTGTGATTTTTTAAAAGATTTGTTGGAGATAAGACGGAATTTTAAAAAGCTAGTAGTCTTAGCCCATAATGGTCAAGCATTTGACCATCAATTCATACTGAATTACATTTTGAGAAAGACAGACCTGAAGCCCAAATTAATAATGCGGGGAACAAAAATTATAATGATGCAGTTGGACAACATTAAATTTATTGATTCGCTAAATTACTTCCCCATGAGTCTAGCGCAGCTACCAAAGGCATTTGATCTTCCAGTCGTGTATAAAAAAGGATACTTCCCTCATCTATTTAATACAATCGAGAATGAGAAATATGTTGGGAAATTACCGGCTGCAGAATATTACAGTCCTGACTCAATGAAAACTGAAGATCGTGATAGCTTCCTCAAATGGTACGAACAGCATAAAAATGACGACTTTAATATGGAGCGTGATATTGTCGACTATTGTATCAGCGATGTGCAGATTTTGACCGAGGCATGCTTAAAGTTTAGAAAATTAATGTTAACAGAGTGCAAAGTTGATCCCTTTGTTGAGGCGACAACTATTGCCTCTGCATGCAACCTAGTTTTCCGTCGCAATTTCCTTAGACCAAATACTATTGGTATTATCCCAAGAAAGGGATATCGAAATGTTGATAATCAGTCAGCAATAGCGATTCAGTGGTTAATATCTGAGGAAAAGACCAGAGGAATTAATATCAAACATGCTGCCAAACAAAGGGAAGTTGTGCTGAACGGAGTAAAAGTAGATGGCTATTGTGCACAGACAAATCAGGTTTTTGAATTCCATGGCTGCTATTACCACGGGCATCCCACCTGTTTAAAGCATAACCGTGATCAGCCTCTCCACGAAGACCCAAGCGATACTCTAAATCACCGATATGAAGTAACTACCGCAAAAACAGAGCGCTTACGTTCCTATGGATACGAGGTTATTGAGATGTGGGAGTGTGATTTTCACAGACTGATGGATGTGAATAAAGATATTCAGGCTTTAAGAGACCATCCTTTACTGGCAAATTCACCCTTAAATCCAAGAGATGCCTTTTATGGAGGCCGTACAGGTAATGCGTATACACATTACGAATGCAAGCCAGGTGAAAAAATAAAATACATAGATGTATGCTCCTTGTATCCATGGGTTTGTAAGTATGGAAAATTCCCGACCGGACACCCTCAATTATATGTTGGAACAGATGCATGCTCAGAGGTAGATTTAAATAAAATGGAGGGTGTAGTTAAATGTAAGATTTTACCACCAGAAGGCTTGTATCACCCCGTCCTACCAATTAAACAAAATAATAAATTAATGTTTCCATTATGCCGAAGATGTAGCGATGAGAAAAACCAACATCCAGAATGCTCACACACGGATGAGGAAAGAGCTCTGATTGGAACATGGGTAATTGATGAGGTAAAGATGGCTGTAAGTAGGGGATACAAAATACTGAATATGTATGAAATATGGAGCGGTCTATTCACTTCAATGATGAACAAATTTATAAAGATGAAACAGCAGGCATCAGGATGGCCCAGCAAATGCAGTTCGAATGAAGATGAAAAGAGGAAATACTTGGAGGAATTTCGACAAAATGAAGGTGTACAACTGGAGTATGCTGAAGTTGAGAAAAATCCCGGACTAAGATCGCTAGCTAAGCTAATTTTAAACTCCTTTTGGGGAAAGTTTGGACAGAGAGAAAACCAGCCAAAGACGAGCATAATTAACAGTTCAGGAGAGTTGTACCAGTTGCTAATCAATCCTGCAGTAGAGGTGCAACATATTCTCCCTATCAATGAAGAAACGCTTATTGTAAACTGGAGTTACAGAGAAGAAGCTGCCGAATCTCTGGGGACAGTTAACGTTTCTATTGCAGCTTATACCACTACTCAGGCACGACTTAAGTTGTTTAGCTATTTGGAGCAGCTTGGAGAAAGAGTTTTGTATTACGATACCGATTCAGTCATATACATTAGCAGAGAGGGAGAATTCGACCCGCCAACTGGAGAATTCGTTGGAGATATGACTGATGAGTTAGAATGCTACGGACCTGGTAGTTATATAACAACTTTTGCAAGTGGAGGCCCTAAAAATTATGCATACGCGGTTTATAGTACTAGGGATGAATCCATCAAGGTCCAGAGTAAGGTAAAGGGAATCTGCCTGAATTATGAAGCTTCACAACATGTAAATTTTGAATCAATCAAAAATATGATATTAAACAACAACGACGACGACCATATTCCCATCCTATCAAAAAATATTCGCCGCACAAAAGATCACGAAGTGGTAACAATTCCAGAAATAAAAAAATATAAAGTGACTTCAAATAAACGAAGATTTCTGGAAGATCGCAGCTCTCTACCATATGGGTTTAAAAGAAAAAAAAGCTCCTAAAGAGAAAAATGTGTTTTTGAGCCAACATGTGGATAATATTTGTGGATTAGGCCTATTGGGGAAACCACATGATAAAAAAAACGCGCCAAATAAAACTCTACCTCTTAAGGTGGTGGGGAAATGAGTTCTTATATAAAGCCATGAAATCGCACCTGCTTTGTATTTCCATTTGTGCAGTCAAAGTCATGAGCTCAGACCGAATCATTTTAGACGTGCAGTTTGCCAGCGGAGTTAATGGACAGTTGTTTGCTAAGGAGTTGGCAGTTTTACGTCATGGATCACTTTTACCAGACTTGTACTTTTTTAAGCCTCCATATTCATACAACGAGTTGACACCAAAAGCCCGCAGACAGGATGAATTCAACTTTAACAAGATAAATGGCCTAAGATGGAACGGCGGCAATATTGACTACAACGATTTACCAGTGATACTGACAAATTATTCAAATTCAACAATCTATGTGAAAGGACTGGAAAAAGCGAGGTTTGTTCAAAAATACCTACTGGAAGCTGAAATAAAACAACTGGAAATACCAAAACTAACACTTCTGGAACACTTTGAAACATACTGCCCCATCCATGGTAAATTACCTTCAGTGCGATGTGCTGTTCAAAATTGTATTAATATTTATTTGTACATGTTAGTGAATAAATGTTTTCAATAAAAGAATTTTTTATAGTTTTTTATTTTATTTATTTATTTATATACCTTGAAAATTTATCGTGTCAAAAATAAGATTACTAATACAGAACAAAGGTATTTCATAAAAAAGTCTAGAATAATTCAAGTGTACATAGGAAGTTCGACTTGGAATAAAAAAATCTTCACATGCTAAAGTTAATACGCCTTTTCCTTTACATTTTTCAGCATACTTCTTATAGTACTCCTTTACACTTTCGGAAGCGTTGTTGTTGTGATACATGATAATATTGAAAAATGTCAACATTTCGAACAATTTATAAAGTTCCGTCTGCTTTAGTATGATGCTCGAGTTGCTGTTAATGGGGATCCTGTGCTCATTGTTCAGCTCGGCCTGATTTGCTGGAATCGTCTCTCCCATCTGGGTTTTCAAGTCGTTTAGATGTTTGTAAACTGATGTCCATTCGGAAAAAGATGCTGACACAGGAAACAAGCCGTGACGATGAAATACAATTTTCGTCTCGAAAGATAATGGATCAAACCCAAGTACTATTTTCCGGTTATGACAATCGTCCAGGTGGTATGTATAGTTTAGCAAAAGGTTTTCTCCTGCCACTTCTGCTTCAAAATTGGACAGCTTCTTCTTCTTCTTCTTAGATTTTACTGCTGGTGCTGGTACTAATTCAGGTTTAGGCAGCTTATCCGTTCCTTTACCTCCAACAGTCCTCTGCCTCTTCTTGCTTGATGGCTCCATGTTACTCAAATTAAACTTGCACACTGAATATTGAAACTTTGTGTTCAGGTTTTTATAGTGCTGATCTCAGCCTTACATGACTGGTTACAAAAATCCCCACCACTTTGTGTAAAATTCTTCAAGTATAAATTAATCACTTTATTGTCATTTAATCTTAAGTCACTAGCAGTAAACTGTTTTAAAAAAGTCTTGAGGCTCTTTCCTCTGCATCGAGAATACAGAAACACGCAGCAATAATGTCCACAGGTTGATGAAAACAGGCCTTGTAATCGTTTCTTGCTATTTAAAAACGTGTTTGAATTAGCTAGAAGGAATTTTTGAAAAAAATTATTGGTTGGATATCTTCCAAACGAGTCAAAGTACTCTGCAGGACCCTGTTTAGGAAAATAAAATGCAACCCAATGAGTCCCACCTTTATGTGATGGATCCGTATTAGCTATGACGCATGCGGGTTTTTTTATTTTTTGCGGTAGATGGTTGCAGGGGAAGACTCCTCTAAAAAACTTGTTTGTTAAGCGGTTATTTGTCAGGGCGGCTGCAAGCTCGATCGTGTTCATTCTTGTTCACAGCTAAATGTTGCCTCTAGATCAATGACCTTAGTGAGAGATGTAACGTAGTTATTTATAAACTCCTTAGTTGATGTACCACGAACAAAGATTGTCTTAAATTTCGCCAGAGTTTTTATAAGGTCTTCATCTATCCGTTTCAGTTCAAGGTTGCCCAAATTTAGTTGATTGTTGTTGCTCGTTGCATTCTGTACTAGATGTTGGATACTTAAAAATTATTTCCTTCGCAAACGTTTTATTTTGCGCAGTGAATCCAGCTAAAGAGACTTTTTTAAAGAAGGTATATTCACCCCCGCAAAAGTATTCCACATTAATTAAACAGCTCATTGTTACCGTAATAAAGCAATTTGTCGACTAACAGTTTGTTGCACGTAGCCGCCTTATATAGATTTAAAAATTTGTGTAAACATTTCGATCCTTGTCAATTTCAATGCTTCCATAGTACTCAGCATATACAATGCACGTCACACTATTTTGTAACGCGTCTCTAAATTTTCCCTCAACTCGTACAGTCCCTTGATTTATTAAATTGCCGCAAGTCGTGTTATATGAATTGTCTGCGGTTAAATCGAAAGCAAGAAGAAAACATGAATACCTGTTCCTCTGAATAACGTATTGTATCCGCGTGTACTAATCGGATTATCCTTTGAGTAGTCAAATTCGAGAGGTTGATTTGGTATCTGTACGCCATTCACTGATAAATTGAATCTGGTAATGTTGTTGTTTTTAAAGTTGAAGGGGTTCTTTGTCCTTCTGCCCGTGTACGCATCATTGTCCACCATACCAAAAATTATTAAGTTCGGTAACTGTCCGATGACGATATTATCCAGTGAAAGTGTAAATGTGTTTGCGGGAATAGTGTAACTCTTAACTTCAACTCGTTTGTATGGGTATATGGCATTTGAACGCTGTAGAACTGTCTCATGTGCTAATAAAATATTCGGGTTGACTGTTACGTGATTCATGTACATGGTTGCATCCAGGATTTTTAAGTGTGGTGAGTCATCGCCAGCCTTGGATAAAATATAAAATTCTGGTTTTTCAAGCGATAAAACTACACGTAAATCTACACCGTTTAATAGCAACTTATCCTGATTAAGCAAATCAGTATGAATTTTCCCCATCAGTTCAACTACATTACTTTTATTGAAAAGTTTCTGCCGATCTAAATAGCCTTGATGTAATTCAGCGACGGGTTTATCGATATCTGCAATTTCCGTGTCATCTTTGTCAAGATACCAACCGACCGACTCCAAATGGGTTGATGCAGCATCTTTACCATAATTTAATAAATTTTCAATATAAGCGCGATAATTGTAATTGTGGTCGGTTTGAGCAATTGGTTTCCCATTCAAATATACGGTGCACTGGCGAAATATGGAGTGTAAAATGTTGTTTATTAAACCTGGAGCATCACCTTCTTTTGAATAAAGTACTTCTTTCCCATCTTTTATTTTTATTAATTGCAATTTTAAACGAAGATAGATGCTAGATAAATCTCGGTATGTATCTCCATGACCCAAGGTTACAAACTCTAGAACGGAGGAGTTGTCTAGTGAGGCTATTGGCTTATATGCTACTTCTTCTGTTTTCAAAATATTGCTTTGAACTGGTGGTGTGGAAAAACGATCCAATTCTGATTTCATACATTCTTTGTACGACATTATGTTTATTACTTATCAAAAATGTCCAGTATACGTTTACGTATCTTTCGTTTTGTTTTCAAAGCTCTTGCTTTTATTCCTTTTCTTTGATTTTTTGTTTTACTATTTCTCGTGCGTTTAGGTGTTTTGCCACGTCTCTTGCGTTTAAGAGTTGGTTTTATATGCAAGGTTGTAAACGGGTTCGGTCTTTTTATACCTGCTCCAGTCATGCCGTCAAACACTTTATTTATACCTTTCTGAGCTAAATCTTGAATAGCAACTCTACCGTGTTCTTTTAAAATATCTTTAACTGATTTGCTGTTGATGTTTTTATCTTGTATTATAGCTTGTCCTGCTTTTACAGCCTGTTGTGCTAATGTTTTTAATTCCGATGTAGCTAGAGGTTTTAAGTGTCGAAATAATGCACTGAAAAAGCTACCGATACCTCTTCCACGTTGATAAATAAGTGGACCACGATATAATTCTCCAATATCCGACAGACCACTGCCGCTTTGTATTAAATAATAACGCGTATAATAGGAATTCATCTCGTAGTTCTATTTATACTATGCAAAAACAAGTTGTTGTGTGAATATTTATAGTTTTTATTGTCTCTTAAAATGCAGCATTACATATGTCGGAATATAACTTGTTTTAAAGTCAACTAATTCCCCATGGTGATCAGTTATTTTTATAGAAATACTTTCGATAAAAGTTTTTTCAATAGGACAGTATTCTATATGTTCAAATCTTAATATAGTACGACACTCTTGAATCGGTATTATTCGTAGATATCTTACTAGTTTGTCACCTATAGCTCTAGGTCGAATAATATCAGAGTATATATGTATTATATTTTTCTCAGAGCAATCTTTTATAGTTTCTTGTGTACCTCTTGGTAATCGCTGTGTCAATTCTTTAATTGTTGTATCGAGAGAATCAATTTTTCCCATTATTGACCTGTGCTCTTGTTGTAATCCCGCTGTGTCAAATGACTCTTTTATTTCTGCCAACAATGCATCAGGATTACGCCTGTTTTCAGGTGTTTGGAGAAATACATCTGTGATGAAGTTTGAAAGATTATCTATGTTTGTATTAATTGGTACTGGTGTGGATAAATAGTCGCCTGAGCTTTGTTTCTCATATGGGACTTGCAAAATTTCACTGTTTTTAGTTATTTTCCGTTGCTCGGGTGCCTTTGCTTTGAGTGAATCTTTCTTCAGCCTATTCAATATTTCGAAAATTGTATTTTTAATTTCAATAATTCGTTTATGTTTTTCTTCTTCGCTAAGCTTGTTATCGTCAAAGTGTACATTGGCTAAAAGCAATGTCATGAGATCTTTAACATTCAAGTGTGTGGGTAGTGGTTTTTTTATTTTTATCGTAACGCCCAATTCCTCTAAACGGAGTTCGAACACACCATGCTCCTTTTTACCAGCTTTTTTCTCTTTATTTTCAGCTGTTTTTATGCTAGCCGGTGGATGTGTGTAGTTGTCTATTGTACCCTTCAAAACGGGGTGTTTTCTATTCTTCCTAGGAACTTGACCAAATACATCATCAACAAAATCTTCAATTGATTCATAGTCCTTATATTTTAAAATAACGTTTTCCGAAGTATTTTTTCCTTGATATATGTGCAGTATGTATTCGTCTGGCTCATGCTTATACTTTATTTCAGGGATAACTTCATTAAAGTGGTCATCTTCTAACCGCTTCCACATTTTCGTTTTAACATCATTCAAGTACATGGTATACCATGAAGGTGTAACTGCATTATAAAATGTTAGTAAAAATGCAGAAAGATTTATTTGCCCAGCTCTGTAGCTAGTTTGTTCAAGATTTTCTGGCGTCCATTCAAGTTTTACATTTTCATTTATTTTGATGCTAAGTATTTTAAAATCCTTTTGATGCTGCTTTCTAGCTTCTTTTAACTGGTCGTCTGCGCGCCTCACTCTTTTAGGCGCATTTCCTTTATTGCTGGAGATTGCACGTTTTGTTATTTCAAAATTTGGTAGAGAAATTTCAGTTATTCCGACACGCCAGTTTCCATTAAACTTGCATGGTTTAGCAAGTGCATTTGTAAAAGCCGATAGCGTATTTTCAGGGTAAAATTGCATAGAGTTATTACTTAAAAGACATACGTAAAAATCATTTTCCTTTATGTCCACAGGCATTTTTTTTTTAAAGTCTTTCCCAAGGAATGTCCGAAGTACTTTTTGGTTTATCCTTTGGGTTCTTCAAACGTTCACTCTGTCTAACCCCGAGCTTGCGCACAGGAAATGAAAGCGTATATTGACCAGATTCTAGTTCAGAGGGTCTTAATATAGACTGTTTCTGGACTGGTTTTGTTTGTTTTCCACGTTGTTCTAATTCTTCTATAACATCGTTAGCTTCATCGACAGTCATATTCATTGGTACAGTATATTGTGTTATACCATCTTCACCCGTAATTATTTTATAATCCTTTTCACGTGCGTTAGGTGCAGATGCTGTTCTTGGTATTTTTGGTGGTGGTTTTAGCGTTTTTGCTATACCACTAGCTGATAATCGTCTTTTTGCCGCTGGTGATAAAGATCTTCTCGGTGGGGTTATACTACCTGCTTCTTCAAAGACTTCTTCGTCTAGAAAATCCATTGATGCCGGTGAAGTCTGTGTTGACACTTCATCTTTAAATATAAATTTCGTTTGTGTGGCGCTATCTCTTAAATTTTCTTGTTTGACATTGCGTTCACGAGGCAAGTATAAATTTGTTTTTTTATCAGGGGTTCGTCTAGATTCCCGTTTGTGATTTAAAAATGAAATTAGTTGATTTCGATAGCTATACCATTTTTCTGAATCATTCATGTCTTTATTCTGTAGTATTTTTTTCATTGCTCTATCAAAGATGGATTGATTTGCAGTCATTTCAATTTCATCTTTAAGCTTGTTGTAAACCTCTGGCGACAGAAGTAGCATCTTGTTAAGTCCATTATTTCTATGCATATTTTTCAATTAACGAGCCGATAACTCCCGATAATACACTTCCTAATAAAACTGGTAAAAAACCTCCTCGCTGCACTAGTATTTTACGTTGTTTAGCAACAGATCTCTTTGCGCAAATCAATTTACGCATGTCCTTTTTATACTTACACAGTGAGTTGTAGATATTTCCATGCGGCATATGGTTACCTTTTAAGGTGTTGAGAGTAATTTCACAAAGAGTTTTTATAACCTCTGGGTCAGCATTTTTTATGATGGACTTTCTTAGATTTGGTTTAGCCCTTTTAAGAACATATAGCATATGCTTGTTGTCCCTTAATCGTTTCATTCGTGATGGGTCATTCCATGGAAAATGACACCAAGCTAATGAAAAAAAAGTGACGGAAATTATATAAATTTTAGGCTTTATGTGTTGTTAAAGCTCCATAGTATTCGGAAATATACTTCTAGTAAAAAATAAAATTATTACTTTTTGTATTTTCCCAGTTGAATATTGATTTTTCCATTAAATTCAAAAAAAAGTGCGATTATGTGAAGAATGCAAGCTCAAATATTCACTTATATACTTCTCTCCAAAGTGACGTTGATTTAAAACCAGCAGCTGAGCTATAAAGCGAAAGAGATGTAGAACATGAATTCCCTACACCAAGCCCAAAAAATAACTAAATAGTTAATAAAATATGCCTAAATTAAAGTGTTTTGTGTGCATAGTTTTTTACTCGTCCCACCCGTCACGGATCCCTGTCCCACCCGTCACAACATTTTAAGCTTCATAAAAAAAGTTCGTATTGTTTTTTCACTTACCTCTTTTTACAAAACAATTAGCAACATTTCTCAAATAGCATACTACAATAAAATTAGGGCTTCATATGAACTATTTGATCTGAATTTCAACGTCAAGTGCAAGTATCTAAAGAAAGAAGGGTTTTGCCTGTCCCACCCGTCACATATGTAATTCTACGAATTTAACAATGTTAGAATATATATTTATATTGTTTTCTTTTATCATATCTTAAAAAATATATCTAAGAAAGCTATCATAAATACAGTATGTATTATGTGCTTTGTTTGCACTTTAAAATAACTGAATGTATATCAAAAAATGTGTTAAAATGTCCCACCCGTCACCATGGAATGACCCTGATGCCATTCTTACCATTTAAAGAATTTTGTGGACAAAAACAGGTTACAAAGTGTTTATTAAATATATCCGTGCGAAATCTTAAGACGTCGTTAATGTCCTGAGTTAAATCAATTAACAAATACCCGTAAGGCATTTGAGTTATCTCTTTATATATTCTCACAAGTTCTAAACTATTTTCGGGGTAAATTTGTCGGGCCAGATGGGTAAATTGGCTTTTATCTCGGGGGTTTTTAAATACAACAAGATATTTACAATTGAGCGATATGTCACGACTAAATTTTCCTTGGTGAAATACGTTTTGTGTCACAAGAATTACTGAGAAATTACGATGATGAGACCCCTTAGTGAAGAGTTCACAAACTTGTTTACTAAACGCATTTAACATCATGTCATCTATAACAATCAACGTGGGTTCGTTTACATGATTTACAAACTCCTCTGGTATAGCATTTAAATATTCAATGTTTTGTAGTTTGATATCCGTTGGCAGTGCACCATGTTCTGCATTACACCATATAATTTTTTTAATTTGCGGCTGTATAAATATATGATTAGTATTAAGAAGATTTTTTATAAATGTTGTTTTCCCACATCCTGAAGGTCCCGCAACCATCATTGTAAATGGGTGATTAAACTTGATCATTCTTGCTTTGTATATAAACCGGTTATTCAACCTCTGGTATTTATACATTCGCTGCAATGAGTAGAAGACAGATAATCAACGAACTGCATAAACCAGTTAGAAAAAATTTTAAACGCCGACATGTCACTACCAAAGGTATAGATGATTTATGGCAGGCAGACTTGGTCGAAATGGGTTCTTACTCGTCAGAAAACCAAGGTTTTCGTTTTCTACTTACTGTGATTGATACATTTTCAAAGTATGCATGGGCTTTACCACTTAAAAGTAAAAAGGCCCCAGAAGTTGTTAAAGCAATGCAGTCTATTTTTAATACAGGACGCATACCACAAAATTTACAAACTGACGATGGAAAGGAATTTTTTAATAAACCATTTCAGCAACTGATGAAAAATTATGAAATAAACCATTATTCCAGCTACAGTAATTTAAAAGCCTCAATAGTAGAGAGATTTAACAGAACATTGAAAAATATGATGTGGAAAGAATTCAGCATGAATGGCAATTATCACTGGATTAGTATGTTGGCCAAGTTAACAGACGACTACAATACAACAAAACATCGTACGATTAAGATGAGACCTGCAGATGTTGGACCACACAACGAAAAACGTTTATTATTATCTGTCTACAGGTACCCCAAAATAAAGTCAAAGCCTAAATATAAAGCAGGTGATTTTGTTCGTATAAGTAGACATAAACATGTTTTCGAAAAAGGTTATACACCTAATTGGTCCGCTGAAATATTTAAAATAAAAGAAGTTAAACCTGTTTACCCGACAACATATATTCTCAAAGATTACCAAGGAAATATAATTCAAGGCAGATTTTATGAACAAGAAATAGCTCCAGTGAAAAACCCCGATGTCTATCTGGTAGAAAAAATTTTAAAACGACGCGGAAACAGGGTTTTTGTTAAATGGCTTGGTTTTTCACCCAGTCACAACAGCTGGGTATATATAAAAGACGTTGTATAAATCCTCAAATATTCATTCAAGATGTTAAACCTGAAAGTAGAATACGATCGTTTTAAAACATTTGATAATCTTGCTATTGATTTAGACACAGCAAATCAGTTAGCAAAAGACGGATTTTTTTACACAAATTTCAAAGACTATGTTAAATGTTACTTTTGTTCCTTGGAAATGGATGCAACCAGCGGTGCATCAGATATATATCGCGATCATAGACGTCGTTCACCAAGGTGTGCATGTGTTAAATCAATTGGGGAAGACGTATGTAGTAAATATCTACCAATGACAGAACTACCACCACCTGCACCTCCATCAACACCGCTCATCACCAAACAGTCTGAATCAAAAGCCTTAATTTACATTATCAACACTTTGAAGTTTTTAGCAGGTACTTTACTCGTTCTAGGCATGTGTTGTGAAATCTCATATTTTTACGGAAAACTATGAAAAAACAAGTCAGGTTTAACGACACACCTACCATCAAATATTTGTACACCTGGAAGTTTGCATATCACAAAGCACGAAAGGGACCTTGGGAAACATTAGCAGTGGATGCATTTAGATTTAAAAATAGAATCTTACAATTTAGTGTAATAATTAATCCAATTTTAGAAAATAAAATAAAAACAATGTTTAAGAACAGAATTTCACAACTGAGTGTAATAATAAATCCGGTTTTAAAAAATAAAATAAAAATGTTCAGCAAGTAACATATTGTTTTTCATTACAGTCACTCCCTAGTCATTTTTCAGGTTTCGTTTCAGGCTCCTATTGACTTGCTTGCCTGCAGAGTGCAAGATCCCCCATAACAACAGTCCTTTAGTACGTGGCGCCAACGGAGCAAAAGGTCAACGGCCTTCCCAGAGCTCTGCCGAGTTCCCGCCAGTGCCCCAGCCGAGGACCCCAGCCGCAGCCCCGCCGAGGTCGCCGACCCCCGCTGAGCCCCAAGCCATCGGCCCTGACCGACCCGTCCAGTCTCTAGGTCAACCACCTTGACCTACATCCCAAGGCCAATTACAGGTGATTGATTGATTGATGACAGGTGATTGACCTCGAGACTGAACTACATACATGATTTATGGGTTTGACCTAGATTCCAAGGACGGGCCCACCGGCCAAGCCCCCGTACGTGATTTATGGGTTTGACCTAGATTCCAAGGACGGGCCCACCGGCTAAGCCCCCACGACTGCAAGGTCATTGGCCCCAATAGTCATAAATCACACCTAATTAGTCGTAAAAACAATAAATGTCATTGTAATTGGTCGTAAAAATTAATGGACCGGTTTGACCCACATTCCAAGGGGCGGGGCCCTGACCTACATTCACAAAACAGGTTTTGGTTCCCACGCTAAACCGACGGAGTACCTACTTATAGAATTTAAAAATAATTTCTTTAGCCAAAAAGGCTTAATCTTTAATTAACGTTTTTATTCAAAAGGGCCGTGCCTAAATAATTGTAACAGTGTATTGTAGAATTTAAAAATATTTGTTCAGTCAAAAAGGCTTAATCTTTAACTGACGTTTTTATTCAAAAGGGCCATGCCTAAAGAATTGTGGCAGTGTATTGTAGAATTTAAAAATATTTGTTCAGTCAAAAAGGCTTAATCTTTAACAGACGTTTTTATTCAGAAGGGCCGTGCCTAAAGAATTGTGGCAGTGTATTATAGAATTTAAAAATAATTTCTTTAGCCAAAAAGGCTTAATCTTTAATTAACGTTTTTATTCAAAAGGGCCGTGCCTAAATAATTGTAACAGTGTATTGTAGAATTTAAAAATATTTGTTCTGTCAAAAAGGCTTAATCTTTAACTGACGTTTTTATTCAAAAGGGCCATGCCTAAATAATTGTGGCAGTGTATTATAGAATTTAAAAATATTTGTTCAGCCAGAAAAGGCTTAATCTTTGTAGTTTTAAAAGTGAACAGTTAAAATAAATTGGCAAATTTTCCACCAAGTGTCGTGTTTCTTAAATTACAGCTAGGAAACAACGGGAAGGAACCAAACGGTTCCCTGCACAGTAAGTACACTAACTTTTTGTAGAACTGCCCGTATCTAAACAAATAGTGACAAACTCCCTGAGTGAGAGTTGCCGAACATATTTGGGAATACATAACATGGGTAACTACCCCCCAGTAGGACTTGTAAGCTTACAGAAGTACTGAAATGGCCCTCACTAGTAAGGGGTAGGCCTTACCATACCCCTTACAGAAGTACTTATTTTTACACACGATGTCATAGGAGGTAAGGCCTTACTTTTTACTACATCGATGAGCCCTTATATAAGGCATTACAAGAGAAGGCAGATGGTAAGGGGTAATCCAGAATTCGACCCAACGAAGTTAGAAATTTACCCGATGACTCATTTGTTTTCGTATTTTTGGAATGGTATTTGAGTCATCGGGCAAATTTAAATTTGCCCGATGACTCAAATACCATTCCAAAAATACGAAAACAAATGAGTCATCGGGTAAATTTCTAACTTCGTTGGGTCGAATTCTGGATTACCCCTTACCATCTGCCTTCTCTTGTAATGCGTTATATAAGGGTTCTTCTAACACCTAAGAAAATAGGAGTACCCCTTACCAGATGACTAGTTATATCAGTGCTCCATCGGTAAGTTCTACCTAGAATTCCTACTGGCGGGCAAATTTCTAACTTCTTTGGGTATAATTCTGGATTACCCCTTACCAGCTGCCTTCTCTTGTAATGCGTTATATAAGGGCTCTTCTAACATCTAAGAAAATAGGAGTACCCCTTACCAGATGACTACCATCAGTGCTCCATCGGTAAGTGCTACCTAGAATTCCTACTGGGTAGTTCGCCCTGTTATATGCTACGTGAGTGAAACAGGAACGCTCACACAAAGGGTAGAGGACGTGCTAAATTCCTTTGAAAGGAAGATTTTGAGAAGCATAATAGGCCCAATTTGTTAGGAAGGGACATGGAGAATCAGATAAAACAGCGAGTTATATCAAATATGAATAGACTTTGCTGGGCTGGACACGTCGAGCGCATGCCAGAAGACAGAGCAGCAAAGAAGGTCTTCACTGGCATCATCGAAGGAGAAAGACTCGTAGGCGGGCCGGGGAAAAGATGGAAGGATGCTGTTGTAGCCGATGCGGAGACACTACTCCACATATCGAAATAGAGAACTGCGGCCAGAAATCGAGAACACTGGAGGAAAAGATTAGAGGAGGCCAAGGCTCGAGTTGGGCTGTAGCGCCAGTGCCGTCTTTTCGCATGGGCACTTGCCCAGGGGCTCCGCACCACCAGGGCCCCATCGCGACAAAAATCACCACTTTCATAAACGGAAGTAGTAGAAGCATTGTAATAATTCAAATGTGCATACTTGTACTTAAGTTGGGACCAAATCCTAAGTGCTCCTATAAGGGAAAAGTTTGATTTGTTACAAGGCCTTCTATATTTACAAGCCATGCTGTAGAAAAATTGGCTCTCAAAATTTCCCCTTAATGGACGTTATATTGTTAGTGGAATTTGCTAAGGAACATAGAAGGCTTTGAGTTGTTACCGTAGTAGCACACACTAACACCTGGCAGTAATCAGGAAAGAGCAGAAATTAACAATTTTGTGAATACAATTTTGGCGCTATACTAAATTATAATTTATAAATCGTTGTGCATGCGAACGCGAAAATATCACTTTTATAAAAGTTTGTAACGCAGTGCTGGCTGTACCCCTACTAGTAAGTATAGTATATACCCTCTAAATTAAAAGTTTTATTGATATTTAAAAAAACAATCTCGTCACTCTTCGTAAAACAAAATGAAACGTGTCGAGTTAAGTGGCGCAGAGAAGAGAAAGAGAGCAAGCCTATCAGACGTGGTTATTGACTTTTTAAACGAGAAGAAGATTCCCTTATCAAATTGTCGGGGACGATCATATGACAACGCGGCAAATATGTCTGGACGTTATAACGGGTTACAAACAAAGATTAGAGAGTTTAATGAATTTGCTCTTTATGTTCCATGTGCTGCGCATAGTTTAAATGTAGTGGGAGTTAAAGCTGCAGCTTGTTGTCAGCAAAGTATCAAGTACTTTGATTTTATTAGCCGACTTTACTCTTTTTTTGCGGGATCATCTTATCGGTGCAATATCCTTACTACAAAGTTACAAAAAAACGTCGTAAAACGCCTTTCGGACACAAGGTGGTCGTCACGCTTTGATGCTGTCAATGCATTATACAAATGCTATGACAATATCAAGGCAGCATTAGATATGTTGTCTTCGGAATCAAAACAAGATGCAATTACAAAACTGGAAGCAACCGGATTGAGCAAGAAGATGGTACATTTAGAAACAGTGTTTCTCACCACATTATGGAACGACATTTCGACAAGCCAAACTTTACAGTCCCCGAAAGTCAACAGCGGCCAACGTTCTCAAAGCATTGAGCATGTATCTCCATTAAGTAAGAGACTGTGGCGACGTACCAAAAACACAATAATATACAAACACTATACGTACACTATGGAAACTACTGTACAGAACTACTGTACAGTATCACTGTAGACACTGTAGATTGTTTGTTGTAAATAGGTCATAGTTAGTTTGTTTGAATATAGAGCTTTGTAGCACGTTATGATTCACATGTAGATTTGTGTAGAATTGTATATAGTAATTTGTAAACAAATTAATAAACAGTGAGAAATCGAGAGTACAGCTGGATATTATTAATTAAAGCGACAGCCCATCTTGGGATTACAGGTCCGGATTTCCCCGAAGGACGACACGGCATTTCCCCGAAGGACGACACGGCATTTCCCCGAAGGACAACACGGCATTTCCCCGAAGGACGACGCGGCGATCCCCACGGCCGTCTTGAGGTCCGGCCTCCAATAGGACAGCGTAGCAGCTCTCAGGTGCCAGAAGGACGGCACCCCCCATTCTCCAAAGTGGTGACCCCGAGTGCGGAGGCGGATAGTGCAGGGCGCTTAGCTGGCTCACGTCTCCTGACGAAAGGACTCCGAGGCGAGAGGGCGCCTGTAGCGAGGGACCAACCAAGCCCCAGACTCTTCGCCAAGCGGACAGGCGAATCTTGAGTAAGACTCCATTGGGCTTTGGACTAACCAAAGTTCCCAGCGGTTGTTAGGTTAAAGTTTAAATTAAATACACATTTTGTTTTTGTTTTTGTTGAGTTACAAGTATTTAGTCACATTTTTTTCATACAAACACACCACAAACACTAACACGAAGTCGCCGCAGTAAGTACGTTCGTTCACGAGTCGCGAAGTAATAGGTTACGATGGAACAGAGGTTGGAACGTGAAGTACCTGTAGCAGTCCCAGGAGATGTAGTTAATAGAATAGCCATACGGGTGCCGCCTTTTTGGAAAAGAAGCCCCGACTTATGGTTTATTCAGTTAGAGGCACAGTTCCACACAAGTGGAATAACACAGGACAGTACGCAGTATTATACTCTGGTGGGCAATTTGGACGCAGATGTCCTCACTGAGGTGCGAGGCGTTATTCGTAACTCCCCGGAAGTAGGAAAGTATGCGGAGCTGAAGAAGCACATTCTTGCAGCGTATCAGGACTCTGAGCAAAGGCGTTTGCAGAAGCTGCTGGGCGACATCTGCTTAGAAGGAAGGAAGCCAACGCAGCTGTTAAACCAAATGAAGGAGTTGGCAGCTGAAGGTATCTCTGCGGAGGTTTTGAGGATCCTCTGGTTGCAGCGTCTTCCACCCCAAACACAGGCGATTTTGGCAACCAGCGTGGATCAAGACATTGGTAGGCTTGCAGAGATGGCGGACAAGATAGCGGAGGTGGCTGTGGCATCTGGCGTCGCAGCCAGTTCCTCGCTCGAAGGGCCTTGCACCCAACTGCGGGAAGAATTAGCGACGTTGAGGAAGCAGATGGAGCAGTTGAAGTTCGAGCGTGGGCAAAGTTCTCCAAGGCGTCGTGATCCCAGTCGGAGGCGTTACCAAGAAGACACAGCAGGCGATACATCGTTTTGCTTTTACCATAGAAGGTTTGGTGGTAAGGCTAGGCGATGTCGGCAGCCATGCTCATTTCAAGCAAAAAACTAAGTGGTGGGCAGCAAGAGGCGACTGGCCAGCCCGCCTTATTTATTAGTCGCCTTTACCTCACGGAGAAGACAACAAGCAAGCGATTCCTTATTGACACTGGAGCCGAAGTTTCGGTGGTTCCCCCAACAGCAGAGGAAAACAGGAGTCAACCCTCGACACGACTATTGTATGCAGCCAACGGGACGGAGATTCCCACATATGGACAGCGTTTGATTCAACTCGACTTGGGACTCCGTAGGACTTTCACTTGGCCTTTTATTGTTGCTCGTGTAACGGAGCCCATAATTGGATCAGATTTCCTCGTGAATTTTGACTTGCTGGTTGACGTAAAAGAAGGTAAATTAATAGATAAAAGTACAAAACATTATACAGTGGGTGCAGTTACGGCTCGTAGCAGTATGCAGCTGAGTACACTTAGTGCAGACTTACATCGTGCCCTAAGGGGATTCGAAGACATCACAAAGCCCAACCCAGTCACAGAGGTTAAGCATCGGGTGGTTCACTTCATCCGGACGAATGGCCCGCCAGTTCATTCAAGGCCCAGACGACTTTCACCGGAGCAGCTGAAGATTGCAAAGCAGGAATTCCAACACATGCTCAGTTTAGGTATCTGCCGCCCATCAAAGAGTAATTGGTCCAGCCCGCTGCACATGGTAAGGAAGAGCAATGGTGACTGGAGACCATGCGGAGACTATAGGAGGTTGAATGCGATCACGGTACCAGACCGCTACCCAATCCCGCATATCCAAGATTTCGCTTACCAGCTAAGTGGAAGAAAGGTGTTTAGCACTGTGGATTTAACACGAGCGTACCACCAAATCCCGGTCAATCAGGACGATATCCAGAAGACGGCCATCACAACACCTTTTGGGTTGTTCGAGTTCCCGGCGATGACCTTTGGATTGTGCAACGCCGCGCAGACTTTTCAGCGGTTTGTGCACGAGGTAACAAGAGGACTAGATTTCTGTTGGCCGTATATCGATGACTTCCTCATTGCCTCTAGCACAGCGGAGGAGCACAAGGGGCATCTAAAGCAGTTGTTTGAGCGTTTCCGGGAGTATGGCATTGCGATAAATCCAGCCAAATGCGTGTTCGAGGCATCGAAGGTCAAATTCCTGGGCTACGAGATTTCAGAAGAAGGAACAAAGCCACTGCCGGGAAAAGTAGAGGTCATTAAGAAGTACAAGAAGCCTGAGAGTGTGCAGGAGTTACGTAGGTTTTTAGGAATGATTAATTTTTACAGGCGTTTCATCCCGAAGGCAGCAGAAATCCAAGCACCACTTCATGGGTGTTATGCGGGAAACAGGAAGAAGGACAAGACCGCTATCCTTTGGACAACAGAGCTCAGCAATGCTTTTGAAAAATGTAAGCAGGCATTAGCTGACGCGGCTCTTCTCGCTCACCCAGAGACAGGTGTGCCATTAGCCCTGGTAGTAGATGCGTCAGACACGGCTATAGGTGCGGTTGTTCAGCAGAGGATTGCGAAAGGATGGCAGCCATTGGGTTTCTTTTCAAGAAAGTTGTCGTCGACGGAAGGAAGATATAGTGCTTACGACAGGGAGCTCCTAAGCGCATACGCTGCAGTAAAGCATTTCCAATACTTGTTGGAAGGCAGACGTTTTGCATTATATACAGACCATAAACCACTTGTATTTGCATTCCAGCAGAAATCGGAGAGCGCATCACCCAGGCAGGTCAGGCACTTAAGCTACATTGGCCAGTTTACCACGGACATTCAGCACATCTCTGGAAAGGATAATGTGGTCGCAGATGCATTATCGAGGGTCGAGGCCATATTTCCACCGGCTCCGGTAGATTATGGTGAATTGGCAAAGGAGCAGGAAACGGATGAAGAGCTCCAACACTTGCGCGGGTCAGCAACAGGCTTGAGGCTTTCCAGGTATGAACTGGCAGGCGGACAAGGTTTGTACTGTGACACGTCGACTAACAAGATACGCCCCTACATACCAAGAGGGCGCCGACGAGAGGTGTTTGACGCTATGCACAATTTGTCGCATCCGGGCGTAAGGAGGACAACTAACTTGGTCGTGGAAAGGTTCGTGTGGCCAAGCATGAAGAAGGACTGTCGGATCTGGTCGCAATCATGCCTGGACTGTCAAAAGAGCAAGGTACAGCGACACGTGAGAAGCCCGATTTCAGACTTTCCGCAAGTGGAGGGACGGTTCCAACACGTCCACCTGGACTTAGTGGGGCCCTTGCCTTGCAGCGAAGGTTACACGTACGCGCTGACGTGTATAGACCGATTTACAAGATGGCCAGAGGTGATTCCAGTGCAGGACATCGCGGCGGAAACGATAGCAAAAGCATTTGTATCAGGGTGGATCGCAAGGTTTGGCACGCCGAAGGAGATAATAACGGACCAAGGGCGACAATTCGAGTCCACGCTTTTCAAGGAATTAGGAAAGGTATTAGGCATAAAGAGAAGCAGAGCATCCCCGTATCATCCACAGGCGAATGGGATGATAGAGCGCTTTCACAGGACTTTGAAAGCGGCGATAAAGTGTCATACATCAAGCCAGTGGGCAAGCAAACTCCCTATAGTGCTACTTGGGTTGAGAGCATCACTTCACGATGATATCAAGGTATCACCAGCGGAGTTGGTTTATGGAGCAAAGCTCAAACTTCCGGGAGAATTTTTCGAAGTAGAGGAAGATTCAAGAAATGCAGCTACTTTCATCAAGCAACTTGAGGACTACATGAGGGACATCAAGCCAACTCAGCCAATTCGTCATGGTATGCAAAAGGTATTTATACATAAAGGTTTAGAAATGTGTACCCATGTATTTGTGCGAACGGACGCAGTTAAACGTCCTTTGCAGCAACCTTACGAAGGACCCTATCAGGTGGTGATGAAGGCAGCGAAGCATTTCACCTTACTTATAAACGGCCGGCACAAGGTGATATCAATAGATAGACTGAAGCCAGCCTTGCTGATGAGTAACGAAGAGGACCGGACGGAGCCAGAGAAGAGACGAAAAAATGAGGAAGAAACAGCAACAGCAAGCCCAAGGACAACTAGGTCTGGAAGAAGCGTACGAGTCCCGGACAGATATCGTTGTCACTGAAGGGGGAGTAATGTGGCGACATACCAAAAACACAATAATATACAAACACTATACGTACACTATGGAAACTACTGTACAGAACTACTGTACAGTATCACTGTAGACACTGTAGATTGTTTGTTGTAAATAGGTCATAGTTAGTTTGTTTGAATATAGAGCTTTGTAGCACGTTATGATTCACATGTAGATTTGTGTAGAATTGTATATAGTAATTTGTAAACAAATTAATAAACAGTGAGAAATCGAGAGTACAGCTGGATATTATTAATTAAAGCGACAGCCCATCTTGGGATTACAGGTCCGGATTTCCCCGAAGGACGACACGGCATTTCCCCGAAGGACGACACGGCATTTCCCCGAAGGACAACACGGCATTTCCCCGAAGGACGACGCGGCGATCCCCACGGCAGTCTTGAGGTCCGGCCTCCAATAGGACAGCGTAGCAGCTCTCAGGTGCCAGAAGGACGGCACCCCCCATTCTCCAAAAGACCAATTAAATGTATACGAACTAAAAGCCAAGACAATGTGTCCATCCTTCGTATACAGTGATATAAACAAACGGGAGCGAAAACATAGTGTACTTCACACAAGATACGATGGTGCATCTGAAGAAGTAGAATTGAATTCATCCGAAAGGTTCAAAATTGAAACTTACCTTCCGGTGATAGTTATGTTAATCAGCGATTTGACAAATAGAAGTGATGCATATGATAACATTGCCAATTTATTTGCATTTGCAACTTAAACACTATATAGATGAAAAAGATTGCTGCAGTCTCCCGTTACTGTACCAAAAAATAATTTCGGATCAGATAAAATCAGTTTTTCCCAATAACGAGATTGCACTTCGAATATTCTTGAGTATGATGGTGACAAATGCGACAGGGGAGCGCTCATTTTCAAGTCTCAAAAATTTGAAAAATTACCAGCGCAATACTATGAGCCAGTCACGCCTGAATTCACTTGCATTGTTATGCATTGAGAATGATATTTTGAAATCCGTGGATATATCTGAAATAATCAACGATCTTTGTACAAAGAAGTGTCGCAAAAGAGTGTAATAATTTATAACAAAAAATCGTTTGTAAATGTAATTGAGTTATTCTTATTGTATACATGTAGTTTATTCCAAAAATGTCGTAAGTAATCGTAATCTGAGTATTTAACAGTCTGAATGTGTAAGTAAAATGTTATAGGGGCCCCTGATGATGTTGTGCCCAGGGGCCCATTCATCCCAAAAGACGGCCCTGTGTAGCGCCATTGGAAGAAGAAGATAATACCCAAAGGCAAATTTTTCCTACAGAACCAGGGCCCTTACTAAAACCGCAAAAGTGGTTTGGCAACAAAACCACCTTTTGCTAATACTTAAATCCCCAAAGGCTAATTTTCCCCCAGAACCGTAACTAAACCCCCAAAAGGTGGTTTGGCAACAAAACCACCTATTGCTCAAACTCAAACATAACCAGTTTTTGCTCTAACGAACCTCCCCCTAAGCAAATTTTTCCTACAGAACCAGCTTTTGCCTTAACTAAAACTCCAAAGTGGATTTTGCGTACTTCCCCTCAGCCTGCCTACTACGTCAATTCCCCTCAATTCCTTACATTTTTCGTGACAGTCCCATATCAAAACATAGAAAGTTACTCTACCGCGACTAAAAAAGTTTCATTTCAAAAGTATTTTTTAAATATTCCAATTAAAACAACTTTTATAAACAAAGAACACTAACTAACTAACTAATTGCTCCTTTAATCCCTCATGGGACATAGGGCGGAAACAGTTGCCCTCCAACGGACTCTGTTTTGCGCGACAGCTCTTAGCACTGACCAGGATCTCCCAATTGTTGCGGCCTCTGGTAATAGGGTTCTCCTCCACGTTGTTGTAGGTCTTCCGACTCGAAGGGATCCTTGCGAATTCCAATCAAGGGCCTGTTTGTGAAAGAAGACGCAAGAATTATATCCTCACTTGATATGTCAGATGCAAATGAAAGTAAAGTGTAATGTGTCACCCCATCATTTTCTTTACCAACATAATCAAAGTTACCATCATAATGAAAGTATAGTGTGTCAGGGGTACAAACCTAAAATAAATAAAATAAATTAATAAACCAATTAAAAATTTGGAATCAAAACAACCGCGGACCGAAGATGTTCCGGGTCCGTCGTACACTTTGTAGGTGGTGTTCTCACCGTTTTACTGCTCCTTGGGATGGAATTTTTAGAATTTCTTTTTTGGGGAGTCGCGCCTTGTTGATGAGATCCTGCATGTTCTATAAAAGCCCCAGCTATGTTTGGAGCGTTGGGAGGTGCTTCATCCTCATTATTTTTTGTATTCGTCTGAATGATGATCCCACGAGTAGCGCGAGAAATTACAGTCACCCATGGCAGAGCTCGGCATTACCATGGGAAGGCTAAATTGAAACGGAAGGTCGCCTGGTATTTGCGTCCATCGTTAGTAGTACACTGACGCAGTACCATTCATCCCCTCGGCACAGTAGTTACCACCTTGGGATTGCGTGTATCTGCCTTAGTCAGGGTGCCCTCACCACCGCGACAAGGTGTATATACCTCGGTGAGGTGTACTATGTATATATTATGTACTTTGTACTATGCACTATATATTCTGTATCATGTGCTATTTACTACCTCACCTCGTATCTAAACCTTGTCGTGGTTGTCAGGTTTGAGGGGCCCCGTAAGAGCGCCCTGACTAAGATGGATACACGCAATCCCAAAGTGGAAACTATCGTGCCGAGGGGATGAATGGTGCTGCGTCAGTGTACTATTAACAATGGACTCCGAATACCAGGCGACCTTCGGTTTCAATTTAGCCTTCCCATGGTAATGCGGATCTCTGCTATGGGTGACTGTCCTTTCTCGCGCTACTCGTGGGATCAACATTGAAAACTTAAAAAACAACGAGGGTGGAGCACCTCTCAATGCTCCAAACATAGCTTGGGAATTATAGTCCAACAAAGGGCGACTCCTGAAGATGGAAATTCCATCCCAAGGAGCAGAAAAACGGTGAGAACACCACCACCAAAGAGCGCGAAGGACCCAGAACATCCAGGGTCTGAGCAACAAAGCGCGACTCCCCAGGAAGGAAATTCTAAAAATTCCATCCCAAGGAGCAGCACAACGGTGAGAACACCACCTACAAAGTGTACGACGGACCTAGGACATCTCCGGTGATCGCAGCGGAGAAGACCCTGTCATCCCCTTTTGAGAAATTGGGGGTTTTGATAAGGGGCCTCAATAAGTACGTGGGCGCAAAGAAAAAGTGGAGCATGCGATCAAGGAGAAAATTAGGTGGGTCAGGGCCACCTATCTCCGAGCAAAAAAAGAAGACCTGAAGAATCAGAGGGCGAAAGAGCTGGTGGAGGCATCGGTTCAAACAGAAGAAGTCTCTTACTCCCAAAAGAGAGAAGGCCGTTCAACCGGGGACGCTGAAGAGAAACGGCCTCAAGAGAAATGTAAAGAGCCGCGACCGCGCAAGCGTCGTAGCTAGCTCAATGAAGAGGTCCAGCTGCAGCAGCACACCCCAAAAAGGAAAAAGGGAGACTCCCGAAGCAGTGGCCGAGCCAGCCCCGCTACAGGCGGCACGCCCTGTGGAAATTGAGAGCAGGAACCCGGAAGGCTTGGAAGAAGGTGGAGCGGAAGAAGCGAAAGAAGACTTAAAGAGGGGAGCAAATTAAAGCAAAGGATCCGGTCGGATGCTATCATCACCCCACAAAAGGGGACGCGACTTATGCGGAGATCCTTCGCCAGGTGAGGACATATGCCTCCCTGGCGGAGCTCGGGAATAGCGTCAACGGGGTTAGGAGGACGCTAAGGGCGATCTCCTGTTAGAACTAAAAATGGGAGATGCTAAGACGGGGGACCTGGACCAGAAGGTCAAAGCATCGATAAGTGAAGTGGCTGAGGTAAGAGCCAGCACAAATACAATGGTGATCGAATGCAGAGATCTGGATGATATAACAACCAAAGAAGGGGTCTGTGAATCACTAAGGACCCAACTAGGACTGCAGACGGTGCAGTAAATGATATTCTAATTTCCTGCATAGTTCATATCCAGGATATGATGGATTCTAAAGACGAAATCCTAATTTTAGGTGATTTTAATTTACCCAACGTTCAATGGGTATCTTGTGATGATGACGATAACTACCTCCCTGGTAACAACCTTAATCTTAGGGAATCTAACTTTCTGAATTCCCTTTTCTCATGCGGCTTGAACCAAATGAGTGGTGTAAATAATATTTTAGGAAGGCGGTTAGATCTTGCATTCTTTTCCGACTCAGACAACATGATTGTTGAGCCTAGTTCAATAATCTTGTCGTCTGTCGATAATTATCACCCTCCGCTTCTACTGAGCTACTGTTCTGCCTTTGACAATAAGCTTATCCCTGAAGAGTCCACATTTACTTTTAACTTTAAAAAGGCCAATCTAGAAGAACTGTCATCCAAGCTCACTTCGATTGATTTCACTTTGTTGCTTTCCTCTAATGAATTGGATGACGATGTTGCTAGGTTTTACTCTGTTCTGTACGAAACTTTTGCATCTTGTATACCTATTGAGCCTCTAAAGTTGTCCAGTTCATCCCCACCCTGGTACAACCATGAGCTGAGACATGTCAAAAACCAGAAGAATAAACTCTGGAAAACCTACTTGAAGAGGAAAGATACTGCGAGTTTCTGTGCATTTGTTAATTGCTATGACCAATTTCACGCCCTCTCCGAAGCTCTCTACAAGGAGTACCTCGATAACATGAAAGTTAAACTGTATGGTGATCCCAGAACATTCTTTAAATTTATCAATACTAAGAAAAAAATCGATAATTACCCTAACACCATGCAACACGAGAACTCCTACAGTACGAATCCATCCGAGATTTGCGAAATGTTCGCATCGTTCTTCCTCAAATCTTTTTCGTCCCCTGTCTTCCAACCAGACGTAAACAACTTTCGACATATCAATGCATCACAAGTGGCTCATAACTTATCTCTCTCTATTTCCAGAGAGGATATTTTGAAGCACATTAACGAACTCCCACTGGATTTTTCGTCTGGCCCTGACGGTATTCCCCCTGCTGTTCTAAAATCATGTGCAGGGGCCCTTCTGTGTCCCTTGATGTACTTATTCCAAAAATCCATTAATACAGGGTGCTTCCCAACTTTATGGAAAAACTCTTTTATAATCCCCGTTCACAAAAAGGGATCCACCTCCCGTGGGATGACCCACTTATTCATCCGCCTTATGAGAACAGACTTAAATTGCTCAACTTAAGTTCTCTCTGAAAACGCCTAACATCGACAAAAAATTATTATTTCCCACCAAATCTGCAATTCCACAAATTCTGTCACAGACACAAAAATCCTCACGTTACCGTTTCAAGGTAACATTTTGTTGAACAGCTCTAATTTCCCTCAGAGTGGAAAACGCAAGTAATAAATGCTGACAGTTGCAGATTCGGTGGGAATACTTTTTATCTAAATTTAAGTTCTAGTGTAAGAAAATTTTGTATATAAGAAGTAGATTAAAATAAATGTTTTCACTATTCAGTCAGAATTACAAACAGGAAAGAGTAAATTATTTTTTTCTGTACATTTGGTGACCCCGACGGAATTACTTAGTACATTACTAGGTAATTACTATGGACATTTCATCGCTATTAAAGGAGCAAGCCACCATAGGCGAAAAAATCAACAAGGATTATTCCAACTTTAAGAAAAATCCGAGCAGACACACAGAAACATATGTTCGATCCAGGTTCGAACGACTGTATGATGATTGGAGCCAGTTCGAAAAAAACGACATCAGTCTTAAACCGCTCAAGGCAGAGCAACCTTCACACTCATACTTCGAAAGACACTACTACGAGCAAGCTGACGCTGTACATCAACAGTACAGAATGGCCTTAAGTGCTGCACTAGATCTTCTAGAAGCCGAGTCCTCAGAACAGCCAGGGTCAGACCATAGTGATGAAGGCATTTCACAATCATTAGCACGCCCCATTCGGCAGCAAACAGCTGCAATTTCAAATCTGCAAGAATTGGTAGACGAGACTACACAGGATTTGGACAACAAATCTTCAGCTTTTTATCAAGTCACACTCAGCAGCATCAATCAGCAGTGGCGCAACATTTCACAACGACACCTTGATATCATGGCTGAAGAAGATTCATCCAGCTACAAGGTGCAGGAATACAAAAATATAAGAAAACGTTATCATGATCTACGGGTGCAACTTGAAGAACATCTTCCGCAACATCGGGAGAATTCAAAACCATCAACTGACCATTCATCAAGCGTGAAACTACCAAAGATTACGTTGCCTATTTTTGATGGTAGTTATTTGAAATGGCCAGAATTCCACGACCTCTTCCAGCAGCTAGTTCACAACAGATTCGCCTTGGGTAACGCAGAAAAAATGTTTTACTTAAAGGCGCATCTGACTGGGGAAGCAAGCAAGCTCATCCAACATCTTCACGTGTCTGAAGAGAATTACTCGTCAGCATGGAAGATCTTGGAAAATCGCTACCACAACAAAAGACTCTTAGTTTCAGCCTTCCTCAACAAACTATTGGGGCAGCCTGCAATCACCGTCGCAACATCAGGAGCCATTAAACGACTTCATGATGTGGCAACCGAATGCTTCCGTGGTATCGAGAGCTTAGGAGTTCCTACAGCAGAATGGGATCCAATTCTCGTACACATCCTACTCCAAAAACTTGACAACGAAAGCCACCGGTTGTACGAACAAGAGCTGGATTCTCCAAGAGAACTTCAACATCTCACTGGTCTTCTCACATTCCTCGAAGCAGTGGCGGCTGGTGATTAAATTATCAAGGTGTGCACTGCCTTACCTGCGGAACATAATCAATTCAACCAATGGGGAAAATTTCGCTGTTGCCAGCGCAGTTGATAATAGAGTTACCCTTTTAACACAGAAGGCGCACTTCACGACTCTAAGCCGAGAAACTATTTACCTATTCCAATGACAAAAGTCGGAAATTAGGCTCAAACCTACATACAATATAAAACCTAAAGAAAGTATTATCGTAAAAAATTATTAAGAAATTTATTTATATACTAAATCGATCCTCCTATCCTTGATGCAAAAATTTTCAATGATTTTTTGATAAAAGTCCGGCCCCTCTTTCATTGAATTTAATAATGCCTTTTCTATTGACATTAACGCTAAACCTGATAATCGTTCGTCCATCATAGTATTTCTAGAAAAAGTCTTTATCCTCTTTAATGTCGAAAAAGACCTTTCAACGGAAGCAGTGCTAATTGGCAATGTCAAAATAAGTTCAGCCAATTTAAAAACTTCGGAAAATGATACTTTCAAATCATTTTGAATTAAATTTGTTATGATGCTAGAAATGCTTTCACACGTGCCTATAAAACTGGAGCTGTAAAAGACTATCAGTTCAGTTTTCAGCTTGGCAAAGTCAAAAGTTTCACCGTAATTTTCTTGGAGATTTTTGAACGGTTTCTCCGGGAAAATTCTTTGATAAGTCGATATTTTGGCGAAATTTAAAAGTTGCACAAATTCCAGTTTTTCCAAATTACTAAATCTATTCTTCAATTGCATCGTTATGGTATCTAAAATTTCAAAATATATTTGTTTAAAATGGCAAGTTTCTGAATTCAAACGTTTCCGCGGAGGTCCAACGTCTGCCACAGTTTCATCATAAAATAATTGAAAATCACATCGCATTAATGTTAAAAACTTCATCGTAGCTTCAATTTTTTCGATACAATAAGAAATATCTAAATGTTTAGATTGAAGGACCTCGAAAAGTACATCAATATGTGCAAATATCTTGTGAAAAATATTTAGCAAAAATATGTTAGAAAAATCGTCAAAAAAGTGTTGAAAGCCTTGCGCAGCTTGTATAGTATGAGCATCCCAAATACGGGGATCATCGTTAATGCTTTGAAAAAAATCTTTAAAGGATTGGCGATAATTTTGAAGCAATGTTATTATCCTTGATTTGAAGTTCCACCTCACTGTAGAAACTTGGGGAAATCGTCGTTTTATTATTCCATCAAGAGCGAAAATTCTTTTAGAAGAGTGATTAAAAAACGAGGGCAAGGAGGTCACGGTTGCAAAAAATCTTTTACAATCAGGTATATAATCCACTGATTGTGACATTACTAAATTAAGCCTATATGCGAAGCAGTGAATAAAAATAGCCTTCTTAAAACATTCCCGAATTTTAGCCTGGGTACCGTTGAGTTCGGAAGCCATAACTGCTGCACCATCATAGGACTGTGCAATTAACTTATCTCCACAATTCAAATGTTTTATTAAACTTATAATTTTATTTGATATGCCAGCAGCAGTTCGATCTTGACTAATATCGATAAAACAATAAAAGCGTTCCAATATTTTTCCATCCTTTCCCAAAAAGCGAAACATTACTGACAATTGTGACTTGTGTGATATGTCGCTGGCTTCATCAAGTAAAAGGGCTACAAAAGTTGAATTTGAAATTTCATTTGTAATTTCCGAAGTTAAAAGCTGTGAAATTGATGCAATCAAATCATTTTGTATGGTGTGAGATGTCCCACGAAAAACTGTAGAATCCAATAAACAGTGGCGTGGCGTCTTTGGAAGCAAGGGATGCATTGCATCCCTTACAATTTCTTAAAAAATAAAAATAAAAATTCATAAATTATCAATAATTAATTATTCTTTGCTTTTACAAAAAAATTATTTTATTTTTACATTCTGAGATTAACTTTTTATTATTCCTTGCCATTTTTCTAGCCTCCACTGTTAGGGAAAAATTCATGCATTCATTCATTTTGAGAATGAAAAATTAAATGGAAGCAAATTGCTTCAACCAATATTTTATGTCCATGAGCGAAAGTTCTCTGCTCCTTCTCTCTGAACCATTCTATATACGCAAAGCAACATGCCACCGGACTTCGAGAAGCAGAATTTGAATTGCTTCCCTTGACTGTCCGTTGGAACGTACTTCGGTACGAACTTGTTGATGAAGAGGGAAGTGGAGATGGGAAGTCACAACTAAGGTTTGTTCCTGTGACCAGAGCCAAGGGAAGCAATTCAGATTTTGCATCCATACGAAGTGAGTATATTTTTGTTGGGTGAGAGCGGAGAGAAGTTTCCCAATAAGATTTCAGGGAATTCATTTCTCAATGCAATGAATATATGGAAATGAATTTGTACAATGAATGGCTTAATTGTAGGACATAGTAAAACGCTGTAATTCATTTAATTAATTAGAAAATATAGAATTGTTTTGGATGCAATTTAGTTTGTGCGATTTGTTTTGTATGTACAAAATAGTGCTTTTTTTAATAGTAGTTTTAAAAGGTAAATTTGAAAATAAATTTGGAGAAATATATTATTTGTGTTAGTTTTTTCTTTGGTTTGTTTATATAGAAAATTGTTTTGCATGCAATTTAGTTTGTGCGATTTGTTTTGTGTGTTCAAAATAGTGCTTTGTTTTAAAAGGTAGATTTTAAAAGAAATTTGGAGAATTATATTATTTGTGTTGGTTTTTTTTTGATTTGTTATTACTTTAATAAATATCATGGGTGATGAGCATTTTTGTGTAATTGACGATTTATTGCAGCAATCCTTTGGCTCGCGTTCGTTTACGGAAAAGAAATCCATTATTGAAAATGGGGGACCGAAACCCATATTAAATATTTTAACTGAAAATAAAACATGCACTAGGCATTTTTCTATTAAATTATACGATAGCGCGAATTGGCTTACCGGTTGTCAAAATAAGCAAAAATTTTTTTGTTGGCCTTGCATTTTATTTTCAACTGAAAAGAACGTTTGGCGGTGTTCGGGATATAATGATTTAAATAATTTTCATAAAGCTGTTGATAGGCATGGAAAAAAATCCTCCGAGCATTTAAAATCGGTTTTAGTTGAGCGAAAGTTCTCTGCTCCTTCTCTCTGAACCATTCTATATACGCAAAGCAACATGCCACCGGACTTCGAGAAGCAGAATTTGAATTGCTTCCCTTGACTGTCCGTTGGAACGTACTTCGGTACGAACTTGTTGATGAAGAGGGAAGTGGAGATGGGAAGTCACAACTAAGGTTTGTTCCTGTGACCAGAGCCAAGGGAAGCAATTCAGATTTTGCATCCATACGAAGTGAGTATATTTTTGTTGGGTGAGAGCGGAGAGAAGTTTCCCAATAAGATTTCAGGGAATTCATTTCTCAATGCAATGAATATATGGAAATGAATTTGTACAATGAATGGCTTAATTGTAGGACATAGTAAAACGCTGTAATTCATTTAATTAATTAGAAAATATAGAATTGTTTTGGATGCAATTTAGTTTGTGCGATTTGTTTTGTATGTACAAAATAGTGTTTTTTTTAATAGTAGTTTTAAAAGGTAAATTTGAAAATAAATTTGGAGAAATATATTATTTGTGTTAGTTTTTTCTTTGGTTTGTTTATATAGAAAATTGTTTTGCATGCAATTTAGTTTGTGCGATTTGTTTTGTGTGTTCAAAATAGTGCTTTGTTTTAAAAGGTAGATTTTAAAAGAAATTTGGAGAATTATATTATTTGTGTTGGTTTTTTTTTGATTTGTTATTACTTTAATAAATATCATGGGTGATGAGCATTTTTGTGTAATTGACGATTTATTGCAGCAATCCTTTGGCTCGCGTTCGTTTACGGAAAAGAAATCCATTATTGAAAATGGGGGACCGAAACCCATATTAAATATTTTAACTGAAAATAAAACATGCACTAGGCATTTTTCTATTAAATTATACGATAGCGCGAATTGGCTTATAGGCTAGTGCCGATAGTTTTTTTGGAAAAAAAAATTAATAGCAGGGAGGGACCAGCAATGAAATGTCGTTAAGGTCATAACTAAACGAAAAAACAATTTTTAAACTCGAAAAAAGGGGAAATGGTAAAATGGGGATGCTATTTAGGGGTTGAAAGCGATTTTTTGCGATTTGCGGTGAAACATGACCTCCTACTGGAAAATGTTTAATACAAAAGTTGTAGATAATAAAAAGATCTAAAACTTTTGTATTTAACATATTTTGATATAACCTCAAATTTTCGAAGAAAATGGCGGAAAATCGATTTTTCAGTTTTTAATTTTTTTCTCCCGTAAAAATAATTCAATTTACATGAAAATTTGTATGAGTATACCTTGTGTTGCGTTAAATAAGCATGATTTTTTTTTTGTTTGGAAAACGGATAGTTTCCCAGAAATTAAAATTTTTCGAAAAAAATACCCTTATCTTGCACGGACAACTTTATTGATGTTTTTTTCGAATTTTGATATTCAATAAATGCTCATTTAACCATGGAAACGTCTAGTTTGAAATGGTCTATACATTTTGAAACTTTATTTTCATTAAACCGCCTAAAATTAAGAAAAACCGAACACCTGATTTTTCGAATCACGTACATATTTCTCGATTTTTTCAATTTTTTTCAAATTTTTTAATTTTTTCTGTTAATGAGGGATTAAATTTTAATGACAGAACTTAGTGTCATATAATATTACTTACATTAAATAAACTTAATTACAGAAAGTGTGGCAAAACCATCCTGAAAATTTTAAATAAATAAGAAATAAGAAATAGTCTATTATAACTAGCTTGAGATTTTCGATGAATGTGAGCGGCTGTTAATTTTTCCATTATTTTGTATTTGTGGTCAAATCTTTGTTTGCTCGACCGAACCAAACTGCTTTGATTTCATACAAATGATTTGGATCATCTTTTTTGGAAATAATACGGTCATATTGTCAATCTATAATTTTTAAATTAATAAAAATAAATAATGTATAAAAAATCTCCCAAAACCATATTGAGTATGATGCTGTAAAAATTTTATTACGAAATTGGAAACATTTACCTAGTCACGGCGTAATTCAATTCAAACGAATTTGTTATTTTATTTCTTATTTATTTAAAATTTTCAGGATGGTTTTGCCACTCTTTATGTAATTAAATTTATTTAAGTTCTGTCATTAAAATTTAATCCCTCATTAACAGAAAAAATTAAAAAATTTGAAAAAAATTGAAAAAATTGATAAATATGTACGTGATTCGAAAAACCAGGTGTTCGGTTTTTCTTAATTTTAAGCGGTTTAATGAAAACAAAGTTTCAAAATGTATAGACCATTTCAAACTAGACGTTTCCATGGTTAAATGAGAATTTATTGAATATCAAAATTCGAAAAAAACATCAATAAAGTTGTCCGTGCAAGATAAGGGTATTTTTTTCGAAAAATTTTAATTTCTGGGAAACTATCCGTTTTCCAAACAAAAAAAAAATCATGCTTATTTAACGCAACACAAGGTATACTCATACAAATTTTCATGTAAATTGAATTATTTTTACGGGAGAAAAAAATTAAAAACTGAAAAATCGATTTTCCGCCATTTTCTTCGAAAATTTGAGGTTATATCAAAATATGTTAAATACAAAAGTTTTAGATCTTTTTATTATCTACAACTTTTGTATTAAACATTTTCCAGTAGGAGGTCATGTTTCACCGCAAATCGCAAAAAATCGTATTCAACCCCTAAATAGCATCCCCATTTTACCATTTCCCCTTTTTTCGAGTTTAAAAATTGTTTTTTCGATTAGTTATGACCTTAACGACATTTCATTGCTGGTCCCTCCCTGCTATTAATTTATTTTTTTTTCCTCATTTAAATCCGCTTTGGCACTAGCCTATTACCGGTTGTCAAAATAAGCAAAAATTTTTTTGTTGGCCTTGCATTTTATTTTCAACTGAAAAGAACGTTTGGCGGTGTTCGGGATATAATGATTTAAATAATTTTCATAAAGCTGTTGATAGGCATGGAAAAAAATCCTCCGAGCATTTAAAATCGGTTTTAGCTCTTTCTAAATTCGGTACAGGCCAAAGGATTGAAAATCTAGTAGACACTCATTATAAATCCTCAATTATAAAGCACAATGAGTTAGTTAAAAAGAACCGGAAAATTATTAAAATTTTTATAGATGTTGTTTGCCACTTGGCATGCCAGGAGCAAGCCTTTCGCGGACACCGCGAGGGTCCGGATTCTGTTAATCGGGGAAATTATGTTGAATTAATTTCACTTTTGGCCAAACATAATCCAGAACTTAAAAATCATTTAGAGACAGCTTCAGTATTTTCTGGATTATCAAATAATATTCAAAATGATTTAATAATGGCTATTTCCTCCACTCTTACAAGAAAAATTACTTCTGAAATCCAAAATTCTGAGTTTGTCGCAATTATTTGTGATGAAACCACGGAAGTAGGTAGGGCGCCGGTTTAGACTGAGAACCAAAACCTGTTTTGTGAATGTAGGTCAGGGCCCCGCCCGTTGGAATGTGGGTCAAACCGGTCAGGGCCGGTGGCTTGGGGCTCAGCGGGGGGCGGCGGCCTCGGCGGGGTGCCCGGCTGGAGCCTCGGCGGAAAAGGAAAGTGGGAATGGGTGGTGAAAGTGTTCGGTGGCTTGGGACTCGGCGGTGACCTTGAGATCTAGACCAGAGCTGGGCAACGGCGACGGCGGGGCGGCCGCACACACACACCTGAGGCGGTCACATGCGAGTGAGACCGGTAAGTTGTGAAAACACGCTGGAAAACGAAAGTGAAACATCTGAGAAGAAAAAGCGAGAGTGGAAAGTACAGCTAGTGACAATGACTGGGTCGACGGCCTCGGCATCTGGCTCCAAAGCTGGCGCACGTGGTTATCTGGCGCCGGGTACTAATGGACTGTTATGGGGAATCTTGCACTCTGCAAGCAAGTATGGGCTTCTATAGGAGCAAAACCTGAAAAATGGCTAGGGGGTGGCTATAATAAAAACAATATGTTACTTTGTGAACATTTTTATTTTATTTTCTAAAACCGGTTTTATTATTACACTCAGTTGTGAAATTCTGTTCTTAAACCTAAATGTATCCACTGCATACTGCTCTCATGGTCCTTTCCTCATAGCTGTTCGTGGAAATAATAATGAATTGCTAGAGCGAATAAAATACCAGCTACAAATTTCAATGTGTTGAATGCATAAAGTGAGGTTTGTGATTTAGGTTTTTCTGTAAGTGGTGATAACTGATCTTTGAATCGTCCGCATACGTCTATCCTATGAGCATGGGCACAGTGTGGTAAACGATGTCTTTGGTCGAAATCCACATTCGATGTACAACTCATAGCATCTATCTGTAGAGAACAAAAGTAACATTTGACACGGTCTTTGATGTTTGTGTAAAAAATTCACTTTTCGCTAGCTGATCTGCTGTATCTAGGTCAATAGCTAGATTGTCGAATGTTTTCAAAACGATCGCATTCTTGTTTCAAGTTTAAAATTTTGCATGAATGTATCAGGTTTTATATCACGTTTTTATATTAATCCACGTGTTGTGCTTTGATGTAAAACCAAGCCACTTCACTAACACTTTATTACCGCGTCTTCTTATAACCTTTTCTACTAAATAAACTTCAGGGTTTTTTACAGGAGCTATTTCTGGTTCATAAAATCTGCCTTGAATTATATTTCCTTGGTAATCTTCGAGAATATATGTTGTCGGGTAAACAGGTTTAACTTCTTTTATTTTAAATATCTCTGCAGACCAATTAGGCGTATAACCCTTTTCGAATACATGTTTATGTCTACTTATACGAACAAAATCACCTGCTTTATATTTTGGCTTTGACTTTATTTTGGGTACTTGTACACGGACACATACCGAAAGGAAAAAACTGTACTTACATATAGTCCTGCAAAATCTGTAATACAACCATACAATTACTTTGTTATACTGATTTTACCGTGCTATTTAACATAAATTCTTAAACACATCTTAAAAATTAAAAATAAGAAATTAATATTCATAGATATTCTTAATAAAATTTTCAAGGAATAGTCGTTCACACCTCCTTATAATGACAAGCACGATAATTTTTCATTGAAATTTCTTTCCGCGTACGTATTTTTAAATTGCTTACCTTTTTATTTTTAGTTTTTGCTTCTCCAAACTGTTTCACTAAATCACAATAAACTAATGTTTGTTCACTTTCACTTCTCTTTCTAATGTTAAAACAATTGAAATTTAATGTGAAAACTTGTGTAAATTCACTACATTAACCACAAAAAATCTGAAAAGTACAAAATTTAGACACCAATTTAATCACAATTTTCACCAGCCCTAAAAGCTGAAAGGCGGTTCTAATTAAATACGCGACGACTACACAAAAACTTTGTACTTTAAAAGTTTAACCTGAGACCTTGAAGTCTTTAGAAACTTTGGAGCTGGTTAAACCTGTAACTGTCTGGGAGATTTTGTGCCGGGGCACGACGAAGGGAATAATGCCATAAAGGCCACGAAGACTATATTACAAAATTTGGGGAAGGGGACTCAAGTAAAGGGTGGCTCGGACGGTTCGACCGCCGGGGAAGTGTCGCGAATTTACGCATCCAATGCACCGTTTGTTGGCACGACTAGCGATGCTCTAGCTAGCTCGCCAGATGGGGTGGGGTCCGTGGTGCTTGGTTGCCGGAGGGGGTGACAGTTATACTGTTGAAACACTCGTGCCTACACAACAACAAGAACTAAAGGGGGCGACGAGGGGTGGAACAACGTCCAGGGCCAACGAGAGGGGCAAAAAGGGGGAAGAAAAGAGAGAAAGGGTGGTCACGGGTCACCAGGTCATTCTTAGGGGACTACATGATGTCAAACAATCTAAAAAAATTATGAGTGGGCGGCACTTACCTTGGTTAGGGTCATCCAATCATCCGTGGGCCACACCTACTCGATGTCTTTACTCCATCATTTAGTATTAGTATTCAGTTTTAAGTCTCATTTATACTAATTATTTTTGTTATTTTGTTTCAGATCTTTGTTAACTATTAGTTAGGTTATTATTTTATGTTAAATCTTACTTTTACTATTTATTGTTATTTTGTTTCCGATTTTGTTATCCATCAGTTAGGTTATTATTTTATTTTCAATCTTATTTATACTATTTGTATAGTTATTTTGTTCCAGATGTGGTTATCCATTAGTTAGGTTATTATTTTATGTTAAATCTTATTTATACTATTTGTATAGTTATTTTTTTCCAGATTTGGTTATCCATTATTTAGGTTATTATTTTATTTTAAATCTTATTTATACTATCTTTTTCTTTTCTCATCCCTTTTCCCTAACACCTCGGTGTACGCTTTCATCAAAACTGAATCATAAAACTTTTAGCAAAACCCTAAATAAAGCTTATGCCGCCAAATTTCAACCAGATGTACACACTAAATCCCTTATAAAATTGATAACTCTTCACCCACTATTAATTCTTTAAACTACTAGTACAAGACCGCGGTCAGAAATAATAACTACTATACTAATAAATTTAACTTTCCTTTTTTTGTAAATTATTAGGGTTTATTTCGCCTGATAACTATTATTAGGTATTTTATTAATTTCACTGCACTTGTCCCGTTTATCAATTCAAGTCAACTCAATTCAATTCCTTAGTATGCATTTCAACCATTATCGTGTCACGTTTAAAAATTCCGGTCAATGCAATTCACTTCTTTATTATGCATTTCATCAAAATTTCTTATTATTTTCAATTATTATTGCTTACAAAATACTTCCTTCCGTTTTCTTCTTCCAGTAACTTTTTATGTAACAAGGAATCACCGATCTCTTGTTTATTAAATTTTGTTTTAATATGCATGTAGATGGTCTTTATGTTCGTGTTTAGACGCACGCCCCATTTACAAGGTAATCACACGTTTGCAGTTTATGTTTAGTTAATTTATTTATTACCAAATTTTATGTTTATTTTATTTTATTAGTATATAACCCGGTACATATATTAAAATTGGTGTTAATACACTTGTAGATGTTTTTATGTCTGTCTTTAGACACAACGTAATTCATGCGGTAACCCAAATGTTTGCCAATTAGTTTAATAAATGTAGATATTACAATATATATATATGTGTCAGGAACTTTTTGTTTATCATTCTTATCTTATTATTATATATCTGGATACGTGTATTAAAATTTGTTTTACTATACCTTAATCAATTTTTGGACACTTCTGGTTCAACTCCAGTAAGAATAAAACTTTTATCAATTTTCCCCAATCGAATGACCGCACTATGCAAAAAAAAGAAAGCTTTTTGTACCCACTGAGACCGTTAACCGAGCCGCATGCTCGCACCAAGTTTACGCTACCCTTTTCTTAGGGACTTTTCCGCGATCTAAATCACTCTTCTTCGTTCGCACTTTTCTTTTCTCTCTTTAGTCAAATAATTAACCCACAAGGTAAGGAGATCCTCGACACTCTTTCTCACTCCGGAGCAAAAATTGCCGATCAAAAGAAAAAAAAAACTCTCGACCAAAAACCAAAAATCAAGCCACTATGCTTCCGTCTTATTACACCATCATCCTAATTAATAAGCAGAAAACCACCGATTTCTTTCTCTTCGCACTCCAAAAAAACTCCCGGGAAAACCAAAGAAATTTTTTTCCAGGCAAAAAAAAACTCCAAAAAAAATTTAAGATGCGACTACTATTTCTCAAATTCAGATCCCGACTCCCGTTTTAAACAAAATCGCCCGCCCAGCCAGACAGGAGCCAGCCGCGTTCCGTTATACGCATTCCTGCCGATTTTAATATCATCGTGCAGATTTCAATGGGCGCGTTTAGGCCGAAGCTAATTCAACTGAGCTAGGCAAGCTAACAACGGCATAAACAGCAATTTTTTTAGCGCTGTTAGCTAACTTATTTCTGCTTTCGGCTTAGCTACAATTTAGCACAGCCAAAATGAATTGACGTTTGCTTGTAATTTTTGTTGTAAGCAAATAATTTAGAAATATTTCAATACAGAATGAAGATTTTATTATTATTATTCATTTTTTTGCTTTTTATTATTCGTAAAATGGGAAATGTTATTATTTTTGCCTGTTATTAGCTGTAAAATGAGAATTGTCAAATGGCATGCTAGAAACGGTGCTAAGTTAACAGCGCTAATTTAACAGAGTTAAAATAATTCGGGCCCAAACGCGCCCATTGAGGTTTCAATTTTTCTTTATGGGTTTCGGTGACCAAAAAGGAATTTGCATCAACGGCACTTGCATTTGAATTTATTTGTGTGTTTATGGCGATGTTATTCTGCATAAGAGCTGGTGTCCCATGTTCGGGTTAGAGTATATTCTACTGGTGGGGCACACAAAAAGAATAGGAACTGATTTGAGAAAATTAACGGGCATGCAGATGCGTTGTTGCCATGTATTTTATTGATTTTTAATTGTTAATAAATCGGATCCAATTTGACGCTTACGCCGGTATTGTGTTTTGGATGATAAGGTGCGTCAGAGGCCTATGTACTCTAGGGCGACCGTTACAACACGCGCCACCTAGATGTCGCCAGGGGAGAGGGGGTGCGAAAAAAACAAACGGTGGCCTTGTTGGATCGCTAGTCCAACGTGTGGCTCAACCACGCCCTGAAATCGAGTCTCATGCTCTATAGACTGAGCCGGGCTGTTACAAGGTAATGTGTGTTCTCCACCCCGCTATGGCTTCGGAGGGGTTGGGTTCGGGAGACCATGGACGAGGCTGAAGTCGTATGTGTTAAGCGCATCAACTACCTTATCGCAGCTTTGTATTTAAAGCAACAAAAAAAACTTTCGAGATTGATGTAAGTATTGGCATCATTTTGGACAACGGCGCTCGTCAACGGCCACGATATGGTTCCTTATCGCCAATTACACCATGCGCTCCCTACTGGGGTGTGGTACAGGAGACGTTTTGTTCCGTCCGGTACAACCGTACTCTGCATATCTCCTATACGTCCCTAGGCAAGCGTCTTATAGGGTCGTTTGGGCCTCATGAGCCGGGATTGTGTCTAGATTGTTGGCTCTATACTCATAACAGATGTGGTCCTGTGGTGGTAGTTGGAATTATTTAGCGCAACGTCCATGTCCAAGAACTCCCCCTCCCAAGGCAAAGCGGTACTGCAGAATTTCTGCGGCCTCGTGGGTCACCTCTATATGCATATTTGGGGGGGTTGGTCTGGCAACCCCTGAAGTTTTCAACATGAAGCTTGGCTCCAGACAGTCAAGTCGATCAAGGAGGTGTACCATCCGCTGGGGAAGCTACCCAAGCGGACCTCGACGGATACCCTATTAATAACCGGTTAGGCCGGCGAGATGCCTTATTAGGGCTACTCGGAGTCACCTTCGCTTCCAATAGTTATACTAGGACGTGTCTTGGGCCTGATTGCTCTACGGAGTGACTTCGCGTGTCCGTCGAGAAGGTCGAGGCAATTCCACATTGTCCCGACGAGTCCCTCTGAGCGCGAAGTCTCTCTTCCGGAAGATATCTCGTGCCCCAAGGACTCAGTCCGCCGACTAAACCACATAGTCGCCGTCTGGGACCCTTGGTCCACGAGGTCACCTTCCGCTACGCAGGCTGTCAGGCCTTGAGATCTTTGGCGTGAAAAATACCGATCGGCTTTCCTTTCAAGTCCTCTAATTCATAACGTCCACTCCCAAGCTTTCGCCTCACGCGAGCCTTCATAAATTTGTCTGCCAGTTTAGCGCTAAACCGGTCGATCTTGTTACTTACGGGGAAGGTACGTCGATAAACTACCTGGCCGGGCGAGAACTCTACAGCTCTGCAGCGCAGATTGTAGTGTTTCTCATGTCTCGTGTGAGCCGCGGCCAGGTGTTGCTCTATTTTGTCCCGCCGGGCCTGCCATCGATCTACGGCCGGCGACACCGTTATATCTCCCTCTTGTAAGGCACCTAAGGCCTTCAGTACTGGGTAAGCGGATCCATGCAGGATCATGGGGCACTCGAACAGGGCCTGGTACGGGGAGGTGTTAATGGACGTGTGGTGTGCACTCCGTAGGGCACATTCGATTGCAGACAGGTGTAGGTCCCAATCCCGGTGATCTTCTTTCAGATACGCTCGGATAGCAGCTAAGACGGAACGGTTCACTCGCTCGGAAGCGTTGGCTTGGGGGGAATAGACAGCGGTGAGTTGGTGTTTGACGCCGTAATCGGACAACAGTTTCGTGAATTCTTTGGAAGTGAAATGACTTCCATTATCAGAGAATATCGCCTCGGGGACACCGAAGGCATGGAAGATTCGGTGCTCGAGGAAATTCACAGCGGCTTTAGATGTTTCGCCAGCTACTGGGTGGAGAAAACAGAATTTGGAAAACGCGTCTAGCACTACCAACACAGCAGAGTGGCCTTTTTTTGTCCTTGGGTAAGGGCCCATATAATCGACGTACAAGAGTTGAAAAGGTCGGCACACATCCATGGCTTCGCCCATAGGGGGCCGAAGGGTTGTGTTTGGAGCTTTTGTTTCCTTACATACTTCACAGCTCGCTATATATTTTCTGACTTGGCTAGTCATACCGGGCCAATAATATTTTTCCCGAAGGCGTGCAAGGGTTTTGTGAATACCGCCATGGGAAGTTTGAGGGGGCTCATGAGCGGACTGGACCAAGGGAGCGGTCAATTCTGCAGGGATCCACAATTTCCAAATCAGATCGTCCGTCTCGGGGTCGCCAGTTCGTGGGGCCGAACGGTGGAACACATAACCATCCGAAACCTGAAGGTCAGGTAACTGCCCGGCATCTTTGCTGACTTTGTCAACAAGATGCTGGTAGTCCGCTGACCTGAAGGCTGGGGACGTTAGGTCCACGTCACGACAGAAGGACACTTCATCGACACAGTCGACTCGTGACAGTGCGTCCGGAACCACATTCTGACTACCCTTGCGGTGCTCGATAGAAAATTGGAAGCCCTGCAGCTTTAGGCTCCACCGCGCTAGCCGGCCGTTTAAGTCGGTCTGGCTCATGAGCCACCTCAAGCTGGCATGGTCAGTAATTATTGTAAAAGGCTGTCCTTCCACATACGCCCGGAACTTTTTAACGCTCAGCACCGCTGCGTAACACTCTAGTTCTGTGATGGAATAATTACGCTGGGCGCTGTTCAGCTTCTTAGAGAAAAATGCGATGGGATGTTCTTCATCGCCCTGTCTTTGGAAGAGGACGCTTCCTACCCCCGTTTTGCTGGCGTCACATTGGATGTGGAAGGGGCGGGTGAAGTCTGGAGTGACCAGTAAAGGAGCAGACATCATAGACTTCTTAAGTTCCATGAAGGCTTGGTGGGCCTAGTCGGACCAAACAAATTTGCCGCCTTTTAGGCAGTCCGTGATGGGAGAGGCGATACTTGCATAGTTACCTATGAAGCGCCTATACCACCCCGTCATACCTAAGAAGCGTCGCACCTGTTTGGTCGACTTGGGAACTGGAAAGTCCCTAATGGCTGCCATCTTGTCGGGATCAGTTTTCAGGGACCCATCGCCAATGATGAACCCCAGATACTTCACCTCCCGGACGCAAAATCGGCTCTTTGACAGGTTTACTGTCAGCCCGGAGCGACGAAGGCAGTCGGCGACCTTTTCCAGCAGTTGAAGGTGGGTCTCAAAGTCCGGTGACACCACCAATAAATCGTCCAGATAGACGAACACATTTTCTCTAAGTGAGCCCGGTATCGCCTTGTCCATCAAGCGACACATGCGTTGCGGAGCGTTACAAAGCCCGAACGGCATCACTGTAAATTGATACAGCGGTCTTCCTGGGACGGTGAAGGCAGTTTTTTCCCTGGATTTTTCCTCCAATGGGATTTGCCAAAAGGCATCTTTCAAGTCGATTGCGGAAATGAACTTAGTGTCCTGCAATCGCCCCAGGAGACCGTCTATATGAGGCAGTGGGTAGGCATCCTTTATGGTTACGGTATTTACCTTGCGGGAGTCCAAGCAGAGGCGGACCTTTCCAGGCTTACGCACCAGGACCACGGGTGAGTTCCATGGACTGTTGGACTCTTCGATCACACCTAAACTCAACATGCGATCGATTTCCTCATACATGAGGGCCTGAATGGCGGGAGAAACAGGATAGTGCCTCTGCTTGATGGGCACCGCCTCGCCAGTGTCGATCACGTGTTGTTCCAGGTGTGTTCGACCAAGTCCACAGGTGTCGAACGACGGGAATCGCGCGCGGACCTGGTTCAGTCGCTCCTGTTGGGACTCCTCAAGGATATGGCAGTCGGGATCAGGTTGTGGGGTATGATGGAGTTCCCCAATTATGTGTGGGGCCAATTTAAAGGCCCTCCAAAAATCGACGCCGAGATAAAGATTCTGAGACAAGTCCGGTACTACATATAGTGTCATGGTCATAGTTTTCGATCCATAAGTTACTGGGACGGTGATGAAACCACTAACATTCTTAGACGTACCGTCAGCTACTTGGACATCGGCGCGCAGGCGATGTAGCTTAATGGCCGGGTTGTCCTGGAGGAACGACTCTGCCCCTCTACCCAGGCAGCTAATGCTGGCGCCGGTGTCCAACAGGCCTGTTAGTTTGGTACCTTGGATCCGCACGTTGACGAAAGGTCGATCATCTCCGTTCTCATGTAACATGGCGGCGACAATCTTCTGTGTATGTGCCCTCTTCTCTAGGGCCCATGATCGTATGCGCGGGGCTTTGCGAGTTGGTGGCAGTTCGGCAGAATCATTAAAGATTCGCTTACGAACTCGATGATAGTTGGCCCATCGCTGCATAAAAGAGGCTCTGGCCTGTGGAGAAGGGAAGTCTGGCAGAGATTCCATTATCGACAGGTCAGAGACGTCGGACATGCTTGTTGACAAATCAAGTGTAAAAGGGGGACTTTCGGATACTAGGTCGGGCGCGGAGCTCCCCGGGGCCTCGCACCCTGGTTCCGGTTTCCCGAACAGATTGGGCAAGAAGTGGGGTAGACTTCGGGGCGCCCACATCTGTAGCAAAAGATTTTCCGATGTGGGGAAGGGCAATCAGAGAACGAATGTCCTTCTTGCTGGCAGTTCCAGCAAGTGACTGGGCGGCGCGGAGTTGCGTCGGCCCTCATCTCTTCTACAGCAGGTGGTGGTGTGCCACTAGCGTAATTCATATAAGGCCAGGCCGGTTGTTGTGGGGGCACGTCAGTCAGCTCATGCACTCGGTGCGAGTGGCGACTCTCCTCCCTCTTGGCTTTTTGCCATCGCTCTACTCGGATGCACGCTTCGCGAAGTTGGCGCATATTGTCATAGGTGGATCCTATAATGGCCGATCCCAGTGTGGTGTTCAGGTTTTACATGACAAGGTGTACCAACTCTGCGGAGGACATCGGGCGCGAGAGGCGGTTTGCCAAGGCCAAGATTTTTGCGGCGTAATCGTCGAACGATTGATTGAGTTGTTTCGTCTCCATCATTTCTTTGATGAGTTGATGGTCGGTCTGCCTTCCTCCGAACTGTTCCAATAAGCCAGACTTGAAATCCACCCACAAGGGGTTGGACTGCTGTCGGCGGAACTGAGTCCAGTACCAGTCCTCAGCGGGTCCTGATAACAGGGCGGCCACATTCCGCACCAGCTCCCGTGACGATATGTCATCATCTCGAGCTCGGGTGTCGAGCCGATAGAGAAATTCCTCTGCCGAGGTTTCTCCCGGCCGACCCGTGAACTTGAGGTTCCAGTTCAAGACTGGCGACTTCTGTCTGTAGGTAGGGCCGGTGTGTTCTGGGCGGTAAAGGGGGCGCTCGCCTATGCTGCTGGACCGCGGAGGAATGCCACTGGGCCCAGCCCCGGCCGATGTGTGAGGGTGAAGAAAATTGTACGCGGTATCATTCGGGGACGCTTCGGGGTGTCCTCGCTGTTTCAGCCTTTCAACTTCATGTTGCAAGGCTGCAACCTGCTCAGTCAGCGCTATCAACGCCGCGGCCCGTTCCGACTCGCCGTCCTCAGAACGAGAGTTATCATTGCCTTCGTCATCTTCGCCGTCGGCGACAAATTGCCCCTTATCGTTTCTTTTTTTCGGCATGCTAGGAGATCGACTAGCCGATAAGGAAGCGAGAAGTTAATAATAAAATTTGTTCAAGTAGTTTCTTTTGTTTATGTTTTTATTTATGCACAAAACCGCATTTATTATTTGCATAATTTAAAAAAAAACGCAAACGAAAAAGAAAAAAAAATACAACAGTTGCGATATGTTCGCGATCATATTTATAATTAATTATTTTTTTACTTATATTTCCACGACGCCTTTTTTTTTTTTTTTTTAAAGTAAAAATAATTATATTTAAATTTACACAAAAAAAATACCATACAACTTTTTTCTGAACCCCGGGGGAGATTTTTTAACTTTAACTTTTAGTGTGTTGAAAAACATATCAAATTTTTGAAATATATCCTTAATTTTTTTTTTTTTTTAAAAATATTATTTTCGAATTTTATTTATAAGAAAAAATATTTATTTTTTTAACTTGAATATAAAATTTTTTGTTGACCTAAAAAATATATATGTATATTTATGCATGAATTTTTAATTTGTAAGAATTTTTTTTTTTTTATAAAATAAAAATAAACAGTGAAAATCGAAATACATAATATAACAAATAAGAATTCTTTTTGTTGTTTTTGTTATTTTTTTCATTCATAATCAATATTTTTATCTTCCTACATTTCTATCCCCTTTTTTCACGATCCTATTTCGTAAATGATTGAATCCATTAATTTTTTTTTTGTTTTTTGTTAGATTTTAATCAATTCTTATATCATTTTTTTATATCATATACTTTAATTACGATGTTTTTTTTTGTTAAATTTACATTTATCTTTTTTTATTAATGTTCATACGTTTTTTTAGGGGTGTATAAATTGTTTTATTTTAATAATAATAATTTTCCTTTTTTTTCTTTTTATATATAATATAATATTATCACTTATTTAGTTCTAGAAAATAAATCTTTTATGTTTTATTTTTTTGTTTTTATATTTTATTTCTTTTTATTAAAGTGAGTGTGGCCCCAGGGAGAGGATGTCCTCCCCAAGGCTATGGTGGCTGATGGCGCCGATGACAGCCAGCCTGAACTCAGGACTGAGTGGCATCCGCGTCATCAGAAGCACCAAGTGCCTCCACTTGCGGGATCGATGATGAGGGTGGTGCCAGGCTAATGTCTAGCACCATCTTCATCAAGGAATCCCTATTGTCTGACATCCGGCAACCCCAAAGCGATGACCGGATCCCAGTGACCACTGAAGAGAAGAAGTGAAAGGAGAAGAGATAGAAGCCTCCCTTGAGTGAATATGTAGACCGCTCTGACACCCAGCCACAACTGGTCAGCAACCCTGCTGAGTCACAGGAAGGTGAAGTGTCAGAACGGTCCAACAGCCGGGGGCGGGTGTATATCAGGAGGTCGACCCTGTCGCAGCGCCAGGCGATAGAACGCCTGTTAGCCTTGACGGGGCAGGTCCGACGTCCAGGCATACATCCGCCCATACTACAAAAGGTAAAGAAAGAAACTGAGGAGTGATGGTCACTGTCAGGGAGGCTCGCACAGAGTCAGGCGTTATGACGCCTGTTAACCAGATTCCGCGCCTCGCTGACAGGAACCGTAAATAAAATAGGGAGGCTACCGCAGAAGAAATCGAAAGATGAAGTGGTTGAAGAAGAAGAAAGATAGGAAAGTGGAAGAAAACAGAGATGATGAGGGCTAGAGTACCGCGGTAGGTACTTTTCGCCCTTTAACCAGAAGCCGGAGGGACTTGGACTGAGAACGGAATAAAGGAAAAAAGAAGTCCACTCCTGGCTCCTCTCGCTGGCCTGAGCCACAAAATTTAAAAGATAACCTACTAAAATGGAAAAAAAATACTAAAGGAAATCCTAGCTTCGGACGGGGAAAATGACTAAAACAACAGACTTTCCGAGCTAGGTTTACGAGACTAGAGAATCAAAAGAAAATTCAATTCACTAGCCTGCGTTGGGCGCCATTTGTAACTGTCTGGGAGATTTTGTGCCGGGGCACGACGAAGGGAATAATGCCATAAAGGCCACGAAGACTATATTACAAAATTTGGGGAAGGGGACTCAAGTAAAGGGTGGCTCGGACGGTTCGACCGCCGGGGAAGTGTCGCGAATTTACGCATCCAATGCACCGTTTGTTGGCACGACTAGCGATGCTCTAGCTAGCTCGCCAGATGGGGTGGGGTCCGTGGTGCTTGGTTGCCGGAGGGGGTGACAGTTATACTGTTGAAACACTCGTGCCTACACAACAACAAGAACTAAAGGGGGCGACGAGGGGTGGAACAACGTCCAGGGCCAACGAGAGGGGCAAAAAGGGGGAAGAAAAGAGAGAAAGGGTGGTCACGGGTCACCAGGTCATTCTTAGGGGACTACATGATGTCAAACAATCTAAAAAAATTATGAGTGGGCGGCACTTACCTTGGTTAGGGTCATCCAATCATCCGTGGGCCACACCTACTCGATGTCTTTACTCCATCATTTAGTATTAGTATTCAGTTTTAAGTCTCATTTATACTAATTATTTTTGTTATTTTGTTTCAGATCTTTGTTAACTATTAGTTAGGTTATTATTTTATGTTAAATCTTACTTTTACTATTTATTGTTATTTTGTTTCCGATTTTGTTATCCATCAGTTAGGTTATTATTTTATTTTCAATCTTATTTATACTATTTGTATAGTTATTTTGTTCCAGATGTGGTTATCCATTAGTTAGGTTATTATTTTATGTTAAATCTTATTTATACTATTTGTATAGTTATTTTTTTCCAGATTTGGTTATCCATTATTTAGGTTATTATTTTATTTTAAATCTTATTTATACTATCTTTTTCTTTTCTCATCCCTTTTCCCTAACACCTCGGTGTACGCTTTCATCAAAACTGAATCATAAAACTTTTAGCAAAACCCTAAATAAAGCTTATGCCGCCAAATTTCAACCAGATGTACACACTAAATCCCTTATAAAATTGATAACTCTTCACCCACTATTAATTCTTTAAACTACTAGTACAAGACCGCGGTCAGAAATAATAACTACTATACTAATAAATTTAACTTTCCTTTTTTTTGTAAATTATTAGGGTTTATTTCGCCTGATAACTATTATTAGGTATTTTATTAATTTCACTGCACTTGTCCCGTTTATCAATTCAAGTCAACTCAATTCAATTCCTTAGTATGCATTTCAACCATTATCGTGTCACGTTTAAAAATTCCGGTCAATGCAATTCACTTCTTTATTATGCATTTCATCAAAATTTCTTATTATTTTCAATTATTATTGCTTAGAAAATACTTCCTTCCGTTTTCTTCTTCCAGTAACTTTTTATGTAACAAGGAATCACCGATCTCTTGTTTATTAAATTTTGTTTTAATATGCATGTAGATGGTCTTTATGTTCGTGTTTAGACGCACGCCCCATTTACAAGGTAATCACACGTTTGCAGTTTATGTTTAGTTAATTTATTTATTACCAAATTTTATGTTTATTTTATTTTATTAGTATATAACCCGGTACATATATTAAAATTGGTGTTAATACACTTGTAGATGTTTTTATGTCTGTCTTTAGACACAACGTAATTCATGCGGTAACCCAAATGTTTGCCAATTAGTTTAATAAATGTAGATATTATAATATATATATATGTGTCAGGAACTTTTTGTTTATCATTCTTATCTTATTATTATATATCTGGATACGTGTATTAAAATTTGTTTTACTATACCTTAATCAATTTTTGGACACTTCTGGTTCAACTCCAGTAAGAATAAAACTTTTATCAATTTTCCCCAATCGAATGACCGCACTATGCAAAAAAAGAAAGCTTCTTGTACCCACTGAGACCGTTAACTGAGCCGCATGCTCGCACCAAGTTTACGCTACCCTTTTCTTAGGGACTTTTCCGCGATCTAAATCACTCTTCTTCGTTCGCACTTTTCTTTTCTCTCTTTAGTCAAATAATTAACCCACAAGGTAAGGAGATCCTCGACACTCTTTCTCCCTCCGGAGCAAAAATTGCCGATCAAAAGAAAAAAAAACTCTCGACCAAAAACCAAAAATCAAGCCACTATGCTTCCGTCTTATTACACCATCATCCTAATTAATAAGCAGAAAACCACCGATTTCTTTCTCTTCGCACTCCAAAAAAACTCCCGGGAAAACCAAAGAAATTTTTTTCCAGGCAAAAAAAAACTCCAAAAAAAATTTAAGATGCGACTACTATTTCTCAAATTCAGATCCCGACTCCCGTTTTAAACAAAATCGCCCGCCCAGCCAGACAGGAGCCAGCCGCGTTCCGTTATACGCATTCCTGCCGATTTTAATATCATCGTGCAGATTTCAATGGGCGCGTTTAGGCCGAAGCTAATTCAACTGAGCTAGGCAAGCTAACAACGGCATAAACAGCAATTTTTTTAGCGCTGTTAGCTAACTTATTTCTGCTTTCGGCTTAGCTACAATTTAGCACAGCCAAAATGAATTGACGTTTGCTTGTAATTTTTGTTGTAAGCAAATAATTTAGAAATATTTCAATACAGAATGAAGATTTTATTATTATTATTCATTTTTTTGCTTTTTATTATTCGTAAAATGGGAAATGTTATTATTTTTGCCTGTTATTAGCTGTAAAATGAGAATTGTCAAATGGCATGCTAGAAACGGTGCTAAGTTAACAGCGCTAATTTAACAGAGTTAAAATAATTCGGGCCCAAACGCGCCCATTGAGGTTTCAATTTTTCTTTATGGGTTTCGGTGACCAAAAAGGAATTTGCATCAACGGCACTTGCATTTGAATTTATTTGTGTGTTTATGGCGATGTTATTCTGCATAAGAGCTGGTGTCCCATGTTCGGGTTAGAGTATATTCTACTGGTGGGGCACACAAAAAGAATAGGAACTGATTTGAGAAAATTAACGGGCATGCAGATGCGTTGTTGCCATGTATTTTATTGATTTTTAATTGTTAATAAATCGGATCCAATTTGACGCTTACGCCGGTATTGTGTTTTGGATGATAAGGTGCGTCAGAGGCCTATGTACTCTAGGGCGACCGTTACAAACCCCACGATCTTTTATATGCCCAACTCTCTAACATTTAAAATGCAGTAGAAGTGATTTGTTATTACTTATAAGGAAATCACTGGCCTATTTCCTATTTCAGGTTTAAAAGAACCACAGTAGAGCAAGAGCATGTCCGCAGGCGTGATAAATCCACTGGTTTCGTCTGTGTTTCTCATTTCCTTTTCTGGGGTACACTTTACCTCCATCCACAGTGTCCGTCTGTGGAGCAAGGGGCATTGCTATTCATATGTTGAAGCGTCGAATTGGATTCGTTAGGAATATATCTGGTTTTCTTGCATGGCTTGCTATCTAGCGGTTTCATAGTAATAAACGTTGTGTTAATTTATTACTTTGGAGTATGTGCATACAATTTTCTAGTGACCTAGTATAATTGTGATCGTAATTTTGTCTTCTGTATTATAAATCACTGTCGATCTAACGGTTTATACATGTCAGGAATAGTTTTCCGGTAATCAATTATTAAAGTGACTTGTTTTAATGTTGGTAAAATTATATATCGTGAACCTAATTTTGTCTTCTGCTGTAGTTTTTCAGATTTTTTTGTGGTTAATGGAGTGAATTTACACAAGTTTTCACAGTAAATTTCAATTGTTTTAGCCTTAGAAAGAGAAGTGAAAGTGAACAAACATTAGCTTATTGTGGTTTAGTGAAGAATTATTCAAATTTAAGAATTTATGTGAAAGGACCCGAAAAGAAGAAATTTATCCAAAAATACCTTCCAGAAACTGAAAAATTCTACTTGAAATTCTAAAGCTACGCAACTTGGAAAGTTTTGAGACGTTCTGCATGATTCACGGGAAATTACCTACTCTACGCTGTGCTGTACAAAACTGTGTTAATATGTATTCGTATAAGTTAGTGAATAAAAGGTTTTAAAATTGAAAAAATAGTTTTAGTTTTATTTATTTGTATTAGAAATTTATCGTATCAAAAAAACAAGATTTACAGTACAATACAAAGGTACCGATACACACCTTAATCTGTTTTTATTTTATTAAAAATACAAAACAATTTTAGTTTTAAATACTATTCTAAAGAACTAGCACAAAATTATACATTTGTATAATAAAATTATTTTGTTATTCTGATGTTTTTATGTTTTGTGAACAATTTTTAATGCTTCTGCATTTTTGTAGCTAATTTTCTTAACAACTATTTTCGGACATTTTTTCTACAGATTTTATTTTTATAGAAGTCTGCAGGGCCAGTTGAGGGCTCCAGCAAGCGGGTCATTTTTATATTCTTTTTAAAGACTCCATGCTTGCCTTACGCAAAAGTAAATCGTTTAATTGCTAGGTAAAAAAATTCTTTTTTGTAATAGCATTATTGGACATGAGGTTGTTGTTGTTGGTGTAGTATTTGTTTAAATTTAGGAATAATTCACAAGGAACCAGTTTTCTTGTGGCTTTGGATGTTCTACCAGCCGATCATCTATGCAAACGTATAAATTCTTCTTTCGTAACTTATGAATACACCGGTAGGGGAGACCGGGGCAAAACGGGATATCTAAGAATAAAATCAAAATTTAAATAAAATTAAACTGTTTAATAGAACAACTTTTACTCAGATAACATCATTTATAAATCAACTTTATATAATCTAATTGTTGTATAGGATTGATCACTTTGTTTTGTGGTAATTAGGAATAACATAAAGGAACTTTATTTTCCCGTTTTGCTGGGAAATGACACGGGTTTAAAAGAGCACATATTTTAGTTCGACTAACAACGGTCACAAGTATGCACTTCATAGTCCTCCTCATCAACCGCAGTGCAAGAATTGTGGGCCCAGCCGTGGCACACGCTACAAATCACCCAACCTTTGGTTGACTGCGAAAACTTCGTAAATTTCCAAAACAAAGCAGCGATACGTCGCACTCCACTGGCAGGCGTAAGGTAGCTGAAGCTCATTCGAATGGCACTGTCGCAGCTCATTAGAGGGTACATAGCACATTTCCCGTCTTGCCCCGAGCTTCGTTTTGCACTGGTCTCCCTTACATGACGTCATCTTATGCATATGTATTACGACTAATTTGCGCGCGCCTTCGACCCATTCATGTAACAACTCGACAGCTTCGCAAACGAGATGCCAGCTAACAAAAACAACCTTTTTTTAACTTTTAGAATGCATAAGTTAAAATACTAAAAGCACCTTGTGACTGATCAAGGTCTTGTTCGCTACCTTAACTGTGCACTTTAATTTACGCTTAATTGAATTTAATTAAACCACATTTTTCCTAAAATTTTTATTTGTTTCTCTCTTCTCATGGTTGGGTGTCTTCATTGTCATCATCATCAAACATAGATGGCTAAATATACAATCACTCAAGTTTGCGTAACGCCGTAACTCATGTTAAACGCTTTAATGTGAGTGGCCGTAAAATTCAATTTAAAATTATTTGTTGTTGTGGAAACGGTTCTGATCGAGCAGAATCTTTGCAAAAAAAACTCAAGCAAAGACCTAAAGCGCAGAATTTAGACCGCAAGGTGCCATAGAATTTCGATTATTACATGTCCGTGGGTATTTTGTTGTTGTTTTGTTTTGTTACGGTTATTCTTTACGTTGTGAATGAATGAAAAAAACCCGTAAAACCCGCTGTATGATGTGCTATTAAAAATTGTATTGATATTTATTTGTACATAAATAAAAGTTTTAAATAAAACAATTTATATATATTTTTTATTTATTTATTTCTTTCAAAATTAATCGAATCGAAAATAAGATTAGTAATACAATGCATAGCTATTTCGTAAAAAAGACGCGTATAATTCACATGTACATAGGAAGTTCTACTTGGAATAAAAAATCGTCGTATGTTAGGGTTAAAACTTTTTTTCCTTGCATTTTTTCGCATACTTGTTGTAGTATTCCTTTATACAATCGGTAGCGTTGTTGTTATGGAACATGACAATGTTGAAAAATTTCAATATCTCAAATAATTTGTATAGTTCCGTCTGCTGGAGCATGATATCCCTTGTCTCTTTCGTGATATTTCCATGTTGCTCAAATTAAACTTGTACTCTGAATACTAACACTTTATGCTCAGAATTTTATAGCTCTAATCTCAGGTCTGCATGATTGGTTACAAAAATTCCCGCCTCCCTGTGCAAAATCCTTTAAATATAAATTAATTATTTTCCTGTCATTTAAATCTACGTCACTCGAGGAAAACTGATTTAAAAAAGTTTTCAGACCTCGCGCCCTACATCAGGAATATAGAAACACGCAGCAATAATGCCCACAAGTTGATGAATATTGTCCCTGCAATCGTTTTTTATTATTTAAAAAAGTGGTCGAATTATTTAATAAAATTTTTTTAAAGTAAAGATGGGTTGGGTATCTTCCAAACGAGTCAAAGTACTCCGCAGGGCCTTGTTTTGGAAAATAAAATGCTACCCAATGAATCCCGGCTTTATCTGCAGGATCCGTATTAGCTATTACCCATGCAGGTTTTTTTATTTTTAGCGGTAAATGGTTGCATGGAAAGACTCCTCTAAAAAACTTTTTTGTTATGCTATTATTCGTTAATGAATTTGCTAGCTCAATCGTGTTCGTGGGTTCGCAAAAGTTTGAATTTCCCTCATCATCATATTCATCTTGAATATTTAATTGATGGTGTTTGTAGCGATATTGAGGAAAGTTTTCAGTATAATTATTCGCATCTTCAACCAACTTGTCTCGTTTTGTTGAGATTTCGTTAATTGATTCTAAATCTGAACTTTGCAAATTTTCATCATCTTTTCCTTCTTCAGAAGTATACAATTTTGACTCATCTTGGTTTTTACAAGGGTATTGGCGAATTTCACCATAATTTTCACTATATTTATTAACATCTTCAACCAACTTTGCTCGTTTTTGTAACTGACTCTGAATCTGAGCTCTGATCTGTTCCAAGAATTGAATTTTTGTTATTATATGATTTGGCTTCACTCTCTTCATATTTATCCATCTGCACTTGCTTAGAGGAAATGTTACTAGATCTGTTCTCGCTGTTAGCATGTTCGGAAACTGTTTTCGGTGTTTGAATTTGTAAATATTTCCGACCTCTTCTTAATTTCAACATTTTATTTCTAATGATTTCTGTGGGGTTATGTCTATTATCATCCTCATACTCCATAGCATTAAAGATATCTTCATATTCTCTGTTCCTGAGTGTGTGTGTTGATCGTTTTTTATGTCTAACAAGACTCTCTCGACGAGTAAATGTCCTGTTACATTCCAAGCACTCAAACATAGTGATTGTAAGTTACTACATTATATCGAGCGAGGGAAGTATTTATATTTTGGTGTCGGTGCGCCGGTGTTGGTGTGACGCCAGAGCTGGTGCATCGGCACCGGTGTTGGTGTGACGCCACCTACCAACATCAACGCCACCTACCAACATCAACTCCGGTGCACCACCGGGGTAGTTTTTCTTTTGTATGTGATTACGCCTGCTGGAAGCTTTTTCTTTGGTGTGTTTCACATGCTAGCTATTCTAATGGTTTCGTAATGACTGAGTTTTTGGACTAAGATCAAAGCTGAACGCGAATAGTATAATAGATATAGATTAATTTAAGATTAATTAAAGTGCACAGTTAAGGTAGCGAACAAGACCCTGATAAGTCACAAGGTGCTTTTAGTATTTTAACTTATGCATTCTAAAAGTTAAAAAAAGGTTGTTTTTGTTAGCTTGCATCTCGTTTGCGAAGCTGTCGAGTTGTTACATGAATGGGTCGAAGGCGCGCGCAAATTAGTCGTAATACATATGCATAAGATGACGTCATGTAAGGGAGACCAGTGCAAAACGAAGCTCGGGGCAAGACGGGAAATGTGCTATGTACCCTCTAATGAGCTGCGACAGTGCCATTCGAATGAGCTTCAGCTACCTTACGCCTGCCAGTGGAGTGCGACGTATCGCTGCTTTGTTTTGGAAATTTACGAAGTTTTCGCAGTCAACCAAAGGTTGGGTGATTTGTAGCGTGTGCCACGGCTGGGCCCACAATTCTTGCACTGCGGTTGATGAGGAGGACTATGAAGTGCATACTTGTGACCGTTGTTAGTCGAACTAAAATATGTGCTCTTTTAAACCCGTGTCATTTCCCATTTTGCCCCGCCTATGGGGCAAAACGGGAAAATAAAGTTCCTTCATGTTATTCCTAATTACCACAAAACAAAGTGATCAATGCTATACAACAATTAGATTATATAAAGTTGATTTATAAATGATGTTATCTGAGTAAAAGTTGTTCTATTAAACAGTTTAATTTTATTTAAATGTTGATTTTATTCTTAGATATCCCGTTTTGCCCCGGTCTCCCCTACCGGTGTATTCATAAGTTACGAAAGAAGAATTTATACGTTTGCATAGATGATCGGCTGGTAGAACATCCAAAGCCACAAGAAAACTGGTTCCTTGTGAATTATTCCTAAATTTAAACAAATACTACACCAACAACAACCTCATGTCCAATAATGCTATTACAAAAAAGAATTTTTTTACCTAGCAATTAAACGATTTACTTTTGCGTAAGGCAAGCATGGAGTCTTTAAAAAGAATATAAAAATGACCCGCTTGCTGGAGCCCTCAACTGGCCCTGCAGACTTCTATAAAAAATAAAATCTGTAGAAAAAATGTCCGAAAATAGTTGTTAAGAAAATTAGCTACAAAAATGCAGAAGCATTAAAAATTGTTCACAAAACATAAAAACATCAGAATAACAAAATAATTTTATTATACAAATGTATAATTTTGTGCTAGTTCTTTAGAATAGTATTTAAAACTAAAATTGTTTTGTATTTTTAATAAAATAAAAACAAATTAAGGTGTGTATCGGTACCTTTGTATTGTACTGTAAATCTTGTTTTTTTGATACGATAAATTTCTAATACAAATAAATAAAACTAAAACTATTTTTTCAATTTTAAAACCTTTTATTCACTAACTTATACGAATACATATTAACACAGTTTTGTACAGCACAGCGTAGAGTAGGTAATTTCCCGTGAATCATGCAGAACGTCTCAAAACTTTCCAAGTTGCGTAGCTTTAGAATTTCAAGTAGAATTTTTCAGTTTCTGGAAGGTATTTTTGGATAAATTTCTTCTTTTCGGGTCCTTTCACATAAATTCTTAAATTTGAATAATTCTTCACTAAACCACAATAAGCTAATGTTTGTTCACTTTCACTTCTCTTTCTAAGGCTAAAACAATTGAAATTTACTGTGACTTGTGTAAATTCACTACATTAACCACAAAAAAATCTGAAAAACTACAGCAGAAGACAAAATTAGGTTCACGATATATAATTTTACCAACATTAAAACAAGTCACTTTAATAATTGATTACCGGAAAACTATTCCTGACATGTATAAACCGTTAGATCGACAGTGATTTATAATACAGAAGACAAAATTACGATCACAATTATATCAACTAGGTCACTAGAAAATTGTATGCACATACTCCAAAGTAATAAATTAACACAACGTTTATTACTATGAAACCGCTAGATAGCAAGCCATGCAAGAAAACCAGATATATTCCTAACGAATCCAATTCGACGCTTCAACATATGAATAGCAATGCCCCTTGCTCCACAGACAGACACTGTGGATGGAGGTAAAGTGTACCTCAGAAAAGGAAATGAGAAACACAGACGAAACCAGTGGATTTATCACGCCTGCGGACATGCTCTTGCTCTACTGTGGTTCTTTTAAACCTGAAATAGGAAATAGGCCAGTGATTTCCTTATAAGTAATAACAAATCACTTCTACTGCATTTTAAATGTTAGAGAGTTGGGCATATAAAAGATCGTGGGGTTTAACCAGCTCCAAAGTTTCTAAAGACTTCAAGGTCTCAGGTTAAACTTTTAAAGTACAAAGTTTTTGTGTAGTCGTCGCGTATTTAATTAGAACCGCCTTTCAGCTTTTAGGGCTGGTGAAAATTGTGATTAAATTGGTGTCTAAATTTTGTACTTTTCAGATTTTTTGTGGTTAATGTAGTGAATTTACACAAGTTTTCACATTAAATTTCAATTGTTTTAACATTAGAAAGAGAAGTGAAAGTGAATAAACATTAGTTTATTGTGATTTAGTGAAACAGTTTGGAGAAGCAAAAACTAAAAATAAAAAGGTAAGCAATTTAAAAATACGTACGCGGAAAGAAATTTCAATGAAAAATTATCGTGTTTGTCATTATAAGGAGGTGTGAACGACTATTCCTTGAAAATTTTATTAAGAATATCTATGAATATTAATTTCTTATTTTTAATTTTTAAGATGTGTTTAAGAATTTATGTTAAATAGCACGGTAAAATCAGTATAACAAAGTAATTGTATGGTTGTATTACAGATTTTGCAGGACTATATGTAAGTACAGTTTTTTCCTTTCGGTATGTGTCCGTGTACAAGTACCCAAAATAAAGTCAAAGCCAAAATATAAAGCAGGTGATTTTGTTCGTATAAGTAGACATAAACATGTATTCGAAAAGGGTTATACGCCTAATTGGTCTGCAGAGATATTTAAAATAAAAGAAGTTAAACCTGTTTACCCGACAACATATATTCTCGAAGATTACCAAGGAAATATAATTCAAGGCAGATTTTATGAACCAGAAATAGCTCCTGTAAAAAACCCTGAAGTTTATTTAGTAGAAAAGGTTATAAGAAGACGCGGTAATAAAGTGTTAGTGAAGTGGCTTGGTTTTACATCAAAGCACAACACGTGGATTAATATAAAAACGTGATATAAAACCTGATACATTCATGCAAAATTTTAAACTTGAAACAAGAATGCGATCGTTTTGAAAACATTCGACAATCTAGCTATTGACCTAGATACAGCAGATCAGCTAGCGAAAAGTGAATTTTTTACACAAACATCAAAGACCGTGTCAAATGTTACTTTTGTTCTCTACAGATAGATGCTATGAGTTGTACATCGAATGTGGATTTCGACCAAAGACATCGTTTACCACACTGTGCCCATGCTCATAGGATAGACGTATGCGGACGATTCAAAGATCAGTTATCACCACTTACAGAAAAACCTAAATCACAAACCTCACTTTATGCATTCAACACATTGAAATTTGTAGCTGGTATTTTATTCGCTCTAGCAATTCATTATTATTTCCACGAACAGCTATGAGGAAAGGACCATGAGAGCAGTATGCAGTGGATACATTTAGGTTTAAGAACAGAATTTCACAACTGAGTGTAATAATAAAACCGGTTTTAGAAAATAAAATAAAAATGTTCACAAAGTAACATATTGTTTTTATTATAGCCACCCCCTAGCCATTTTTCAGGTTTTGCTCCTATAGAAGCCCATACTTGCTTGCAGAGTGCAAGATTCCCCATAACAGTCCATTAGTACCCGGCGCCAGATAACCACGTGCGCCAGCTTTGGAGCCAGATGCCGAGGCCGTCGACCCAGTCATTGTCACTAGCTGTACTTTCCACTCTCGCTTTTTCTTCTCAGATGTTTCACTTTCGTTTTCCAGCGTGTTTTCACAACTTACCGGTCTCACTCGCATGTGACCGCCTCAGGTGTGTGTGTGCGGCCGCCCCGCCGTCGCCGTTGCCCAGCTCTGGTCTAGATCTCAAGGTCACCGCCGAGTCCCAAGCCACCGAACACTTTCACCACCCATTCCCACTTTCCTTTTCCGCCGAGGCTCCAGCCGGGCACCCCGCCGAGGCCGCCGCCGGAGCCGCCGCCCCCGCTGAGCCCCAAGCCACCGGCCCTGACCGGTTTGACCCACATTCCAACGGGCGGGGCCCTGACCTACATTCACAAAACAGGTTTTGGTTCTCAGTCTAAACCGGCGCCCTACCTACTCACGGATATTTCTTGTCGATCTATGTTATCAACCACTCTGAGATACATTTCTTCCTCTGGTGAGACGAAAGAAACATTCATTAGTTTTAAAAATATCTCCGATGATAGAAGAGCAGTTCGTTTGCATGAACATGTAGTTCATATTATGCATAATTTCGCATGTGGTCCCAAGTTAATTTGCCAAAGCTATGACGGAGCTTCAGTTATGGCGGGTGAAGTTAGTGGTCTTCAAACCCGGGTTAAAGAAACTTATCCAAATGCTCTTTTTGTACACTGCTTTGCTCATCGCTTAAATCTTGTTTTATCGAAATCATGTGACAAGGTTCGTGAGTGCCGAATCTTCTTTCAGTCAATCACAGGTTTCTCAAATTTCTTTAGTCACTCAACTAAAAGAACCGCTGTTCTCGACTTGTTTTTAAAGCGAAGACTTCCAAAAGTAGCTCACACTCGCTGGAATTTCAATGGTAGACTTATTCTATCTATTCATGATAATTTAGATAATCTTAATACTCTTTTTGAATATATAACGGATAATGAGGAAGATATTTGGGATGCCGAAACTGTTAACAGTGCTCGAGGTCTCTCCGTACTCCTAAATGATTTTCAGTTTATATTTCTGCTGAAAATGTTTTCAAAAATTTTTCCCCAAACCGATATCCTTTTTGAAATTTTCCAATCCAAACAAAGCGACATAAGCTTTTGCACTAAAAAAATTAGAGATTTTCAGACCCAGCTTCAAAATCTAAGAAACAATTTCACCAACGTTTGGAATGAAACTTCCTTAATATGTGAATTAACACCACAACGCAAGCGCCTACGATGTTCAGTAGATGGTTCCGAAAATATTGAATTAAGCTTTAAGCGCTTGTTTGCTGAAATTATTGATATGCTTAATCAAGAAATCGTAACACGGTTTTCATCTTTAAATCAACTAAGATTTCTAGAACTCTTTGATACCTCGAAATTTCGAAATTACGCAAATAAATTCCCCGATGATTTACTTCAAAATCTTGATGAAACGTACCCTCAGTTTTTCGATAAAACTTCCTTAAAAACTGAACTCACTGTGCTTTTTTCTGATGAGGACCTTAAAGGTAAAGCCTTTCAAGAAATATTTCAATTCTTTCTTCACAATAATTTACGTGATAGTTTTATTCAAAGTTTTAAACTTTTAAAACTTATTTTGACATTGCCGGTCACTAGTGCGTCCGCGGAACGGAGTTTTTCTACACTTAAAAGAATATTGACATTTTCTAGAAATGCTACATCGGAAGAGCGATTAAGCGGTTTAGCGTTATTAACTATTGAAAAAAGTATGCTTAAAACTCTTCTTTCCTACGAAGACTTTTATAATGAAATTATTGATGAATTTGCAGTTAAGGAAAGAAGAATTGAATTAAAACCAAAATTTTAAATTGACAATGTTTTTCTTGAAAGGCTTTCGAAAACGTTAAACTGCATGTTAGGAGAAAGATTTAATTGCGCTTTAAAATTATTTGTTATTAATTGAAAATTATTTTATGTTATTATGTTTTTTGTTTTATTTATTATATATGTTTAATCAGTAGATTTGTGGAAATATTACCATATTAAAAAATAATTTTTTTTTAAATTTAATAATAATTATTTGAACTAGATTTATTTTTGTAATCATTTGATTTATTTTTATAACTTACAATAGTTTTAATATGGTAATATGGGGGCCAAAACGCTGCAGAATAAATCAGCGTGCCTACTCTCACGTCCTCGATCGTGGTCCCTGGGTGCATAAAAAGCAGCAGACGAGAGAGGTTTTAGTAATGCATAGTATATTAAAATAACATATACATCAATGTTGGCTGTAAATGTACTACCAAAAAATTTTGCAAGATTGCATCCCTTCCCATTCAAAGCACGCCACGCCACTGCCAATAAATGTTTTTTTAAAAGTGGATCATATGATGAAATTAATTCTAACAAAGCTACATAATTTCCTCGATTACTTGAACCTGAAGACTCATCATGCGCTCTAAATGCTAAATTTTGAGTAGCTAGAAAACAACATGCGTCAATTAAACGCTTCATAATTTTCCTATTCTCAGTAACTTTTTGATTATGTCGTGAAATTTCGCTTCGTTTTTGTTCATCTAATTGTAAATCAATTTGAGCCTTACCAAAAATTTTATAATCAAGCATCGAGTTAAGATGTGATGCTGATTTTTCATGACGAGAAATTGCAGCACTTAAATGATTTAAATCATTAAATCCACTTACCCAAACACCCATGTCTTTGGGTTTCGAGAATAATAGACACGGCCAACAAAATAATCCATTTTTGGTTGCGCATCCTGAAAGCCAATTGGTTTTTAAATAATTACAAACCTGAAAATGCCGAATATATTTTTTATTTTTTGAAGTCACTTCTACCGTTAAACTACTAAGGGATGGTGTAGGTCTTTCCATGGTGATTATTTCTTTTTTTTCCGCGACAGTTCGCCTTGAAAAGGCGTTTCTAACAAATCGTCTATAATACAGCACTCCATTTTTACTTTCAATTCAAACTAAACTTGCAAATCCCTAAAATTAACACTGGAACTGCAGGTCCAACTCTCAATAAAAACAAAGCCTAAAGTCAATTTAACCAAACAAACGTTGAAATAAGCTGAAGTCTTGGTTCTCTATTTTCATCGCACAACTTTTAGGAATATCCCAGTGGGAAATGGGTCGGAATTCCAGCTAAGAGAATATCAGACAATTATATTCTTGGTAAACTCTTCCAAAATCCTCTTTTTACTCCCCATCCTCCTTCAGACCTGTTAACCTGCTGCATCGAAAGAGCGCAAAACAGGCAAACGGAGGGCGACTTCGGCTCTTTAGTAGTTTCTAAATGGCGACGGCTCTTTTTTTATCTCATACTCTCTTTTATTTGCGATTTTCGTGCGTGGTGCGAATCGCGTAGCGCACCATCCTTGGTATATTTCCTACATAGAAACTCTAATCTGACCAGCCGCCAAATTGTGACCAGCTTAGTTACAAAATTCCTATATTGCTCAGGTTCGTTAGTCAGCAAAGAACCCACAGCGAGAAATATTAGAAAGAGAAGTAGAGTGGTGCGTTTACAAACTTTAATGTGGGTAAAAGTTTACTATTCGGCAAAGAACTCAGGAGAGGAGTTTGCATTTATAAATATTATTATGATTCACATTCATTGTTCGCTAATTATTAAAGAATTTGCATTGAAATGAATTTCGTTTGTTATGCTGGTACAGATTTTATCTTGCACTTTGTAAACACTAAAAGATATATCATTGATTGATTTTTAAAATAAATTATGGGTGTGCGCCGAACACCTAGAACACCCTGAGCAGCCGCCACTGCCTCGAAGGTCATTTTCAAATGTGGGAATGTCTTGTTGGAAGGTCTCATGAGCAAAACGAGCAACGGAAATGCACTAAGCAAAAAAACTCCCTCGTTTCATCAATTGCAGCGCTGTCTGCAAAAATGGCATGCACCCACTATTTGCCTGTCCGAAATTCCTACATCATCCCACGGAGCGATTAAAAATTGTCCGGAACCTTCAACGATGCATCAATTGCCTTCGCAGTGGACACGGACCTCAGAAATGTCCTTCTAGACGATGCAAATGTGGTGCCGCCCACAACTCTCTACTCCACATCGAGTCATCAAAGAACTCCGCGCCACAAACTCGGGAGACGGTCACAAGTTTACCTGCACAGGTTCCACGTCAATCCTCCAGTTTTGTCTTTCTGGGAACAGCAGAAGTTCACATCAAGGACAGAAACAATCAATTCATTACGGCCCGAGCATTGCTTGACTCCGGCTCACAAATCAACTGTATCACCGAAAGACTTCTAAAAAGACTGAAGCTTCGCCCCAACACGGAGAGGCCTGGTGAAGACATAGTACAAGTTGACGGAATCGGAAGCAACTCCATCACCCTCAAACATCGGGCAATGGTTACAATACAGTCCAAAGCAACTACATTTAGGACAAACATGGAAGCATTTGTTCTTCACAAGATCATATCTCAACAACCAAATCAATATACAGATGTACGAAGCTGGAACATACCGACCAATCTACATTTAGCAGATCGCAATTTCAACAAACCACAAGAAATCGATTTACTGATAGGAGCTGAATTCAGGCCCGCCACATAGGGGGGCAACTGGGACGAATTGCCCCGGGCCCCAGGCCAGAGGGGCCCCGAGAATAGATTGAAACCCAAAAAGTGAAAACCCCATATCCCTGCGTACTAATCGTCTAGGGGCCCCGAAACTATCTTGAAACCCAAAAAGTCAAGACCGCCATATTCCTGCGTTCAACTTTTCAAGAAGGCACTAATCTAGAGCCTGAAACCCAAGCATGCAGCACTCTAAAATTTATGTTATGTTTGTATGGATATGGATTCTTCTACTCATCATACTTAAATAGTAAACACTATTTTTCTTGCTTTAATTTCCCCAGTCGTCGATGACATCGTCATAATCTATATTTTTTGCCAGCTCTCATTCTATTAATAATATCATGCAATGATTTAAACGTGACTGACCCATACATGATTTCAGATAATTTTATATCATTTTTAATTTACTGAAACCGCGTTCACCAGTTGCAACACCAATAGGTATCACAATAAAAAGACATAAGCAAATCCATAATTGAGGAAAAACAGATTGAAGACCTTTAACAAAGATTAGATTGGGAGATTTAGCTTGCCCTTAAGTAGTCTCTTTACTACCACTGAAGTAGCATAAGCTCGAATTGAGTATTAAGGAAAAAGAGAAAATTTACGCAGCGCAAATGGAGCTAGAGCTGTCCTTAAAAAGCTTGGGGCGTTCCCCTTCCCATCCCAGTTCTATATCTTTTTTAACATTGCATGATCGCAGTGGGGAGTATCTACTCCTTTTACTGCTGCTCTTTTAGAAGCAGTCACAAAAATATAAAAAAAACTTTCTAACCCTCCAATTTAGGTTATAGTGGATATGAGAAACAACTGCAATGTCGAAAAGTTCACCTTGTGCAATTGCCTTTTCGTCCTTCCGAACGCGAGTGTCGACACCGGTTTTACCAAGCGGACCGCCCACTAAGTACCAACCGCGTTCAATATGCTTCTTGACTACCGCATGGATTGAGAACCGGTCTATGTTTGTCGTTTTCTTCGTTCCATACAATTCCTTAAAGGATCAATTGGAGCATATAACCAGCGCTTCGAATTCGCTTCTCTTAGTAGTGCTTCGAATTTTTCCCTCTGGTATAGCTTCTGGATTGATTTAAAGATGAGTACTGAGCCCCAGTGCTAAGCACAAGGGCCTCTTTACATAAGAACTGTTCCATTCTACGTTGCACTATGTGCACTATGTTCATCCGCGAATAAAGAACCGACCGTTCGGTATCTACATATATTTAATACCTTGAATGAACTTATTCTTACGTTACCACAAATTTTTTTTAGTCAAAGATTTTTTGGAATTTCAAAATCCTTAAAGGGCCCCAAAACATATTTTAGCCCCGGGCCCCGCAAGCTGATGTGGCGGGCCTGGCTGAATTCTATCCTGACATAGTGGGCATTGAGAAGATCAAACTCGGAAAGAACCTGCCAACTCTTGTAAATACCTCCTTAGGCTGGGTAGTCCAAGGAAAGCACGGCTATCACAAGGTGACACAAAACCCTAGGACAGCATGCGTACTCCAGTTAGTTCCCCTAGAAGAACAGCTTCAACGATTTTGGACTATAGAAGAAGTTCCGCCAACAGCGGAACTCTCAAAGAAAAGGTTAATGACAGTTGCCGAGCGCCAATGCGAAGCATTCTTCAAAACCACTTCCAAACGAACAGCCGAAGGCCGATATATTGTCAGTCTTCCGTTTGCTCGACAAATAAAAGATATAGCTACTCCAGATCAGGGTAACATGCTCATCCGAGGGGAAGAAGACATCGCGGCCTTAAGCAAGTACAATCAGGAAATCAAAATTCAGGATTTTTGCCCCACGATCAACTTCGGCACCACGACATCCATCAATACACCCTGAGCTACACCACGCTCATCATTTGCATAGGATCCATCATAGCAATTGTCATCATAAAATCCAAGATAGGTCCTACCATAACAGTTGAAGCACCTGTTTTTGAGCTCCAAGACCTCAACGTGGGGGAGGATGAAAACGCCTAACATCGACAAAAAATTATTATTTCCCACCAAATCTGCAATTCCACAAATTCTGTCACAGACACAAAAATCCTCACGTTACCGTTTCAAGGTAACATTTTGTTGAACAGCTCTAATTTCCCTCAGAGTGGAAAACGCAAGTAATAAATGCTGACAGTTGCAGATTCGGTGGGAATACTTTTTTATCTAAATTTAAGTTCTAGTGTAAGAAAATTTTGTATATAAGAAGTAGATTAAAATAAATGTTTTCACTATTCAGTCAGAATTACAAACAGGAAAGGGTAAATTTTTTTTTTCTGTGCACTCTCCATAAGCGTCGCGAAGTCGCTGACGTTATATTCGTTCACCGGTTATTGAATGACAAGGTGGACTCAGGCTTCTTACGAGGCCGTACGTCATTTAGAGAGAATAACTTCAACCTCAGAGGTCAACCTCTCTTGTACATTAATTCATCTAACACCAACTATGGGTTATACGAACCGGTTAATCGCATGCTTTTAAATGTTAACAATAATAGGAGTGTTTTTAGCATGCATACTAGTGAAGATGTCCTTAAAAGGACTCTTTTAAATATGGCGTGACTCCCTGCGTGTCCAACTCTTTCTTTGTTTTAGGTAAGGACGTCCTTAAAAGGAGTCTTTTTAATCTCACTTGACTGGCTTTTCTTGCACGCTTCTTTGTGTATTGCATTTCTTTCTGTTTTAATTGAATGTGCAATCTCTGGCCGGTCGCATCTCGCATGTAGGAATGTGCGAGGTGTGACCTTCTCGGGATTGCATATTCAATTTATATGTTGCATGCTTTAGTTGAGCCTATCTCAGTGCTACTTGTGCTGAGCAGGTAAATTTTTCTTAAAAGGACGTCCTTAGGCTAAGAGAGGCGACGGGGGCACACAAACGGCGTTTATCAGCCTACCTGTTGAAGCTGCGAGGAAGGCTATCGCTGTTGAAAAACTGTCACTAGTTTTACTTGTTAGTATTTATGTATGTTAGAATTTAGATATTTTGAGTTAGCATCGTTTTTTTTTGTAAATGTCAGAGAAAAAAATTTTGTTTTGATCAATATAATTTGCACGGAGATACCGGAATATTTGATAAATTTCTACAAAGAGCAAGGAATACACGGAGGATTATCGATGAAAATAGGAGAAATATTTGGCAGCTCAGCCTAAGTTAAGTATTATTTATTTCTCTGTAAACTAATTCCTATTTTGTAGAAATCAATAAAAATTAAGGACATTTTTACCTGCGAATCTTGTCCAGTGCTATGAGAAGAGATGTAAAAACCCGAAGCGCTGTAAGGGTTAGCTTCACAAAGAAATTGAAATCCCTAGAGAAGATGATTGTACAAGAAGACAGAGATTTGGAAGAAATAAAGGGCTTATTAGAATTAATAACTCAGAAGAGGGATGATTTACTGTTACCACAGTTAATATGGTAGCACCAAAAAGCAAAGCATTGTGGATATCGACGAGATGCAAAGCATTGTGGATATATTCATCATGGCAGCAATATATATAAAATACCATTCTGAGTTAACACGCATTAGAAATATATAATTCTTTGTCATATAATTAAGTATTTCTTTGATATTATAAATAAAGTTTAATTGTCATTTTAGCATTGCATTTTATAATATGTAACAGTTACAAAGATTGAATGCCCTTGTATTGATGATGAAGCTGACGATTCTAATGTGATGCTAGAGACCGATATTGATACATGCGATAGTTATGAATTAAAATTCTACACCATACGAGCTAGATGTGAAGTGTTGCTAAAAGAAAAGGCATCCAATATCTATACCGAAAACGTAACTACAGCTGCAGGATTAGTAACGACGACGACCTGTGTATTTTGCGATGGAAAACATTATAGCTCACAATGTGCAGTTGCAAAGGAGATGACAACAATAGAGAGAAAAAATATTTTAGATAAGAGAGTAAGTTGTAATTGTTGTTTATGACCTCTTAATAGTGCATCATAGCATCACGTTTTTAAGAATTTCGTCTCGATCTCGGTAAGTCTCGACCATTTCGAGTCTCGTTTCGACTCTCGGCGGATCTCGCCCATCCTAATCTCGTCTCGTCTCGTCCCGTCCGAGTCGAGAGTCTCGACTAAATTGAAATTACTCAGTCGTTTACTTTAGTTGCTGAAAATTAATATATTATTATAAAAATGAATGGAAGAGGTATTTAATATTTTAAAAATATTTTTTAATTCCTTCTCTTCTTTCTGCAAATTCTACATATTTTAAGTCTTTTTTGTATAAGTATCTTACAGCTGGATACACATACTTTTAAGATCTACTACTATTTTAATTGATTTAGTACATAATATTCTACTTGCCTGGATGCCAGCGCTGGTGCGTCCTGCTTCGCCAATTTCTCCACAAGAGGGCGAGAGGTAAACTCTCGGAGCGAATATAAATTTACGAGCCCATCACGGCTCTTATACTTATAGACTCAACCTATACGTAACAGGCGAGAAACAACAAGAGGCAAAAATGTGTTTATACGTGAATGAGAACCATATCTAGTGTTGCCAGGTGTCCGGATTTAGCCGGACATGTCCGGCTTTTTACGGTCGTGGCGGCCAAATATATGCATGTCCGGCCTGTCCGGCTTTTGTCCGGATTTTAAGCTATTGTCCCTCTGGTCAATTAAGGGTACATACAGTACGCAGCGTAGATGACAGCTGAAAGCTTTTTTTTGTTTTGCACCGAAGATTTAAGCAGCTTTAAGCTTTGTTTTGCACACAACACTGAAAGCTAAGCTACACAGCCTACTGTTCGTACCCTAATTCAGTTACACCAAATCGAAACAAATTCATTGTCCTCCGCATCCACCTTCAGTTTGGGCCACAGTGAAAAGTTCTTTTCAAGAGATTTTTTGATTAAATTTTTAGAGGTTTTGTCTATGCACGTTGTTTTATTAGTTGCGCCATCGTTAGGAGTTAGGAAAGCGTGTCGAGCCCGCGCGTACCTTCGTTTTATGAGTGAATTTAGCAGCAGCCGGTACGTTATTTTTGGTAAGATTTTATTTGTAATTTTCTATGTTCTGATAATAATGTCTTATTGCTAAACTACAAAAGTAACCTAAAAGTACATGGTTAAAATTTGTTCTCTCGTCTTACTGTAAATACGTTATATTGATTTATTATACGATTTTCTTGCAGTTTTAACTATGTCGAAGAGAAAATGCCTATTTTCTGATAGTTTACAAAACCAATACAAAATGTTCAAATCTGGGAAAGAGCCATGAGAAGCAAAATGTGTTATTTGTGACCAAGTAATTTCCATTGCTCATAAAGGTAAAGCTGATTTAGAAAAGCATTTAATAACTGATAAACACACAATGAAGTTTCGTAGTACAGCGTCTACTTCGAAAATAGATACCTTTATGGAGTCAAACGCGGCCTTAACTTTGAAACGAAGCGTTCATGCCACAGAAGCTACTTTAGTTTATCATACCATTAAACATCACGAATCTTTTAAGTCACTCGACTGTACAGCTCCACTTGGTAAGTGTATCTATCCAGATTCGAAAATCGCTAGAGATGTAACTTTTTCTCGCACAAAAGCTGAAGCTATTTTAAAAAACGTCTTAGCCCCATTTGCGCTAGAACAAATATTAGAAGAGGTTTCGAAAATCCGATACATAAGCGTCGCCACAGACGGTAGTAACCATGGTGCTACTAAGCTTTTTCCTTTACTTATTCAATATTTTAATCCTAAGAAGGAGGGAATTCAAGTTCGCTTACTAGACCTACAGGCGCTACCCAACGAGACTGCTGAAACCATATCAAATTACATACACAGTATTATGAATGAGAAAAATTAATAGCATTTTCCGCGGACAACACGAATGCTAATTTTGGCGGCAGAGACAGAGGTGGAACCAACAATTTTTATAGTATACTGAAATCAGTTACTAAAAACGGCAATATGATCGGATTTGGATGCATTGCGCACATCTTCAGTAATTCTGTACATCACGCTATTGATTCTTTACCCATATCTATAGACAGTATTGTTATGCAAATACACAACCATTTTGCCAGCTTTACAGTACGAACAGAAGCTTTAAAAAATGTATGCATCGAGTTAGAAGTGCATTTCAAACAGATGCTTTACCATTCAAAGACTAGATGGCTATCTCTGTATCCCGCTATAGAGAGATTTTTGCAAATGTACGAACCATTAAAGGCATACTTTCTTTCATTATCTAATCCACCTAGACCATTAAAAGACTTTTTCGAGAATGACTTCTCTGAGTGTTATTTATGGCTCTTGCATTCTTTTATGGCCGTATACCAAAGCCGAATCAAATACACTGAAACTTCCGATATTTCTGTTAATGAAGTAATAGACCAATGTTCCCAAATCGTAGATAACATCACTGAAAGATTGGAGCAAAACTTTTGTCCAATCAAAGTTATGGGAGTTTTAAAGCGATTATTAGAGACACATCCAAATCAGGTCGAAGAATTTAGAGCAAACATGAGGAATATGTAAATTGCTAAAGATTACTTAGAATCCTGGACCTGTGAATTTAGCACCCAATTAACCACTTAATGCTAGGGTTTTTCTTTATAAATAGGTCATAAAAAAATCAGGTTTTTTTTGGTTTTTATTTTAGAGTAATAAATCTTGCAAAGTGATTTTGACCCACTTTCATGTAACCGATCAACTTTAAATTTTGCACACATGCATAGTTCGCGTGACAGTACAATTTGGCCATTTTGTAAAAAAAATCAAGATGGCGGTTCCAAGATGGCGCCCGAATTTTGCAACTGTGCTCCCTGACACCCAACATGGGTATCAAATGAAAGGTTATGACAAGTAGAACACAATGAGCTATATGGCGTCATTCAAAATGGCGGCCAACACAAAATTGCGGATTACATTTTTCTTTACAACACCCTCGGTATGGGTGTCAAATGAAAGGGTATGACGAGTACAATACATTAAGCTGTGTGACGTCATTATACTCTTTATATTAGCTTCACCTGTATGTTGTATGTTCTATGTAAACAACTTCAAATTTGCACATATGTATAGTTCGCGTAACGGTGCAATCTGACCATTTTGTAAAAGTGACAAGTAGAATACTGTGTGTCGTCATTCCAATTTCAAAATGGCGGCCAGCATAAAATAGCAGTTTACCTTTTTCTTTACAACGCCCTCGGTAGGGGTATCAAATGAGAGTGTATGACGAGTATATGACGTCGTAAACCTAACGCTGTGTGACGTCGTAAACCGACGTAAATCTAATATGGCGGTCACTAAAATATACTGGCTGAAGCATAAAAACTTTAAATTCAAAATAATTTTTTACTTTTTAGTTCATGTTATATCTAATAAAAGTGTAGTTTTGTACTATATTTTTTTAGTTTTTATTTGAGAAATACAGTTTCAATCGAATCATAACAATATATATAAATAAATTGAAAAGAAAAACTAAAAATTTAATTTAGTATGGTAAATTTTAAAACATGGTGTTAAACATAAACCTACGTTGCAGTCCGGGCAATAGTATCGACTTTCACGTCGTATCCGTTTTCCCGCCCCACTTTGTTTTGAGCAACACACGGCACATCTTTTAGTTGGAGCTGATTTTTTTTCAGTGCTTGGAATTGGTTCCAAAAAGTGACGTTCCGTTAATCGTAATGGGTTTGGGCTTTTACTCGGACGTCCACCTTTTGACGAGTATTCCGGGTTATGATAAGTTTCTACATACTCATCAATAAGTTGAAGTCGAAACTCTAAATTAGAGAGATGATTTTCTACTTGTTTTGTATACAAAACAAACGCGTTCCAAAGTGCCTGTTCCATCAAGTGAAAAAACATTTTCTTATAATATTTTTTCCCTCGTTTTCTGGCTACTGGATAATTGGAAAGGTGTTGATCTACTCTATCAACACCTCCCATTGTAAAATTGTAGTCCATTGCAACTTTGGGTTTGCTTATTCTGGTATTCCTCTTTGTATTTTCTACAGAATTTGTACCATGAATGGTAGAAAGAAAGAGTACATCCCTTTTATCCTTCCATCTCATAATCATTACTTTCCTTTTCCGGTATGCTGATATAAAACCACGTCTTACCTTCTTTGGAACCATTAAATGCTTTGGATTGCCTTTTCTATTCGATTTCATGGTTCCGTACGTATCAGTAGTATGTAAAGCGAGAAGATTCGCCAACTCAACAGATGAGTAAAAATTGTCGATGGTTAGGCAGTAACCTTTATTCAATAATGGTTTCATGAGATTCATTACCACTTGCGTTGACATTGGCAAATGGGTATATTGAGGCTCGCCGATAATTGTACCTTTCCCTGTATATATAATTGATGACCATATGTACCCATATTTTGATTCGCAAAGAAAATAGCTTTTTATTCCAAACCTGGCACGTTTCATTGGAATGTATTGTACCCAACCCAATCTTCCTTTGTATAACATAAGACTTTCGTCAATTGTTATATGTTGTTGTGGTGTATATGCTTCTTGAAACTTATTATTCAGGTGTAAGTACACAGGCCAAATTTTGTTAAGTTTGGGTTGTGGATGAGTAACAGGGTCGTAGGTTTCGTTATTTGAAAAATGGAGGAATTTTTTTAACAAAACATATTTCCTATGCGACATCACTTTAGCGAAAAAGGGTGTGAAGATTGAATGTTTTTTCCCCCAGTACAACTTTTCTTCCGGTTTCTGTACAATACTCATTGTCATGGTAATTGCAAAAAATATTCGGATTTCTGAAATGGTTGTACGCCATTCATTGGTGGAAGAGGTTGTCGGATGTTCTCTCACAGTTTGAACGTAGTACAAATTTGTTTGGTCCACAATATTTTGAACTAGTTCGTCGTTGAAAAAATAGTTAAAAAAATGGCTCGGTTTGGTAAAAGATGAAATATCGTCATTTATATGCGAATTTGCAGTAAATTCAAAGGAGGCTGATGGTGCTGGTGCATCCGTTTCAATATTTATTTCCGTCCATTCGTCAGATAAATCATCTTCCGATTGATTTGTATCTGATTCATTTTCCGATGTAGAACTCTAAATTGAACGTGAAGAATCGGTTTCTGAATGTTCAATGTCCAAATCTCTGCTGGTATCGCTATCGCTTTCCATAATGAAAAGAATTCTAAAAAAAAATATTTTTTATAGTTTTATCCAAGTAACAAATTGTTTTATCCAAGTAAAAAATAATTTTGAATATAAAGTTTTTATTGCTTCAGCCAGTATATTGTAGTGACCGCCATATTGTACTGACCGCCATATTAGATTTAAATTGACGTCACACCGCTTACTGTACTACATATACTCGTCATACACTTTCATTTGATACCCTTACCGAGGGCGTATGGAAAAAGGTAAAGTGCTATTTTGTGTTAGCCGCCATTTTGAATTTGGAATGACGCCACATAGCTTATAGTATTCTACTTGTCATATCTTTTCATTTGATACCCATATCGAGTGGGTTCTAAAGAAAAAGGTAGTCCGCCATTTTGTGTTGACCGCCATTTTGAATTTGTAATGACGCCACATAGCTAATAGTACTCTACTTGTCATATCCTGTCATTTGATATCCATATCGAGTGGGTTGTAAAGAAAAAGGTAGTCCGCCATTTTGTGTTGACCGCCATTTTGAATTTTGAATGACACCACATAGTTTATAGTATTCTACTTGTCATATCTTTTCATTTGATACCCATATCGAGTGGGTTCTAAAGAAAAAGGTAGTCCGCCATTTTGTGTTGACCGCCATTTTGAATTTGTAATGACGCCACATAGCTAATAGTACTCTACTTGTCATATCCTGTCATTTGATATCCATATCGAGTGGGTTGTAAAGAAAAAGGTAGTCCGCCATTTTGTGTTGACCGCCATTTTGAATTTTGAATGACACCACATAGCTAATTGTATTTAACTTGTCATAACCTTTCATTTGATACCCATGTCGGGTGTCGGGGAGCACAGTTGCAAAATTCGGGCGCCATCTTGGAACCGCCATCTTGATTTTTTTTACAAAATGGCCAAATTGCATTGTCACGCGAATTATGCATGTGTGCAAAATTTGAAGTTAATCGGTTACATGAAAGTGGGTCATAATCAAGTTGCAAGATTTGTTTACATGAAACATACAACATACAACATACAACATACAATATGCAACATACAACATACAGGTGAAGCTAATAAAAAGCGTATAAAAATACTTACCTCACTATCAAAAAATAATACGTGAAAAACAATACGTAAAATAAAATATAAATGCAGTAATGAAAGAAGCAAAAAAAGCGTATAAAAAGAAGACGTCTTCAGGCACTAATACTTTCAATACACTGAATTCTAAACGTACGAATATCTTTCGCTCTAGATATAAAACAGTGCACATTACTGGTGAGAGGTACTCCGTCTTCCGCAAAACGAAAAACGCATGTCGAGCGAGAGGCTCTCGTTCAAAATGCTTAAGTGAAACAGAACAGATTATTGGCGAGAGGTACTCGGCTTAGCGCAAAACGGAACGCGCATGTTGAGCGAGAGGCTCTCGTTCAAAATGCTTAAGTGGTTAAAGAACTTTCAGTGGATGACACTAGATGATGTTCCAACCTGGGGACAAGCAGCAGAAACTATAGATATTTTGTCTAGAAAAAACGTAAAGTTGAATGACAGTAAATTCTTTGATCAGTGGCAAATTTTCACGAAGTTTTTGCAACAAAAAAAATGACTTTGCCTTTAAGAAGCTTTTGGCACATGAAAAATGGACAGCTTATTTCAAAGTACAGGATAATGAAGAATTTTATTCGGAATTATTGAAATTGGCAGAATATTACTTTGCGATTCCAGGCCATAATGCTAACGTCGAAAGGGTGTTCTCTTACATAAACGTCCAATGGACAAAGGAACGCAATAAATTGCATACCGACACAATCACAAAGATGATATTGCTGTTGTGTAATTTAAAATTATCCTGTCAGGAGTTTTATCAAATGATTTCCAAGAAAAATAACGTTCTTGATAAAGTGGGTTCAAATGAGAAATATTAACTACATATTATTGTTACTTCTTTATACATAAGTCTAATGAAATGACCAGTTTTCCGTCCAAGAAAAATAGATTTTTTATTTTGTTTAATGAAGAATTTTTAATTTATTTTGATATTAGATTTTTAATAAACGGTTGAAAATATTTAACTGACTCTATTTCTATTTAAAATGGGTAGTCCGGCTTTTAGGGCAAAATGTCCGGCTAAATGTAACGCCGTGTCCGGCCTTTTTATTTTTGGACCTGGCAACCCTAACCATATCCCAGCTTTGAAAATAGCGTGCGCGCTTCATCAGACACTTTTTTTGCTATTATTTGCCGACGAGATCTCGAGCGAATAATCTCGTCTCGACGAGAATATGTTTGTCGAGACCGAACTTTACTCTCGTCTCGACGAGAGTATGTTTGTCGAGACCGAACTTTACTCTCGTCTCGACGAGAATATTTTTGTCGAGACCGAACTTTACTCTCGTCTCGATTCTCGAGTCGAGACCAAAACGAGACTCGAGTTTGCCGAGATCTCGTGATGCTTTAACCTGTAAAAGCAAATATGAATCGGCATGTGGTTTAAAACATAATGCATTCGTATGTGAGAAATTAGAACAAAATAACCGAAAAGATGGATTGCCAAGGAAACCAAATAATTTACAAGATTATCAAGATAATGTAATAGCCAATATAGATAACTCCGAGAAGATAATATTGCAAACGTTTCCAGTTAAATTAGTAGGTAGGAGCTCAGATAGAATTGTGAGCACAATAATAGATACAGGTCCCAGAGATCATATATATTAAAAAAGAAAGCCGCTGATATGAATTATGAACCTATAAGAAAAGGAAAAATAAAACATGCAATATTTGCCGGGTTAAATACAGGTGTAGTCGAACATGATGTATCTACTATATAAAACTGAATGTTTGTCTGTCTGTCTGTCTGTCTGTCTGTCTGTACGCAATAGGCTCCTACACCGTGTAACCGATCTTAATGAAATTTTAACCATATGCTATTTACATTAAAGGGAAGAACATAGGCTATTCTATTACTTTCTAAAGCTACTCCTAGATGGCGCTGTCATGAAGAGCTTTGTTGAAAGTCATCACAGAGCTTTGAATTTTTGCATGAAGGTCGGTGGGGTCTCCTATGATGCACCTCGTAGCCCGATTTTCGAAATTCAAAATGGCCGCCGAAATATGACCGAAATTCAAAATTGCCGCAGAAATATGGTTGAATTTGCCAATTTTATTCCGATTCCAATGAAAGTGGGTATCTAGGGGTTTTTAAGGTCGCAAATAACAAATTTGTAGTCAAAACTTATAAATTCAAAATGGCCGACGAATTTGCAAATTGTGTTCCGATTCCAATGAAAATCTGTATCTGAGGTTTTTTAAGGTAGCAAATAACGACTTTATGATCAAAATTTAAATTCAAAATGGCCGCGCCAATATGGCCGACGAGTTTGCGAATTGTATTCCGATTCCAATTAAAATCGGTATATGGGAATTTTTAAGGTAGTAAATAACGAATTTATGATCAAAACTTATTCAAAATTGTGGGGCCAATATGGCGGAAGAATTTTGCCAAATAAGTGTCATTTCCCGGTTAGCTGTATGTAGGTTGTTCAAGAGTTGGAAAATCGGAAAATTTTGACATTCTAGCTACAAATGGAAAAACATTGAATGTAGTGTATCCTGAAGCTCTCTAAGCAATAGGTTCAGAATTGATCAACAAGGTTTTTTTGGAAAGGTGGTAAGGAGAAACGGAAATATGGGATGATTTATGTATAATGGATAAGAAGGAAAGAAACCCATCACCTCTGAATTTTTAGGTATAAGTATAGGATTCTGCAATACGGGAAGAGGCTGGCATCTGGGTAAACAAATAAAACCTGAGTCAGTGACATTGCAGATGAGAACCCAGGGGCCAAGCAATTGCAAGACATGTAATTTGTAGCGTATAATGTCCATCACCGTCAAAAGTCCATTTCTAAATATGAAATTAGTAGATATAATCCTTTAATTTTTTGTTCTTTCAGGATGTAATAATATTTGTCGATTATTGAGTGTTTAATTTAACTAAAAGTCCATACGAAAAAAGATTATAGCATGGATAACACTGTGGATATGACATATTTTCTTGAAATACTATGTGTCTAATAGTTGCTGGAAAAAGCCTTATTTTAAAATAGTCTTTCACTAATATTTATTTTTGGTGGGTAGTTATATTTTTAAGGATATTCGTGTGTGTTTATTTTACCAGAAAGAACCATAACTTTATTACGGGCCACGCTGACAAAAAATATTGTCTGCCCCAGAGCTTTACAATAATAGGTAGTTTTGGTCACACTGCAAATAAATGCATTTTGAATCCAATGTCTCGAACTTTTATAGGAATAGTTGGTTTTTCGTTACTGGTTAAGAAGAGTTGAATTTTGAAGGTTTGGATTGATTTTAAATGTTTAAACGTTGGGTGCAGCAAGGCGCACCGGGTCGCAGCTATCCAAAATACAGAAAATAAGTGGTTCATGGAGACACTTCATCTGTGTATGAAAATTCATATCTCGAAAAATGCCATGTCAATGGATGGTTTTTATTGTCTTGATCAAAATGTCAGATCCCTAATAGTTTCACATTTTGTTATTTGAAATCAAAAATACCAAAAAATTGCATTTTTCAAACTCTCCTACTGTATATTAAAATTCATATCACCTGATTACTACTATTGGTTTATGGGTGCAGCATAGGCGCACCGGGTCCCAGCTAGTACTATATAAAATGCAATCATCTGATTTGCAAGGAACTAATCGGTGTCAATTTGAAATGTTAGATCAGTCTACAATTTACGGTAAAATTGATCACCTTGTAACTGGGCAATGGTTGCAAGCATTGAGTACGGGACCCACATTCCGTGGACTCGAGAATAATCTCGGTTTTGAGTGGCTGACAAAATTCTGAGTAATGCACTTGTTATCGTGGGAGCGACGGAGTATCATCAAGTTGGAAATCTAGTATTATAATCAGATTTCGCCTGTAATAGACAACAAAAAATTTGATTTCTTAATACATGTAATATTATTGAAATTTGAGTTTTATTTAGTGATTTAGTGGAAGCATTTATTTTCTCTGGTCGGGTCGCATTTCATTTTTAACATATGGAATTTCCTTTTGGGATAGTAGTTATCGATAGAATAATAATCAAGATTTAACAATGGTACTTAATGATTTAAAGGTAAAGCAATAGAGATACTGTTAGGTGCAGATACAATTAGTAAGCTGGTTACACGAAAACAATATGGAATACTCAAGGCATTCTTAGCTGTTGAAACTAGGTTGGGTTTGACGTTAATAGGTCGTATTCCTGAAAATTATAAAGAGAGCCTTGGAATGATTTCAAAAACGGCGAAGGCTACAGAGATAACTGATTTATGGTCATTGAAGGTGTTGGGTATTATGGCAGCGAGCAATAATAACAAGAGTGATGAGGTGGGCTTCAAGGACAAGTAAAAGAGTTAAAGATATGAAAGAACAGATTAGCAATAACATTAAGCAAAAAGTCCAAAAAAATATAAACAAACGCGAGATGGATATATATTTTATGCAAAAAACACAAGAGTATGAAAGAAACAGAAGATGTTGCTTGATTTCTCGATTGGAATGTTTACATTCAAATGGAAGAAACACTGGAACAGAGCACGTGTAAATTGAATTTGCTTTTTCTGTATGTATGCGTAAAATTTCATGTTGGTACACAATATTAGAATTGGTTTTTAACTATGTATTGTTCGTTAAAAAAGGCGGGAATCTTGCAATTTTTTCCCTGTTGGGTTAATTTTGTCTTAATTGCGAGGAAAATCGAGAATTTTAAAACGTCTTTATTAAGACGATTTATAAAAGTAAATTATAACTATTTGATTGTACGTGATACAAGGTGATAAACACGTCTTTATTAAGACGATTTATAAAAGTGAATTAACTTTAAAATTGAAATAATTGTGATAATTATTATAACTGTGAGTATTTAGGTATTTAAAAACGGATTTATTACGAAGACGTACAGTGAGTGTCAATTTGTGTTTATAAATCTTTTGTTAATAATGCTATCGGAAGACTTTTAAATCAAGGTATGACCGCTCTTCCATGAGTATTTTGTGTTAAGATATTGAAGTTGAAATATAAAATTTTTAAGTGTTGACTCAATTTTGACACTCTCTGTACATATGTATTATAATAAAAATAATTGTGAGATTATACAAGGTGTCCCGTCCTGGCTTGCCAAGCGGTTAATGTTAGATACTAGACAAAAAATGATCGACAAAAAACACAAAGCGGGGGGCTATGTCTGCCCGTTTTCGAGATAGGGCGGTTTGAATTTTGGTTTTTGGGGAAAAAAGTAGTTTAATAATTTAGAATAAAAAGGTAATGAAACAACGACCGATTTCCACAAATAGGGCATCTTTGTAATCGCAAGGAATGCGGCTTTCATTTCATTAATAAAAACAATAGGGTACGATGGAAGAAAACAGAAATAAAGGGGTTTATTTGTAAAAAAATATGAAAAAAAGCAAATTTTTCCGCATATTGCACTGTAACTCAAAAAGTAGATCGTTAAGGTCTTTTGTTTTGAACTTTTTTAACATCTTCAAAGGATTCTTAAGAACCTCGTGGAACACTACAAACTAGGGTTTTTGACTATTTACCAGAGATTTTGACTATTTACCATTCAAAAATAGCTATCACGCAATGATCCGTTTCTAGTATTTTGAAAGTTTTTTACCTGACAGACCCTCGCACTTCTACCCGTTCCGAAAAATGTCCGGCGCTGTTTATTGAAGGTAAAGAAGGGTTTTTTGAATTCAAGTATCATTAGGCAATTGTTTTTTAGGACCCTTAATTATGTGGTCCTGGTAATGCTGGTAAGGTAGCTGCATCTCCAATTTGGAAGAGCGATTCTCCAAAAGTAAGTGGAGATGCATATGCATTTTTAATCTAAGATAGTGCAATTGCAATAACGGTTAGATCAACTTTTCAAATTTGTTAGTGCGAAATTACGTATTGTTCATTTGCTTTTTTTAGTGCCATAATTAATACATAATTAAGGGTCCTAAAAATTGCCTAATGGCACTTGAAATTAAAAAACCCGTCTTTACCTTCAATAAATGGCGCCGGACATTTTTCGCAACGGGTAGAGGTGGGAGGGTCTGTTAGGTAAAAAAACTTTCAAAATACTAGAAACAGATCATTGTGTGATAGCTATTTTTGAATGGTAAATACCCGAGATACCTGGAGGCTTGTAGTGTTCCACGAAGTTCTTAAGAATTCTTTAAAGATGTTAAAAAAGTTCAAAAAAAAAGGACCTTAACATCTACTTTTTGAGTTACAGTGCAATATGTTTTTTGTTGTTGTTTTTATTAATGAAATGAAAGCCGCATTCCTTGCGATTACAAAGATGCCCTATTTGTGGAAATCGGTCGTTGTCGGTACTTGTCTACTTTTTTTCCCAAAAACCAAAATTCAAACCGCCCTATCTCGAAAACGGGCAGACATAGCCCCCCCCCCTTTGTGTTTTTTGTCGATCATTTTTTGTCTAGTATCTAACATAAACAGCTTGGCAAGTCCGGACGGGACACCCTGTATGAAGTACATATTTAAAAACGTCTTTCTTTGACGATTTATGAAAGTGGATTTACACCCGCTAAGTATACAAAGCGGCCAGCTGTTGATAGGTTTTGGTTGGACGAATAAAAAATCGTATGAGTGGGGGGAAATGGTTGTAACGGTAGGGCGTTTCGTAATTTTTTTTGCTACTGTTTTACTTATCACCCTATTGTAACCCTATGACCTACTTTCATGAATAAAGTATAAGTGTTCGAATAGAACTAATTCATATTGGCTGGTAGTTAGAGGGGCTGCTGGAATCACCTTTTCTTTGGAAAGGCGACATGCCACAATTATTACAAAAATTAAAACAATTTTTTTTTGTAATCTGGCTGGCTTCTTTTGTCCAAAGTTAATATCTTCATTAACAGCCAGCTGGGCTGGTCACACATCCAAGCGGATTAACGACAAACGACCTCGTCGGAATGTTGTCTCCCGAAATGAGATGAATCCCTGTGCCGTGATAGCTCAATCACCCCTTTAAAAAAATCACCTTGATTCAGTAACCTTAATTTTATTTCAAATTCTTCAATTCGTGCAATTACAATTTTTATAAATTCGATTTACAATAAATTCAATATTTTTAATTCAATGTAAAAATTATTTCAAAACTGATTAAATCAATATTAAATGTACTTTCAATTTTTGATTCGATTATTATTTGCGTATATGCCTTTAATTTATTACTTTAATGTAAACAGCTATTATTAATTTGGAGAAGTTAAATATGCCTTTAATTCAGTAGTTCAATGTAAAACAGCTTTAAATGGCTCCCTTGTCAATGTTGCCCGAAAAATGGCCCGATTGTTCGTTGGTTCCTGCTAGGTGCGTTTGCGTAAGGTAATTGAGTTACGTTTTTTCACTTGGATCTGGGTGCTGGATGCCTTTCGTAAGTGGATTTACTGTCCGGTGTTAAGTTTCCTTAAGGTTTGCTGAGTTACGAGTTAGGTACTGCTTCTGGGTAGAAATACGCCCTGTGTGCGTCGCGTTGTCGTTACTTGATGGAGTTTGGTTGGAACTGTAATTTTTGCCAGAAAGTCTGCCGATGGTTTGGTGACTTAAGTTTCCTTAAGGCTTGCTGGTTAAGTTTCCTTAAGGTCCGAGTAAAGTGTTGAGAATTTGGTTCGGAGTTGTAGTTTGCTGGAGTTTAGTTCGTGAAGCCCAATTTTTACCCGTAAGTCTGATGATTGTACGGCGTTCTTGGGTTCTGCTTGGAAATTCGTGTTGCTGATGCGAGGATGCTGCGTTGATAGATGAAGGCCCAAATTTGCCAGAGAATCTGCTGCTTGTATGAGGTCCTGATTTCTGCTTGGAAATTTGTGCTTCTGCGAGGTTGTTGCGCTGTTGCGGTGTTGCGTTGCTGCCTTGCTGCGCTGTTGCGGTATTGCGTTGCTGCGTTGTTGCGCTGTTGCGGTTTTGCGATGCTGCGTTGTTGCGGTGTTGCGTTGCTGCGTTGTTGCGAGGAAAAGACTTCAATACAGTCTGGATTGCTAACTTGATATGTTAGCTTTAGAGTAGACGTCAATACAGTCTCTGGATTGCTAACTCAATGCGTTAGCCGATGGGTTAGAGTTAGACCTCAATACAGTCTCTGGATTGCTAACTCAATGCGTTAGCCGATGGGTTAGAGTTAGACCTCAATACAGTCTCTGGATTGCTAACTCAATGCGTTAGCCGATGGGTTAGAGTTAGACCTCAATACAGTCTCTGGATTGCTAACTCAGTGCGTTAGCCGATGGGTTAGAGTTAGACCTCAATACAGTCTCTGGATTGCTAACTCAATGCGTTAGCCGATGCGTTAGGGTTAGATAAAGCCTCACTACAGCCTTTTAGGGTGAAATTGCTTCTAAAATCTCAGAACGATTTTTTCTTCTAGCTCAAGTCGCTAGGAAGATTGAAGGCAATCTGAGTTCAACTTCGTCTGAGTGCCGGTATTTATTTCGGTCTGGGCAATAGATTTTGGGCAATTTTTTTGGTGGGGGCTTCACTTCGAGTCAAGTACATAATTCCGTGTTATGTATTTTATCTACGATCGGCTGGGATCAGCTGTTCCTTTTCTGCATATAGACGTCAAATTGTGTGTTATGGATGGTAAGTATTTTTATCCTTATCTTTAGTTTATTTACTGATTTTAATTTCTGTTTTTAGGAATATTCGTTATCGGTGGGGATTTTTGGAAGGCGGAGTTCATCGTTAGTGTTGTCAGGTAAAGATTTTGTGTGGAATGTGTTTATGTTTTTTCTGATTGTTTTTTATTTCCAGATGTTCAAAATGCCGACGGCATTTTGATGTTTTGGTTTTTCATCGGATTTTGAGGAAGCGCCAGTTTTTTATGAAGGGAAGTATTTTATGTAATTTAAATGTACTATTTTCGTTAATCAGATTTTTTCTCGTTTGTTTAGTTTTTAGACAAGCTGATGTTGCCGGTGTTTGACGGACGTTGCGGAATTTTGTGTTTGTTTAATTGTTGTTTTATTACTTAGATTCGTGTTTAGCGTTTTTTAGTGTAGAATAGTAACTAAATCCGTGTTTTATTTATGATGTGTATCCTTTCCCCTAGTTTATTTGCATGTTTAGAGTCGGAAATCGGTGTTTCAATTATTATTTTTCTCATGGGTTGAGTTTTTCCTTTTTTGAGTGGAATGCCGATGGCAAATTGACCATTTTTGTGAAGTGTATTTATTTGACCAATTGATTTAATAAATTGTAATTTTTAACATAATCGGGTGTTTTTTTTGCCTGGAATTTTCTCTTTCAGATTTAAAGTTCGTCTGAGGACGGAACATTCTCCCCCGCCTTGACACCGTTGAGGTGTCAACATAATTAATAAAAGAGAATTGTTTTTTTTTGTTTAACTCATTTTCATATTTATTTACTTATTTAAGCACCAGGTTGGTTAATGACCTTTCGTTGTTAGTGATGGTTGTTGTTCCTTGGGTGTCGGAAGTAGTTCATTAGGCATTCGGGCCATGATTTTCGTATCGTAAAATTTGAATATGCGTTATGATTTGTTATTGATGGGTAGGAGACATATTTTTGAAATCGGACGTTTTAATATTGAGTTTTTTGTTTTGATGGTGACAACTCGAACTAACTGATCAGCGCCAGGGTGAACTTCGGTTATACGACCTAGTAACCATTGAGAAGGTGGTAGATTCTCTTCTTTTAGTAGTATTAGTTGGCCGATGTTTACGTTGTCGCGTATTTTTGTCCATTTTGGTCTTTGCTGTAGGCGTGTCAAATACTCGGAATTCCACCTTTTCCAGAAGGATTGATACAAGTGTTGCAAGTGCTGCCATCTGTCTAGTCGGTTGATGTTTCGGTCTAGGACTGATGGTTCGGGAGGTGTAATCATGATGTCTCCAATGAGAAAATGTGCTGGTGTTAAAGGGGTGAGGTCTGTTGGATCGTTGCTAATTTCACATAATGGTCGGGAATTTAGGCAAGCTTCAATTTGCGTTAGTACTGTACTAAGCTCTTCATAGGTGAGTACCGAGTTTCCCAAAATTCGCTTCAGATGATACTTGGTTGATCGAACTCCTGACTCCCATAGGCCTCCGAAGTGTGGTGCTGATGGTGGATTGAAGTGGAATTGTACTCCTTCGGTCACCAGTGAGGATGCAATATCCAGGTTTATGCCGTTGACCATTTGTGCTGCCTGCCGAGTGAGCACTCGATTGGCTCCTATGAAATTAGATCCACAGTCGCAGTAGATGTCGCTGGCCATACCTCTCCGGGAAACGAACCGACGATATGCCGCAATAAAGCCTTGGGTACTAAGGTCTGTCACTATCTCGATGTGTAAAGCTTTTGACGCCATGCATACGAATATTGCGATGTATCCCTTGTATCTCTTTGATCCTCGACCCTTGTGCGCCTTTAGTTCAAAAGGCCCACAATAGTCAACCCCTGTATGGGTAAATGGTCGTGAAGCCTTCACTCTCTGGTATGGTAGGTCGCCCATCAATTGTTGTTGTACCTCTGCTTTTTGTCGGTAGCAGGTGATGCACTTGTGGATCTGATGCCGGATAGTGTTTCTGGCATTTATTATCCAGAATTTTCGTAAGATGACGCTCATCATCAACTGGGGTCCTCCATGTAGGGTTTCTCGATGGTATTTATCTATCAACAACGTGGTGAAATGGTCCTTGTCGGGAATTATTATGGGGTGTTTCTCCTCGTATCGTAAACTTGAATGTCGTAATCGTCCTCCTACTCTTAAGAGCCCGTCATTATCGATGAACGGCGTTAGTTTCCTCAAAGTACTTTTGTGGCTGATGGGCTGGGATTTGGATAATGATCGGAACTCCTCATGAAAATGTCGCTGCTGGACGATTTTTAGAAGGACCTGTAGTGAATTCCTGAGTTCTAGATTGGTGAGATAGTTACTGGGTGTGTCTCTAGGAATTTTTCGACAAGTATTGATGAATCGTTGGCAATATGCTATCACTCTCAGGAGTTTGGTGAATGAGGAAAAGTTTGTTATGATATCTTCTTCTTTGACTGCGGTGGAGCAACAGGGTGGCTGTTTTCTAGATTCCAAGTTTGTTGTTGATTTTGTTCGTATGGTGGGCCATTCGGTCTTGGGTTGTTGTAGCCATTCAGGGCCTTTCCACCATAGAGTGTACTCTTTTAATTCCTCCGGTGATAACCCTCTTGTGGCGCAGTCTGCTGGATTCTGTTTGGAGGGGACATGCCCCCATTTTACGTTTTTGAGTTCTCCATGGATGAGTGATGTTCTATTAGCTATAAATGATTTCCATTGTGAGGGATGTCCATTTAGCCATGCTAATACTATTTCGGAGTCAGTCCAGGCGAATGTAGGAGTAATATCCGTAAGTTTTAGTATCCTTCGTATGCTGTTGAGTAATTTAGCCATTAGAACTGCTCCACATAATTCCAGTCGGGGTAAGGATAATACTTTGATTGGGGCTACTTTAGTCTTGGCTGTCAGGATGTTGACTGTTCGTTTTCCCTCTTGAATCGTACAGTAATAGACCACTGCTGCGTAAGCTTGATTGGATGCGTCACAAAATCCATGGAGCTCCACTTTAGTCTGTGCGTCCCTGTTGTTTAGCCATCTTGGAATTTGAATCTGACTAATATTGCGTAGACGTTGTTGGTATTTAGTCCATTCGGCTTGTAATTCGAGTGGAGGAACATCATCCCAGTCTAGTTGTGCTAACCATAACCTTTGGATCATTAGTTTCGCTGGTATAATGATTGGTGATGCCCATCCTAATCGATCGAACAATTTCGATATTTCCGACAACATGGTGCGTTTTGTTATTGGCTTTACTGGTTTCCCTTCCTTTAATGTATAGGATAGTGTATCGGTTTGGGGGTTCCAGTATATCCCAAGGGCCTTCACCTTGTCTTGGCTGTTGATGTTGAAATGGTCTCCAATTTCTCTCAATTCTTCCGGTATGGCTTGTAATAATTCTGGGGAGTTTGAAACCCATTTCCTTAATTGGAACCCTCCTGCCTTCATGAGTCCTTGAAGTTGTTCTTGTTTATGGATGGCTTCCTCCATTGTGTGTGCTCGTGACAGTAAGTCGTCCACGTAAAAGTCAGTTTTGGCCGTGGCTGATCCGAGGGGATATGTGGTTTCTTCATCAATGGCTAACTGCTTGATGGTTCGAGTCGCTAGATATGGGGCGCTTTTAGTCCCAAAGGTGACTGTGAGTAGTCGGAAATCCTGTACTGGTTTTTGATGTGATTCTCGCCATACTATTTTTTGATAATCAGCGTGTTGTTTTGCTATTCGGATTTGTCTGTACATTTTGGCGATGTCCGCTGTGAAGGCGATACGATTTAGGCGCCATCGGAGGAGGATAGAAAATAAGTCGTCTTGTTGAGCGGGTCCATTTAATAAAATGTCATTGAGGGAAGTGCCGGTACTTGAAGGGGCCGACGCATTGAAGACCACGCGCAGCTTCGTTGTGGTACTGTCTTCCTTTATGACCGAGTGGTGTGGTAGATAGAAGTGTTGAGATGTTGTTGTGGGTTCACTTGGTTCCATGTGTCCGAGGGTAACGTATTCTTCTAAACAATCGTGGTATTGTTTTCGTAAATCTGGATCTCTGCTTAATCGAGTTTCGGAGCGATATAAACATGAGATAGCTCGTGGTCGAGATGTTCCCAAGCATCCTTTATTTGCAGCGAAGGGAAGTTGAACTTCATACTGTCCCGTAGGGAGTCGCTTGTGTGTGGTTCGAAAAATCTCTTCGCATTGTTGTTCCTCCTCGGTTAGGGGTTTTTCCATGCTGATTTCTTCCAACTCCCAAAATTTGGCTAGCTGTTGCTGTACGTCAGTGGTGATATGAAAGCTGGTTAATTGTATTGTTGGTGTGATCTCCTGGTAGCTGCCAGACAGAATCCATCCCAATGCAGTTTCCTGGGCGACTGGTGATCCATTTCGAGTAGACATGAGTCCCTGTCTGATGATTTGGCCGTGAACATCGGCCCCCAACAATATGTCTATTTTCCCTGGACGGTAGTACCAGGGGTCCGCGAGCTTGAGGTGGCTGATGTGAGGCCATTCTTGCGTGTAAATTTCCCTTGATGGTAGGAAATTTGTTAGCTTCCTCGACACCAGTGCATTCATTCTTGTGGAGAAGTTACTGTCGTAATTGGATTTCAGCGTGAGTTGGACTTGGGCATCGAATTTGCCGGTAGTTATTTCGTTGATAACTGATATGGATGCCTGGATTGGTCTCTTCCTGAGGTGTAACCTTTGGACGACGGATTCTGTTATGAAGGAGACTTGTGATCCTTGGTCGATTAACGCTCTTGCTGTGGTTTCATGACCTGTGTCGGATCGGAGTGTCACTAGGGCTGTTGCTAGGAGAACTTGTTGCATTTGAGCGGGGTCGTTTATCATCATGGTATGTAGTTCGTCTGCTGGTGAGAGAGTCTGCTTCGGGGAGGATGTTGGCGAGTTGATAGGTTCGCCGGACGTTAATGTGGCTAAATGTGATTGAATTTGTCTTTCTTCGGGAGATTGCGATGGTTGATTTATTGGTTTGAGATTCATGCTTCTTGTCTCAGACTGGCGATGTAACAATGAGTGATGATGTTGGTGGCATATCCGACAAGTGTATTTACTTGGGCATTGGGCGCCTAGATGGCCGTAGCCTAAGCAGTTTACGCAAAGCTTCTGTGATTTTATGAAATCCCACTTTTTCTCCTCGGTCAATTTGATGAATGGTTGGCACTGCCGGACGTGGTGATTGCTTCGGCAATAGCTGCAAGTTGGGTTGGTGGTCGCATGGAATGATTGTGGCGTTATTCTTGCTCGTGGTGAGGACCCTTGATGACCCTTGTCCCTTGAAGATCCCTTTTTTCCAATGGCCTCTAATGTTCGGAACCGTCCTTCCATGAACTCCCTTAATGTTGCCCATGAGGGTATGTCTGTATTTGTGTTAATACTTTGTTCCCACAACTGATGAGTTTCAGCTGGGAATTTTGCACGATTATGTAGATGATGACTGCATCCCAACCTTCCACGGCTATTCCTAGATTATACAACGCTTGTAGACTTTCGGTAGTGACATCCATTAGGCTCGCAATCCCTGATGCTGATTCAGTGGATACGGTGGGTTGGTTGAAGAGAAGTTTTAATTGAGCGTTGACCAGAACTCTCTTGTTGTCATATCTCCCCTTTAATAGTGTCCAAGCAGGCTCGTAGTTATGGTTTGTGACTTGTACTTGTCGCAAAAGGCTCTCTGCTTCTCCACTTAAATGCATCTTCAAATACTGGAGCTTTTGTGCATTTGATAGACTGTGATTGTTGTGTATTAGGCTTGTGTATATATCGTGGAATGTGGTCCATTTTCGGTAATCTCCAGAGAATTTTTCTAACGATATTTTTGGTAATTTGATCAGATGCTCCTTGTGTAAATTTGGCATCACCTTAACTTCTTCTCTTCTGGGAGATGGACTGTCCTCTTCCGCTGTTGGATATTCAGTTTCATAACGCTCTTGGATTGCTGCGTAATTTGTGACAAAAAATTCCTCCATTTTTTCGTAGATCTCCTCCTTGAAATACTTGTGGTTTAATATTTCAGAATCTGCAGGTTCGTCATTCTTGGCCATGAGAATCTCGCTGTGTGTTTTCTCTATATTATCGAATTTTGTTTGAAAATCCTGTAACCGTTTTTTATAATAGGGAATGGTTCGTCTGTCGGCTCCATCCTTCCTATAATTTATGATGCACTTCTCCAGAAGCTCTTTCTGCACGAATTGTGTTTTGATTGCCTTTTCCATATTGCGCAATTTTTATCTCGTTTCTTCTCTAGGTTACTGGCTCTGTAGATTTTTTTTGAGGTGATGTACGGCTGGATGTGCCGTTTCCTTTCGGAATCCGGCTCGAAGGACCAAAATGTGCCGTGATAGCTCAATCACCCCTTTAAAAAAATCACCTTGATTCAGTAACCTTAATTTTATTTCAAATTCTTCAATTCGTGCAATTACAATTTTTATAAATTCGATTTACAATAAATTCAATATTTTTAATTCAATGTAAAAATTATTTCAAAACTGATTAAATCAATATTAAATGTACTTTCAATTTTTGATTCGATTATTATTTGCGTATATGCCTTTAATTTATTACTTTAATGTAAACAGCTATTATTAATTTGGAGAAGTTAAATATGCCTTTAATTCAGTAGTTCAATGTAAAACAGCTTTAAATGGCTCCCTTGTCAATGTTGCCCGAAAAATGGCCCGATTGTTCGTTGGTTCCTGCTAGGTGCGTTTGCGTAAGGTAATTGAGTTACGTTTTTTCACTTGGATCTAGGTGCTGGATGCCTTTCGTAAGTGGATTTACTGTCCGGTGTTAAGTTTCCTTAAGGTTTGCTGAGTTACGAGTTAGGAACTGCTTCTGGGTAGAAATACGCCCTCTGTGCGTCGCGTTGTCGTTACTTGATGGAGTTTGGTTGGAACTGTAATTTTTGCCAGAAAGTCTGCCGATGGTTTGGTGACTTAAGTTTCCTTAAGGCTTGCTGGTTAAGTTTCCTTAAGGTCCGAGTAAAGTGTTGAGAATTTGGTTCGGAGTTGTAGTTTGCTGGAGTTTAGTTCGTGAAGCCCAATTTTTATCCGTAAGTCTGATGATTGTACGGCGTTCTTGGGTTCTGCTTGGAAATTCGTGTTGCTGATGCGAGGATGCTGCGTTGATAGATGAAGGCCCAAATTTGCCAGAGAATCTGCTGCTTGTATGAGGTCCTGATTTCTGCTTGGAAATTTGTGCTTCTGCGAGGTTGTTGCGCTGTTGCGGTGTTGCGTTGCTGCCTTGCTGCGCTGTTGCGGTATTGCGTTGCTGCGTTGTTGCGCTGTTGCGGTTTTGCGATGCTGCGTTGTTGTGGTGTTGCGTTGCTGCGTTGTTGCGAGGAAAAGACTTCAATACAGTCTGGATTGCTAACTTGATATGTTAGCTTTAGAGTTAGACGTCAATACAGTCTCTGGATTGCTAACTCAATGCGTTAGCCGATGGGTTAGAGTTAGACCTCAATACAGTCTCTGGATTGCTAACTCAATGCGTTAGCCGATGGGTTAGAGTTAGACCTCAATACAGTCTCTGGATTGCTAACTCAATGCGTTAGCCGATGGGTTAGAGTTAGACCTCAATACAGTCTCTGGATTGCTAACTCAGTGCGTTAGCCGATGGGTTAGAGTTAGACCTCAATACAGTCTCTGGATTGCTAACTCAATGCGTTAGCCGATGCGTTAGGGTTAGATAAAGCCTCACTACAGCCTTTTAGGGTGAAATTGCTTCTAAAATCTCAGAACGATTTTTTCTTCTAGCTCAAGTCGCTAGGAAGATTGAAGGCAATCTGAGTTCAACTTCGTCTGAGTGCCGGTATTTATTTCGGTCTGGGCAATAGATTTTGGGCAATTTTTTTGGTGGGGGCTTCACTTCGAGTCAAGTACATAATTCCGTGTTATGTATTTTATCTACGATCGGCTGGGATCAGCTGTTCCTTTTCTGCATATAGACGTCAAATTGTGTGTTATGGATGGTAAGTATTTTTATCCTTATCTTTAGTTTATTTACTGATTTTAATTTCTGTTTTTAGGAATATTCGTTATCGGTGGGGATTTTTGGAAGGCGGAGTTCATCGTTAGTGTTGTCAGGTAAAGATTTTGTGTGGAATGTGTTTATGTTTTTTCTGATTGTTTTTTATTTCCAGATGTTCAAAATGCCGACGGCATTTTGATGTTTTGGTTTTTCATCGGATTTTGAGGAAGCGCCAGTTTTTTATGAAGGGAAGTATTTTATGTAATTTAAATGTACTATTTTCGTTAATCAGATTTTTTCTCGTTTGTTTAGTTTTTAGACAAGCTGATGTTGCCGGTGTTTGACGGACGTTGCGGAATTTTGTGTTTGTTTAATTGTTGTTTTATTACTTAGATTCGTGTTTAGCGTTTTTTAGTGTAGAATAGTAACTAAATCCGTGTTTTATTTATGATGTGTATCCTTTCCCCTAGTTTATTTGCATGTTTAGAGTCGGAAATCGGTGTTTCAATTATTATTTTTCTCATGGGTTGAGTTTTTCCTTTTTTGAGTGGAATGCCGATGGCAAATTGACCATTTTTGTGAAGTGTATTTATTTGACCAATTGATTTAATAAATTGTAATTTTTAACATAATTGGGTGTTTTTTTTGCCTGGAATTTTCTCTTTCAGATTTAAAGTTCGTCTGAGGACGGAACAATCCCCTCAACCGGTCGCCGGTCGACTAAAACTTACTTACCGTCCATCAACTTTTTCACTGTAATTTTAGACGCTATGTTGACCTTTTACCCTCCAGATGTAATTTTAATTTTAAAATAAAATGCTTAACTAACATACACTTATGGGGGGTAAAATCGAACCGTCACCTCCTCGTGGGGCCCCCTGGATAACCAACTAACGACGGTAGTCTACCAAGCCAAGATGTAAATGCATCGTGTCGAGGGCTGCATGGCAGTGGGTAGTGTTTCACTGTCTCAAACGATCTCCTCTGGTACCGGGCGCACCCAGTTGTATATAGCCTTATCCTGATAAGGAGGCTCTGTCAGGATGGACCTCCGTTTCCTGCCGTACTCGTGGGACTTTTTATGGACCAAAATTTTAAAAAAACAGACGAAGATGGAGGTTGTGGGTCTGATGCTATAAGCATCAGCTCAGAGCTGGAGAGGGAACTCCTAGGAGGTACCTCGTCCAGCACAGAAGTTTCGGCTTCTCAATCATCAACAACAATGCCCCAGGCAGCTGGCGGCAATGTTGTTGAAGAAATAACTGCCAAGGTTGTCGGTATGACCGTGCAGCCTAGCAGGAAGAAATCTGTCGCTGCCAAAAGGAAGAGGGCCAAGGCAAGTAAGGCTGCAAGGGAATCAGGGAGCTCCACGGAGCACACCAGAGTCCCGCATTTGCAACTTTCTTCCCAACAAACCGAAGGCAGGACAGTGGTACCGGTGGGCTCCAAGGAGCGGACCCAGACAACCACTGCACTACCAAAAGTTTGTGGACCCACCAAATTGGCAGCACCAGCTCCCACATCTGGAGGGCAATGTCGCATGTCGGACCCAACTGATGTACTGCCGAAACGGCAGCGATCAGAGGAGTCTCCGGCTGGGCAGGGACCCCAGAAGAAAAAAAGGAGGGAACAACAGGAACCTTCATACCGGGACAAGTTGGCTGGGATCACCATGGCAGTGGTCCTGGAAAACTATCCCGAAGGCAAACTGACGGAGGAGCAATCCTCCTCTATTTGCGACTCCATCTTGACTGAGGTGGACAAAAGCCTTAAAGGCGATTGCTCACCTCAGTTTTTGGGTGTAAAGGCGGCAGGGGGTCTTATTAAGATCACCTGCGCCAACGATGCTACTAGCCAATGGCTGACGAAAGCTGTCGCCAGACTACAGGTTTGGGAAGGGTGCAATCTCAAAGTACTCGAGGAGAAGGACCTTCCCAAATTTAAAAGGATCGCATTCTGGGTTCCTAACGATGTTAGGGAACCGGAACAGGTGCTTAGCAGGATGGCGATACAGAACCAGCCAATTGAGGTGACCTTCTGGCAGGTGATGGGCAGGAAGGTTGACCAGAACGGCCAAACTCTTGCCCTTAGCATTGACGAGAGGTCGCTCATGCAGCTAAAAGAGCAGGGCATGTCCCTATTCTACGGCTTCGGCCGAATAAAAGTCAAAGAAATTGGCATAAAAAAGGAGGCTCCTGCTGGCTCACAGCAGCAAGAACAACCACAGGATGCGGGTGGTACAGTGCAACCTGCAACATAGTAGGGCTGCCTCGGCAGTCCTTTGCAGGGTGCTTGCCACCCAAGCTGTAGACGTGGCTCTTGTACAAGAGCCATGGGTTAACAACGGTGCTATACAGGGCCTGCGGGCATCCGGCTACATCATTGCATGCAGTGATGTGGACGGAGACCCTCGGACCTGTATAGTTTACAATAAAAACACCAACTGCTTCCCTCTCACAGATAAATCGTCGAGAGACCTGGCAGTGGTGAAGATACAGATTACCAGGGGGGGTAGCAAGAGCATGATTATTTTATGCTCAGCTTATCTCCCCTACGACTCAAGGGACCCACCACCATCCAAAGAACTCAAGGATATCGTGGGTCACTCGAACAGGAGCGGTCTGCAGATCATCGTAGGATGTGATGCGAACGCCCATCATGATGCCTGGGGCAGTAGCGGAGTGAACAAGAGGGGCGAGTACCTTTTTGACTACCTCTTAACTACTAACCTGGATATATTAAATCGCGGCACGGATCCTACCTTCGACAACGGTAGGAGACGTGAAGTTATAGACATCACGCTGGCCACTCAACACGTTGCTACTTACGTGAGTGACTGGCGGGTGTCGGATGAGCCATCGTGCTCAGACCACAAACACATTCACTTTATGGTGGGTGAGTCTTTGGAAAGAGTGAGTGCATATAGGAATCCCAGATATACAAACTGGGCAGACTTTCGGGGCGAACTCAGTAGCGTACTGAAGGGTTCCATGCACTCAATCAAATCTACGATGGATGTGGAACTATCCGCGGACTTCCTTACGGAGGCGGTTACTGCTGCTTACAACAATAACTGCCCCCTTCTGATGAGGACGCGTAACAGGAAAACTCCATGGTGGAATAATGAGCTCTCCAAGTTGAGATCCGCTACGAGGAAGCTATTCAACGCAGCCAAAAAGAGCGGCAACTGGGAGAGCTATAAAAGCTCGCTAACCACCTATAACAGGGCGATCAGAAGAGCAAAAAGAAACAGCTGGAAGAATTTCTGCGAGAGTATCGAAGACATTCGAGACTCAGCAAAAATCCACAAAGCTTTATTAAATGGCATATCGGGAGATCTCGGATCTATTAAGAGAACCGATGGCTCTTTTACACAGTCTAGGGAAGAAACTTTGATAACATTGCTCCAGGCACACTTCCCAGGCACAACCATTTATTCAAATGGGAATACAGCTTCCTCTGGGCAACTAACAGGCCCACTTTCTAAAGTGACCAAAGCTGCCTGGACAGAAGCAAACGCCGTGTTTAATCACGAAGCAATTAGGGAGGCGATTGGATCGTTCAAACCATACAAGTCCCCTGGAGCAGACCGGATCTATCCCATTATGCTACAGAAGGGCTGCGACCTAGTCACTCCCTTTTTATGCAAAATATTCAGGGCTTCCTTCGCACATGGTTATATCCCATCTGTCTGGAGGAACGTCAACATTACATTTATACCCAAGCCAGGGCGTTCGGATTACACCTCGGCTAAGGCCTTCAGGCCGATAAGTCTCTCGTCTTTTGCCTTGAAGACAATGGAGAAAATTGTCGACAGGGTGATAAGGGAAACTTGTCTTCAACGCCAACCACTAAGCTCCTATCAGCATGCGTACCAGGCGGGCAAGTCCACTGAGACAGCACTGCACAATCTGGTGCTCAGGCTGGAAGGCGCAGCACTAAACAAAGGAGTTGCGCTGGCGGCTTTCCTCGATATCGAAGGAGCCTTCGACAATACATCCTTTGATACTATAGCTAGGGCTCTAAGTAGAAGAAGTCTAAGTAGCACTTTCTGCGACTGGATCGACTCTATGCTGAGAACTCGCAAACTAATGATTTCTCATGTTGAGGGGTCTCTGGAGGGCACTATAGCAAAAGGTTGTCCGCAGGGAGGAGTTTTATCCCCACTTCTGTGGTGCCTTGTTGTAGATGAACTCCTGGAACTACTCAACGGCCACAACTTTTTCGCCCAAGGCTACGCAGACGATGTCGTCATCGTAGTAACGGACGAAACTGAAGAAGCCATGTCAAGACGTCTGCAGCAGGCACTAGATCTAGTATCTAGTTGGTGCGACAGCGTAGGACTAAAAGTCAATCCCGACAAAACTATTCTGGTTCCTTTTACCAGGAAACGATCACTACCGGGGCTTTCGGAACCGACACTCGCAGGTAGAACTATAGGCTTTTCACAACAAGCCAAATATTTAGGAGTGACGCTAGATGCCAAGCTCAACTGGAACCAGCACATGGATACTCTGATGAGCAGAACGCGCAGATCCCTGTGGGCTTGCCGCAGAGCTTGTGGCTCCACATGGGGTTTGCAGCCGAAAACCATGTACTGGATATACACCACCATCGTCAGGCCCATGGTAACTTATGGAGCCTTAGTATGGTGGCACAGAACGGCGCTTAAGGGTTTCATAACCAATTTGTGCAAAATTCAAAGAATGGCCTGCCTTTCCATCACTGGAGCCATCCGCACTTCCCCGACGGCAGCACTGGAGACTCTCCTCAATCTGGTACCACTCCACCTTGAGGTAGAGAAATCTGCGATAAACGCGGCGCTGCGGCTGAAAGCGAATGGCTATCTGGGCGCTGGTCTCGAGCGAGGACATTCTACAATTATCAACATTATAGAAGGGATTTCGGAAGCGGGGATGCTCTCCGATTGCATGCCTTTCAAAATCTCAAAATTCAAGCAACCCTCTGTGCACATACAAGACAGGCTAACCTGGACCTTTCCTAAGGTATCGCCGGGTGGACTAGTATGGTACACGGATGGCTCCAAAACAGAGACAGGTGTGGGCGCCGGAATCTGGAGTGAAAGCCCCAGATTCAGCAGAGCGATAAGCTTAGGCACCCTAGCAACTGTCTTCCAAGCAGAGGTGTACGCTATATTGGCATGCACTCATGAGAACTTAAGAAGGGCCTACCAAAATAAACGGATTTTTATCTTCTCTGATAGCCAAGCGGCAATTAGGGCGATAAGGTCCCGTAGAACCAAGTCTAAATTAGTTTGGGACTGCCAACGTGCTCTAGGTGAGCTGGGCGTTCTCAATCAAGTTACCCTTGTCTGGGTCCCGGGGCACCGGGGCTTTAAAGGCAATGAAAAAGCGGATGCCCTAGCTAAACAGGGCTCTGACACTGCATTCATCGGTCCAGAGCCGGCTATCGGAGCACCTACCAGCTTGCTGCGAAGGGCCCTAGCCGATCGGACTTTGATGAAACATACTGAACGCTGGAGGTCCGCGCCTGGACTGGCCAACTCTAAGCGGTTCCTTCCTGGGCCGTCTCCTAACACGGCCAAAGAATTGTTAGGGCGCAGTAGAAACGATGTCAGGACACTTGTTGGCTTGATCACCGGACACTGCGCCCTAAATTACCACTTATGGAGGATAGGGAAAGCGGAGGACCCCACCTGCAGGCTATGCCTGGAGGAGGATGAGTCTGCTCTCCACGTCCTCTGTGAATGCCCCGCAATAGCGAGGAGCAGGGTTTCTTTATTCGAGGAGTCCCTGCTCGATTATTCAAGTCTAAGCGACAAGCCACTAGGCAGACTGCTGAACTTGTTCAAGCGGTCTGGCCTAAAAATATGAGGTATAGGGGTGTAGTACAATAGGCCAAATGAATGGCCGCAGTACCTATGGACCCAGTACCTCCCACGAAAAAAAAAAAAAAAAAAAAAAAAACATACACTTATTAGCTTACCGGAATAAGTCAAGTCAAAAGTCAAAGTCAAAAGCATTTATTCCGCATTAATACATTAAAATGTTACAATTATCACTTTCTCCTTATTCATGTTATCAAAAATGATAAATTAGTTGTGTATAAGTATTCTTCAACTTGATATAAACTAACAAGCCCTAGAACCAATAATATTTTAATTAAAATGAACGGACTACGTTAAAAAACAGAACAAAAATCCATGCTCACCTAAATTTTCAGTTACTTTCAAAATAGCTTCTACAATCTTCAATCTATGCTCCAATTTTTCATCCTCATTTAGATATTCTGCCGACAATGAATCAATCATTTCAATCTGAAGCACATTCACTAAACTAACTAATAATTTCACATTTAAATAAGTATAAGATTCCTCGTCTCCCTGCAATGGTTTAACCAGCTCGTTAATTTATTAAGTAAATCTTGGTGTAATGCTTGCGGTATTGTTGGCGGAAGCTCTTTTATACTCTTTAGAAGTAGTAAATTCTTAAAATACGTTTCCTTCGAAGTGCAATCCAATAAATAATTAAAAAAATCTTTGTACTTCTGCGATCCTTCTTTTAAATCAGGCATAATTGTGTACACTCCTGCCATTGTACATAGAATTACTGCGTCAACTTTAATTGATTTAATAACTGTCTTTGATTGAAAAATTTCTATAATAAAATTTAATCCAGCTTTTAACATTTCATTGGTTTGTAAACCTTTTGCTGAAGAAAAACTATTGTGAAATATCGGATGCTTCTGCATGGAACTATGAAGATTACTTTGAATACATAAGCATGAGACTTCAGTGTTTTTAATCCGCGAAGTGAATATTTACGTTTTTTAGTGTTGTTATTTACAATTTTAATTTAGTGGAGGACAATAACAAAGTGGAATATGCCATAATGATATAGTTGGGGTATTCCTGATCTGTGTTATTCGTGTTATTTGTGTTAAATCGAGAAAAAAGTTTAACAAATCGAGAAACTTTCCTTAGTAAATGACATTTGTTTCGATTTTAACAAATAACATATGAAAAGGCGTGTTAATTCAACAACTCGAAATCAGCTGTATTTAACAGGTGCAAATTAATATAAAAAATGCACTTTAACATGGAAATTTAAAGGGGTCGCTCACGATCTTGTCTATTTCGAAGATAACATTTTACGATTTCTCGACGTTTAAGACAGATCATGAATACCCCTGTTGAATTATTTGTTAAAATCGAAACAAATGTCATTTACTAGGAAAGTTTCTCGATTTGTTAAACTTTTTTCTCGATTTAACACAAATAACACGAATAACACAGATCATGAATACCCCAACTATATCATTATGGCATATTCCACTTTGTTATTGTCCTCCACTAAATTAAAATTGTAAATAACAACACTAAAAAACGTAAATATTCACTTCGCGGATTAAAAACACGACTTTAATGCCATTCAACCGAGAACTGTCAAAATATTTCCAATGCACATTCCAGTCACTTCCCGCACATTTTTTATCTTTCTTTCACACATATTGCGTGTAGTGTGAAAGTAATTCTGCCTCTGTTTATCATAGATATTACTTCTTTGATATCTTGACTTTTTCGCTCCCATTGAAATTGTTATCAGCTGATCTCAAGGTCCCTGAAACATTTTTAAAAATTTGTTCTAGCTCATCACTCTTATTATTATTGCTCGCTGATTATGGCCACTTTAGAAAGGAAGAAATACTTTTTAAGAACTGTTACAGTCGGCGACGATGGAAGATATATTTACCATTTAGCTTTAACCACGTTGGATGTGACTGTTAAGAAATTGAAAAACAGTGGTTATTACAAAGAATATGGAGCCGTTTTAAAAGAATAGATGAGCGAGAGTATCATCAAGATTTCCGCTGATGATGTTAAAGAGACAGTTCGTTATTTGCCCCATAGACAGAGAATGAAATTAAATAGCCCTACGGAGATACGTCCAGCGTCCGACGCTGCGGTTAAGATGAAGCGAAAGAAATTTATGCCGAGGATAATGAAGTTATTAACAATGCTACTATTGTGGATGGTGATAATGTTCCAAATGGAAGTTATAGTAAGACTGTTGCTGAATGGTCAGTGGAAAAGGATTAGATGAAATTAAAACCTCCAACCACCGCATGGTGGAGAGGATGGTGGGAGCGTCTGACTGATTTTGTGAAGCAATTATTTCGAAGAATTTTCGGCAGAACATTCCTCGATTTCGATAACATGCAAACAGCATTATATGAAGATTTGGTTTTAAATGAAATCTCGGAGATTGACGTAACTGATTTAGATGCTATCGGAAAAACAACTGATTTAAATAGTCGGGCTAGGTACAGACAATAGCTGAAGAGAATATTGAAGAAACGATTTCAGGATGAATATTTGGGATGTTTGAAGTTATGTACGAAGAAGAAATAAACAAGGAATATATGCGTGGGCGATTTGTTACTTATAGAAAATGAAAAAGTAAAGCATGTCGAGTGGTTGTTAGCCCGAGTGGAAGAGATAGGGTGTTACCCGATTAGTTAAATTGAAAATTTCAATGGGTTTTTTGTTCAGACCTATACAAATAATATTTCCATTAGAGGTAGATGCTTCTCAACAAACAGAACCAAGGGCACGAGATATCATACATCGTCCGGTTGGGAAGAATCCGGTAGAGTTAGAAGAACCTATAAGAACTCGCAGGGGAAGAAGAGTTACGCGCCTCTCGCGCTTGATTAGTTTTGTGAGGATGGAGATTCTAAATTTATGTTTTGATATACTACCGTTCACATTACCTCAAGGTGGGAGGATGTTGAAAACTCACTAGTTTTACTTATTAGTATTTATGTATGTCAGAATTTAGATATTTTGAGCTAGCATCGTTTTTTTTTGTAAATGTCAGAGAAAAAGATTTTGTTTTGATCAATATAATTTGCACGGAGATACCGGAAGATTTGAGAAATTTCTACAAAGAGCAGGGAATACACGGAGGATTATCGATGAAAATAGGAGAAATATTTGGCAGCTCAGCCTAAGTTATGTATTATTTATTTCTCTGTAAACTAATTCCTATTTTGTAGAAATTAGTAAAAATTAATAAAAATTAAGGACAGTTTTACACGCGCATATTTTTTGGTGATTTTTCACAATCGCAGTAGGTAAGGTTCGAGTCGGCTGGGTTGTATGCCGAATGCGGGAGCGGGTATCATTAAAGCCGTGCTTCAAATGCATGAAGTTTGGGTATATAGCGAAAAACTGCAGCAGCAGCCAGGATAGAGCAAGGCTGTGTCGAGGCTGTGGGAAAGAGGGTCGCAAGGTGAAGGAGTGTGACCAAACTGCCAAATGTGCCATTTGTTGGGAAATAGTGTCAGAAGATCTTTGAGGTAAGAGGGGAAAAAAAGAGAAAAAAAACCAAATAACAAATTTCCAAACATAAATCTTATCTATACACATTAGCATGCACATGTTAGCTAACCATAAAGCAGAAATGCGCAAATAGCTTAAAAATGTAGATCAGAAGTAAAAACAGTGTCTCAGAGCACGGATCGCACAAAAACTGTGAGTGGAATTTGTAACGGTAGAATTGTCTGGTAATTAGTTAGCTAGTGTTAGAAAAGTGGTGTATAGGGAAGTGTTGAGTGTGCGCAAGCAAAGTTGGTAGTTGAGCTGGGGGCTGCGTGCCTCAAGGGTCGATGGATGAGTCATCCGGCGGCTGGAGAGGCTCATGCCATGCGCTGGTCTGCGTGATCAGGGAGGTAGCGTGTTTTGTGTCGGATTAAGGCGACTGGGTCTGCGTGACCCGAGAAAGGGAAAAATTCACAAACATGTCGATGACCGTGTGAATGGTTGCGAGTGTGAATGTAGGCATGGTGTGTGTTTTCTATTGTGTTTTCTTTCTACTCACACAGTAATAATTTACTGACTATTCCCTTTTAATCTCTTTTATAGGACGCGACGGGACGAGCACATCCACATGACGCAGTAGGTTCTTAAAAGCGAAAGCGTGACTACTGTTAAAGCGTTTGAAAGAAAATTAAATAAAAATTTAGAGAGACTTTGTTTTAAATAATTTTGCTGTTTTAATAAATATTTTTTTCCGTGCGCGATTGATTTATTTATTTGTTCTCTAATAATAGAGGGCAGGGATAGTGGGCACGTGACTGGACGTAGTAGATGTCCGGCGTTCAAGGAGGCGTTAAAAAGTAGAAGAAGATAAGGTTCTTACAGATTAACTTTAACCACTGTCAAGCGGCACAAGATCTGCTGACACAGACAGTCTATGAGGAAAATATCGACGTCACAATCGTCTGCGAGCAGTATAGAAATCTGAACAGCAGCGTCTGGATAGCCGATAGCAGTGGCACGTCAGCGATTTGGACGTGCGGGAGCCGAGCCATGGACGACATCATGAGAAACCCAGAGAATGGCCTTACGCGGGCAAAAGTAGGCGGAATACACGTCTACAGCTGCCAAGCGGCGCCAAGTCTGACACTAGACGAGTACGAGTCGATGTTGGTAAGGTTAGCCGCCGACGCGAGTCGCCGTTGTCCGAAAATAATAGCGGGCGATTTCAATGCTTGGGCTGTCGAATGGTGCAGCCGACAATCGAATGCAAGAGGGCGCATACTCCTAAATGTATTCTCTCGATTGAACGTGGTTAGTCAACACCGGAGGCGAAAACACCTTCCAAAGGGGTGGAAGAACATCTGTAATCGACATCACGTACGTGAGCGATTCGGTTGCGAAGGACCTGCAGTTGCGATGTGTATACACACAGCGACCACCACCGAGGAACCCTAGGTACGGAACGGCTAGAGGATGGGCCGTTAAAAAACTCGACGCAGAGGTGTTCGAAGAAGTATTCCTGCATGATGCGAGGTGCCAGGGAATGGGCAGAGGAAATAGAAAACTCGGTATACACACACCGACCACCAGCGAGGAACCCTAGGTACGGAACGGCTAGGGGATGGGCCGTTAAAAAACTCGACGCAGAGGTGTTCGAAGAAGTATTCCTGCAAGATGCGAGGTGCCAGGGAATGGGCAGAGGAAATAGAAAACTCGGTGAAACAGGCATGTGACGCGTCCATGACGCGGCGCGCCGGCAACCGTCGACATGCACCAAACTTTGGTGGAACGCCGAGATCGACGAATGCCGAAGGGCCTGCTTGATCTAAGGAAGCAAGGAAAAGGCTGAACAAGGCAATCGCTAGAAGTAAATCCGAGCACTTCAAAAGGTTGTGCAGAGAAGCAGACTCGGACACCTAGGGCGAAGCCAGCGGTCAAGGGCAAATGCTCTCCGCCGATCACCTGCCCCGCGCTGCTCCAGAGTCCAGGTTAGCCGCCGACGCGAGTCGCCATTGTCCGAAAATAATAGCGGGCGATTTCAATGCTTGAGCTGACGAATGGGGCAGCCGACAAACGAATGCAAGAGGGCGCATACTCCTAAATGTATTCTCTCGATTGAACGTGGTTAGTCAACACCGGAGGCGAAAACACCTTCCAAAGGGGTGGGGGAACATCTGTAATCGACATCACGTACGTGAGCGATTCGGTTGCGAAGGACCTGCAGTTGCGATGTGTATACACACAGCGACCACCAGCGAGGAACCCTTGGTACGGAACGGCTAGAGGATGGGCCGTTAAAAAACTCGACGCAGAGGTTTTCGAAGAAGTATTCCTGCATGATGCGAGATGCCAGGGAATGGGCAGAGGAAATAGAAAACTCGGTATACACACAGCGACCACCAGCGAGGAACCCTAGGTACGGAACGGCTAGAGGATGGGCCGTTAAAAAACTCGACGCAGAGGTGTTCGAAGAAGTATTCCTGCATGATGCGAGGTGCCAGAGAATGGGCAGAAGAAATAGAAAACTCGGTGAAACAGGCATGTGACGCGTCTATGACGCGGCGCGCCGGCAACCGTCGACATGCACCAAACTTTGGTGGAACGCCGAGATCGACGAATGCCGAAAGGCCTGCTTGATCTAAGGAAGCAAGGAAACGGCTGAACAAGGCAATCGGTAGAAGTAAATCCGAGCACTTCAAAAGGTTGTGCAGAGAAGCAGACTCGGACACCTGGGGCGAAGCCAGCAGTCAAGGGCAAACGCTCTTCGCCGATCACCTGCCACGCGCTGCTCCAGAGTCCAGGTTAGCCGCCGACACGAGTCGCCATTGTCCGAAAATAAGGCTAGAGGATGGGCCGTTAAAAAACTCGACGCAGAAGTATTCCTGCATGATGCGAGGTGCCAGGTGCCTGTTTCCACAGAACGTACGCACCGCCGATCTACCCACCCTTCAGGTGGATCCAGAAGAGGTACCGGCGGTAACCGCAGAGGAGATCCTGGAGGCCGCAAAAAAAGCGGATGTCTGTATCACGGATACGGACAAATGACGTGAATCTCGTCTCGTCTACAATGTTCTGAAAGAGATCGTTTTATTTTTTTATTGGTATCAAAAAGGTAGGAAATAAACAATAAAAAACAAATTGAAAAAACCTTGTTGATCAGTTCTGAACCGACTGCTTAGAGATCTTCGGGATACACTATGTTCAATGTTCTTCCATTTGGGGCTAGGATGTGAAGATTTTCAGATTTTCCAACTCTTGAACAACCTACTTACAGCTGGCCAGAAAATGACACTAATATGGAAAAATTCGTCAGCCATATTCGCCCTGCAAATGTACTGATCATAGATTCGTTATTTGCTACATTAAAAACCCCTAGACACCCACTTTCATTGGAGTCGGAACACAATTGACAGTATTCGTCAGCCTTATTGGCCCCGCCATATTGAAACAAAAAGTTTTGATCATAAATTCGTTATTTGTTACGTAAAAAACCCCTAGATACAGATTTCGGCCATCTTTGCGCGGCCATTTTGAATTTCGAAAATCGGAGTTCGAGCGCCATCATGGGAGACCTCCACGCACTTTCACTGGAATCGGAACACAATTGACAAAATTTGTCCGTGATATTGGCGCGGCGATTTTGAATTCAACGATATTTGGGCGGCCATTTTGTATACCGTTACAATTTTTTTATATATCGAGGGCTTCATAATAAAGGAGCGTATCAACAATACATAATACATAAGCCTAGGGGATACGCCCTATGTTATGAAGCCCTCGATTATATACATAGTTTGTTGGTTTTTTGGCATTAATTGCATACATTGGTCGCAATTGTTCCAAAAAAATGGTTGAGGAATTTTTGGTTATTGGCGGGGAAAATGTTCCTCAAACTGTTGCTCCTATTGTAGGAGATGGAGCCTGCCTATTTAGATCTTTATCGTTTTTGATGAACGGGTCCCAGGCAATGGCTTCTGACGTGCGTAGGTCCTCTACCCTAGGGGTACGCGTACCACGGGTTGAGAATCGCTGGCCGAACAGTTTTTTTCATTTTTTTAAATAAAATTTAAAGCGACTTCATTGATATTTACGTTTAACTACAGCTACACCACAATATGGGCTGGGGTCAGTGGCGTAGCTATCGGAGGGCTAGGCGGTGCTATGCACCGGGGCCCCAAAGCTTAGGGGGACCCTCGGCACCGGCCAAAAAGTGATATCTCCGGCGGCCATTTTTTTGTGATCCGAAATTATTTTCTTAAAATGTGCCAAGGAAGCTGTGGACCAATTTTCAGCCACTTTGTTATTTTGTCTCTTTCGTGCTTTTTTTCTCTAATTTCCCCAGACTCATATATAAAAATTAATCCCTGTTTCCTTGGTCACGCCATAACTTGAGAATGACTTTACCGATTTCATTCATCTTTGTTTAAGTTTTCTAATACTTTGTAGAGTATTCTTGTGGAAAGAAAAATTAAGAAAATTGCGCCGAAAATTTGATAATTTCAGAAAACGTGTGTAAATGTTTTATAGACTCCGAACCCGCTCATCCGATTGGCAAGAAAGATTGGCGGGTATTTCTACATGGCCTATTTTGCTCTATCTCGAACACTTCCGGTAGCTGTAGTGTACCGGATATGGTAAAATCCGAACTTTTGTAAGGGAGGTACTCTTCGAATCACTGCTGAAGAGGTCAGATCCATTTTATTTTGTTTTTTTTTCGGAAAAAATAATATTCCCAAAGTTTCAGCTCGATCGGAGGTTGCCGTACAATTTTGTTGGAAAAAGTAGATTTTTTCGCAAAGGACGGGATGCTCTGAACTTGGAATGAAGTAGCTTCGGCTGTATGTGCCCGATTTTAGAAGTCTGTGGCTTGAATAAAAGGTCTCGAAGCCAAAAAGACAACAAATTCGATGCGATGTGCAAATCGGATGTTCATCACTTCTACTTTTTGAGCTGTGGTACCTGGAATTTTACCTAGTTTTCAAGATGCATGATTTTTCAAAATATAATAATTTTGCATGTCACAAAATACGAACTTTATTTGCGATGGTGATATCGATATGTTTTGGGGTCATCCATAAATTACGTGAGGCGTTTAGGGGTGGCGGTCTAGCCGAATCTCACCAAATCTCACGTGGGGGGGGTCTCGGAAAATCTCACGTAATTTTTTTCCACAATGAACAGTGCACAATTGCGAGAAAACTGGGTTAAATAAATAGTACAGGTAGCGATATAGCGGAAATAATTAGCTTCCTTTGAGGGTTCTTAATAAGGGGTTACCCCGGGAAGCCCACTTTTTAGGGGGTTTTAGCCCTAAAAATGGGCATTTTTGATTTTCGACATTTTTTTTGCAATATTTCTTAATATCTTTGTTTTCTTCAATTTTAAGTACAATATCTGTAAATGAGAAAATCTTTAAAATCGTGTTTTTAGATCCGCACTTAGATATCATTCACGAAAATCTTGGTGCAGTCTCAGATGAACATGGTTAAAGGTTTTATCAATACATATTGCACATAGAGAAGGAATAATGAATCCATTGCATAAAAAGTATACGTGATACTATTACTATATTTCGACTCAATAGCAATTGGGTGCCGTTTACACTATATTTACTCACTGTTTCAAATATCATCCAACTGGAACATCCAAAAAAAGTAATGAAAATATTTTAAATATCGGGTTGAAAAATTCTTATCAGTTTATACAATAGCTTGGGAAAAACTGAGAATGTAAGTTATGCATTGACTTAATGTTCCGTGACGTTGACGTTCCGTATAGTGCGAATCGAACTTTTACCACAGATTGCGACCCTACGCTGAACTAGTGTGGTGGCCTAAGCTGGAACAAAAAAAGGCCCAGAAACCCAATTGAAAAATCTGGAACCTAATGCCCTCCTAAGTATCTCAAGTGCATAATGTATCTAATCCTACTGCAATCATACAGATTATATTAGGAATCGGCTCTTTTCACATTAGTCAGAACACATGTTATCTGCGGTGCATTGTCACTGTACAAAAAGCAGACATTTACACCAGGCGATATAATTAGTCATCTAAGAATCTTACAAGGTTCAAATTTTGAATCGACGTCCTATACTAGAGGCCAAAATAGATTTTGAAAACCTTTTGTTATGAATATCGAGAGCTGTGAAGAATGGAAGTCTCACAGATCCGCACTTGTTGAATCTATATCCTGGTGTACAGGCGGCTCAAACGCCAATTTGGGAAGCTGGCTGTGACTTCAGACTCCGCCTTTCTAAGGCGCCCATTACACGATAGGTTTTGCTGTCAGTTTTCCACAGTTTTGTCTACGATTGGCGGAAAACCTAACGTCTAAGGTGTTGACTGACGTAATCCTCCGTATATTTTGATTTCCATTAATCATGACTGGTGGAATTGATTGCCGCTTTCATGAACGTGTAATGGCCGCCTAAGGTCTGGGTCCTTCAGTCACAGGTTTTTTACCCTAAGGAGCAGTGGCGTATGTAGCTTTTTGCGATGGGGGGGGATATGACTTAGTATATTTTGATTGATCGGATTTTCACAACTTAATGCATCAGAACGGGGTCTTTTCGCGGTTGTTTCTGCAGATGATTCTGCATTTCTATGGTTTTCACAGTCTCAAGACTTGCCGAATGGTTTTATTGGCAGTAAGAATTTCTTCATTCCGAGATAATAAACAAAACAATTTTAACACGCTTTTGCAATTATAAACTAGAATAAACGACCCCGCACAGTTTGTATGGGAAAAGTCTTTCGGTGAATTTTCTTGAAATTTTGCAAGTTGATAGTTGTCAACCTGTAGATCAAAAGTTTCCATGGGCACCAAGTCCCAAAACCCCTCCTTCCCCCCCAAAAGCCACCGCAAGTTTTTTTTAGAATTTTACATATCACCCTGTATTTTTGTAACCCTATGACCTATTTTCATGAATAAGGTATCACTATACGCAGAATACTCCCACCTATCTAAAACTGTAAAAATCAAGGTTCTACCCTATCAAGGAGGAATTAAATTGACAATCAAAGCCAAAAGTTAGTCCTATTTTTTAGGAAGCTCATATTTTGATACTCTATTACATTAAAAAATATTTGAAATATTAAATACTAGCTGGGACCCGGCGCGCCTATGCTGCACCCATAAGCCAATAGGAGTAATCAGTTGATATGAATTTTAATAAACAGTAGGAGAGTTTGCAAAAAAGGCAATTTTTTGGTATTTTTGATTCCAAATAACAAAATGTGAAACTATTAGGCAAATTCGTCGGCCATATTGGCGCGGCCATTTTGAATTTATAAGTTCTGATCACAAAATTCGTTATTTGCAATTTTAAGAACTGTTTGTTTTGCGAGGGCGCGTTTCGCTTCTTTTTTTTTCTTTTGTACCAAAAATTTTCTCTGCAATTACCTTTTTTCTATTTTCCTTGGGCGCCATCTACCGGAGCGTATTTGCGCCATGCGGTTTACCGAGATTTAGTCAAAACGCACATTCTGTGAAAGTTTCAGCTCAATCGGCCGTCTAGTTTTTGAGTTTTAGTGTCGCATTACAAACCAACAGACATTCATTTTTATATATATAGATATAGATTGAATAAAATATGCTCATAGCTACTAGTTATTTCACCCAAAATTGGAAAAACGAATAAATTTCTTGACTTATTATAACGTTAAAATTTTGAGTATTTAGGAACCGAGGTGCCACTATTGGCTCATTGTATTTACTTTACATGTGCTCGATGTGTCCACAATTATAGTGAGCGTTCTTTTCGTGGCTCTTGATTGGTCGGCCTGCTCGAAGCGCGGAAATTATACAATACTTAAATGCACAGTTGTCACAAAAACTTATCTAGGTGATTTTTATATAATTGCGCAAAAACGAAATTGCACATTAAATAATGCCAAAAGAGGTGCTGGTGCTTAAGAAATTTCATGTATACTTAAATACGTAGATACGAAGACTTTTATTCAATTCTATTATAATTTTTGTAGGCTCATGGGGGGTAAGGTATCAGTATACGCAGAATACTCCCACCTATCTAAAACTGTAAAAATCAAGGTTCTACCCTATCAAGGAGGAATTAAATTGACAATCAAAGCCAAAAGTTAGTCCTATTTTTTAGGAAGCTCATATTTTGATACTCTATTACATTAAAAAATATTTGAAATATTAAATACTAGCTGGGACCCGGCGCGCCTATGCTGCACCCATAAGCCAATAGGAGTAATCAGTTGATATGAATTTTAATAAACAGTAGGAGAGTTAGCAAAAAAGGCAATTTTTTGGTATATTTGATTCCAAACAGTGTCTCCATATGTAACTCGAGAGTTACCTTGTTGCAAGGGTAAAAATACGGTGTTTTTAGACAAAATTACGGTGAATCTGCTAAAAGTGTACCGTGTAAATTACCGTGTAATTTTTCAAAGGAAAAAACAGCATTGTGAACCAAATATCTCAAAGTATAACCAAAAATCTCTCTCTATAACTTTAAAATTACGATTATTCTAAGGTAAAAGCTCTTACTTGAAACAGTTCTTAGATTTAAATGTTTACTACGTATTTGTAACGCGTCGTAACTAGAAGAAAACACAACGTAATTTTACGTCATTCATCCATCACACTTACAAATTTCATTCCTTCGATATTTAAATATGGACGAGAATAGATTGCCAAGGCTTGTTGGTAGTTTTATTTATGGGTGAGTGGAGATAGACTTTTAGTTATTGGGGGATTCCCAGCAAGCAGGAGCAATGTTGCCATTACAAAATTTGTTAAGTTGACAGACTGAGATTTGTTTTACGCAGTAAATGATGAAATATTTACAACAGCGTAATTTATAATGGTAATACGGTGATATATGACACGGTAATACATTATTACCTTGACGGTAGATAAATACCAGATTACGGTGCATCTAGGGTAATTACGGTGTACATGGAGACACTGATTCCAAATAACAAAATGTGAAACTATTAGGCAAATTCGTCGGCCATATTGGCGCGGCCATTTTGAATTTATAAGTTCTGATCACAAAATTCGTTATTTGCAACTTTAAGAACTGTTTGTTTTGCGAGGGCGCGTTTCGCTTCTTTTTTTTTCTTTTGTACCAAAAATTTTCTCTGCAATTACCTTTTTTCTATTTTCCTTGGGCGCCATCTACCGGAGCGTATTTGCGCCATGCGGTTTACCGAGATTTAGTCAAAACGCACATTCTGTGAAAGTTTCAGCTCAATCGGCCGTCTAGTTTTTGAGTTTTAGTGTCGCATTACAAACTAACAGACATTCATTTTTATATATATAGATATAGATTGAATAAAATATGCTCATAGCTACTAGTTATTTCACCCAAAATTGGAAAAACGAATAAATTTCTTGACTTATTATAACGTTAAAATTTTGAGTATTTAGGAACCGAGGTGCCACTATTGGCTCATTGTATTTACTTTACATGTGCTCGATGTGTCCACAATTATAGTGAGCGTCCTTTTCGTGGCTCTTGATTGGTCGGCCTGCTCGAAGCGCGGAAATTATACAATACTTAAATGCACAGTTGTCACAAAAACTTATCTAGGTGATTTTTATATAATTGCGCAAAAACGAAATTGCACATTAAATAATGCCAAAAGAGGTGCTGGTGCTTAAGAAATTTCATGTATACTTAAATACGTAGGTACGAAGACTTTTATTCAATTCTATTATAATTTTTGTAGGACCCCTTGATCCCCTCCTAATCTACGCCACTGCTAAGGAGACATCTATTGAAGAATGCACCGAAGTTTGTATATCTCCATCTTTACAATAATATTGTGAATGACTATGCATGCCATAATTATTATGTTTTGCCAAAGTCAACCTTCGTATATCAATATAATGTAAAATTCAAAATTTTTTTTTTAATTTCCATATCCTTGCTCTACAAATAAATACACGAGTTGAGCTCAAACTAAAATTGAAATTTTTCTGTTCTCTTGTTAAGAAACCATTATCCCTGTAAGGCACCATGAGATTGGTTTCCAAAGGATAGGCAAAATCATCTGCTAAATGGTAATCCACAGGTATTGTAGATTATATTGGATGCATGCCGAGTTGGTACTGTGATGATTTTGTGGTACTTTTCTTCAACACAAATTATGTTTTTTTAAATAAATCCAACGCAATCAAGCACAGATTAACGTATTTACAATACAAATACGTATAATAGTGTAAATCAGGGGTGGGCAACCTTTTGATAACATGGGCCAGAATAAATATTTCTTTTTTCCGCGGGCCGTAGTAGTTAATAGACACCTTCTTGTGACCTGTAATTTTTTTAGAGTTCAGCCGGACTTACACGAGGCAGTACACCTTACACGATGCTAAATTTCACTGAGCTCCATTTTTTGAAATGTCTCGGTTCAAAAATAATGTCTTATTGGTATATACATGAGTGTGTATCCAGACAAATGAGGCGAGGTCTGATTGTAAATACGTAGTGGAGAGACAAGTCTTTTTTTCTTACTTCTTTTGGGGGAGTAAACTTCAACTTAAAATGAGGCGAGGTGTGGTAAGGTTGTTAATGCGAGAGACATTTGTTATTTCTTTTGCGGCAGTAAATGCCGCGGTTACATGACACACTTACCACAAACTGAGTACAATTTTCGGTCCGGTTTGTGTCATGTAACCATCAACCGACTGAAAAATCAACCCACAATTGAGGTTATGTGCATGTTTTGTTATTATCTACAACAGTGTTTAGTGGTAGGAAGTTAGTTAGTTTTTTTGGCAAAACGTAATACATTCATTCATTCATTTCATAAAAAAATTATCCATTTTCACGAAAAATTTCACTTTTATTTAATGAAACCAAAATGACAACTAAAAAGTTCGGTTTGTCACTCGACCGAAAATGCAAACTCAGATGGAGTTGAGTTAGGTTTGCGTTCGGATTGTCATGTAACTCAACACCCTCCCGAACCCTTATAACTCTTAACCTATTCCCTCCCGTAATAAGCCTATTGCTAGACATTGCACCATGACGTAACAAATGACATAATGCAATGGTAGTACAAAGGGTGACCCCTGAGCTTAGAACTGCTACATAAAAAACCAAAAAAAACTTCCCTATTTGAGCTGAGGCAGGTGAGATTTTAAAATACGAACTGGAGAAATATTTCTTACTTCTTTTGCTACAACAAAAGTTCTAGCTTGAAATTAGGTGAGGTGAGAGGGTAAAATGTAAATATAAAGAGTGGAGGCACAGGTTTCTTACTTATTCTGAAGCAATTTAAAGCTTCTTTTTTTAATTTGCTGGTTTTTGTCATTTTGGCATTACAAAGGCCCCTCGCCTAATTTGAAGTATGACATTGCACTGGCTCAAAAGGAAAAAGAGGCACCTCTTACCAACTCATTTTATAATCGTGTCCTATCCAACACTAGATTTTTGGTCTGCATTTGAAGTTTGTGTTATGACCCTCTATTTCATTTTTCTGTCTCTTTTTCGTGTAACGAATGTCATAGTTGTACAATAAACGCGAATGAGACGGGAAATTTCTTATAGTTTTCTCAGACTCCCGAGAACGGTGATGGATGGGTGAGTCTGACTAATTTTCTGAAGCAAAGTGAGGAAAAAACAAACTTCCCTGAAGCCTCTTGTCTATAAAACCGGTTTGTGTGTTTGTGGGATGTTAAAAGAAATGATGCATAGTGTAACTTACCCCAATGGATGTAAGTTTTAACATTAGTACTAAATAATGAACATACATATGGCTATGTGCGTTTAATATTTAACTTAAACTAGACGAATTACATCGAAAAATATTTTTTATAATTTCTTCTAAAGATCTCGCGGGCCGGATAGAAACTTTTCGCCATAGGTTGCGCACCGTTGGTGTAAATACTAGAAATGTTTTAAAATTTAAAAAATCTCACGTGAGATTGATGGGGGGAGGGGTCAAGCCAAATCTCACGACATCTCACCAAGAGGGGGTCGAACAATCGCCTAAATCGCCTCACGTAATTTATGGATGACCCCTTTCCTTCGAATATAATCGATTTATAGGAAAAATTTAAGGGCCTTTGGTCACAGTAGCGTCAGCTAAGTAAGCCTGGATTTAATCGAAGTCATTGATACTTTCGCGAAAACTAAAGCTAGGAAAAGATTATAAACTATAAACTAAATTGTTATTTTCAGTAGTCAGTCAGTACGTAGGTCCGAACTCCGACCTCAATATATGGGGAACTGTATACGTTTTTATAACAAAGTGCCAGAGGATATCCTGAATTTGACCGAAAATAAATTTGAATACGCAGAATACTCTCACCTATCTAAAACTGTAAAACTTTTTAGTACTTTTCCACCTGCGCTTATGTCGAAAAGTACCAAATAAGGGCAATTTTTACATCAAAATTGCTTATAACTTTAAAAGTACAGGCCGTAGCATAAAAATTGTCCAGACATTATTCATAGGAAATAGTTCAAGCTCTCCAATAGAATATTTTTTGGAGAAAAAGGTAGTTGAAGTTGAAATTTTAGTGAAAAAAAACCAAAATTTTGACTTTCACAACTCATGACTATGGAAGTATGCAGGGTGGAATCTAGACTTTTACAGTTTTAGATAGGTGGGAGTATTCTAGGGTAACACAAATACAGGGTGATATGTAAAAGTCTAAAAAAAACTTCAAAACGCCCTAGCGGCTAAACCGTTACGATGCCCGCCCCCTCCCCCTACGAATTCGTCTATCCAAAACCTATCCTCAGCCGGCCGAAAAGGTCCCAAATTTAAGTTCAAAGAAACAAAGATTTTAGACACAGATAATTTTTATAACAATAGATTGATTAAAGAAACTTTTCATATCAATAAAAATTTTGCAGTAACGGTAAATAACCATACAGATTTTAAAAATAATTTAAAACATATTAATAATTTCATTACTAACTTTATATAGTTTTATGGCTTTTTTCACTCTACGATTTCCTACCCTGCTACTTTCAACAATAACCTGTTTTCCATTCCTCAATTTTGGTACTAAATGCTGTTATCTACAAGTTGCTTATCATTGTCAATTCATCATATCTCGGTGCCATCTTAAATTAGAAATTCCACATATTTTGTATATTTTCTAAACATGACTAGAAAGAAAAAACGAAAAAACAAAACAACATAGAATTATAAATAATAAAAAACTAAAACAAATCTATATTGAGGTCGTGATATGTATTATTTTAAATATTAATATTGACATAACCTTAGATTATACATCACATAAATCATAACCTTTTTTGTTCTAATTCGGTAAGCTTTTTATACGCCTTGTTGTTATATGTTTTGATTTAATTACTTAATTGTAAACAATATTTTAGCTGATGATGACATCAATACTAAATGTCGAAACGTCCAACTATCGTAATTATATATAAATAAATAAATTATAAAAAAAGGATTCCTAAGGCTCATCTTTTGTTTCAATAAAATTATCATTGGATCCTACTTAACCTTACTACTTTTTTGGTAGAGCAACTTCGGGCAAGCTATCAGCTGTTTGTCAACTGTCACAAAACGGCAACAGTTAATCGAAAACTGTTAAAAATAAATTACAGTTACACGCCAGACCTCAATAAGAGTTTAAATTTAATATTTTAAATAGATTAAAAACTAAAATTAAAATTTCCACTTTAAAAACTGACAGATTGAACTTCTGACAATTCACTTTGAGAATTGTTGCCCGAAAAGTGTTTCATGAGATTTCTTGCTCTGAATTGCTCCAACTTGCCTGATTGTTTTTTGACAGCTGCTCTACTGTGAGCTGCCTTGAGCTGCTCTGCTTTTTTTCGGTCTCAATAAACACAACTATTGGGTGTCTTCCATTTAGACACAGAAAGACAATTGTGTCCGACACAACGTGTCGCTCTGTGTCGTTCTGTCTAAGCCCAAATGGAACACTTAAGTTCATGAAAAATCCGCCACGGCGCACTTTCCTCGTTTTTATTTTTGTTTGGCAAGTAAATCGTAAATTTTATGTTGATAAATTCTTTAAATTAATTACACGACATCTTATAAATGCTGGGAATCTTAAAAATGAAATAATATTGTTGTAATGATAAATTAACGATCACATTTCAATTGGCGAGGGTTGGTAGCATTGTCTTAGTTGTGCCCGGCTGTGTCTAGCTGTGTCGTTGATGGAACACTTCTGTGTCGGACACAGTGTAACACTGTGTCTCTCTGTGTCTAAATGGAAGGCACCCATTATATAAAACAGCTCCGTTACTGACTACGCACAGCTCAAACCGCTGGACCACCACCTTTTTCCTACCGCGGACTGTGCACACATAATCTTTTTGAAATGAAACTTTTTTAGTCGCGGTAGAGTAACTTTCTGTGTTTTGATATGGGACCGTCACGAAAAATGTAAGGAATTGAGGGGAATTGACATAGTAGGCAGCCTGAGGGGAAGTACGCCAAATCTACTTTGTGGAGTTTTAGTAAGACAAAAGCTGGTTCTGTAGGAACAATTTGCCTTTGAGTATTATCTTCTTCTTCCAATGGCGCTACAGCCCAACTCGAGTATTCATTGGACTCCTCTAATCTTTTCGTCCAGTTTTCTCGATTTCTGGCCAAAGTTCTTTATTTCGATATGTGGGGTAGTGTTCCCGCATCTGCTACAACCGCATCCTTCCATTTTTTCCTCGGCCTGCCTACGGGTATTTCTCCTTCGATGATGCCAGTGGAGACCTTCTTTGCTGCTCTGTCTTCTGGCATGCGCTCGACGTGTCCAGCCCAGCAAAGTCTATTGATTTTTTGAAGGTCACTAAGTCTGTCGTCATAGATTTCATACAACTCGCTGTTATATCTGATCCTCCATGTCAATTGCTTCTCTAAATCTTCCTTTAGAATGTCCTGTATCCTTTGTGTGAGCGCCTATGTTTCACTCTCGTAGTACATAACTGGGCGAATTAGTGTCTTATAGCATTAACTGCGTCTTTAGATTCATTGCTAGAAATTTCAGCAATTTACGGTGTGCGAAAAAGCATTTGTTTCCGAGTTGAATTCTGCTCTGGGTGTTATGGTTTGAGCAAAAGATGGTTTTGTTGCCGAATCTTTTTTTGGGAGTTCAGTTAGGGCAAAAGGTGGTTCTGTGGGAAAAATTTGCTTTTGGGGTTTTTAGATTGGGCAAAGTTGGTTTTGTTGCCGAGCCCACTTTTGAAGGTATAGTTAGGGCAAAAGGTGGTTCGTTTGATTTTTAGCAATATGTTGTTTTGTGGCCAAATCCACATGAATGCAAGAAACATTCTGAAGAAGTTTAGAAGCATTCGCTTCCGTGCTCTAGTTCATATTCTTTTTATACATCCATGTCATTGGTTGGAAGGCTTCCTTTTATCTTCTATGGAAGTTTTTCCGAAGTCTTCTGTTTTTATTCTGCAGAAGTGATATGAAAACATTCTTTGTAAATTATTTCGAATTTTATAAGAAAATTTCATTTGAATTTTCTTGGAAGCTATTTTGAAGCCTGTACTTTGCATTCCGGAAGAGTAGTAAATCGCAAACATGATTTTTAATTACAAATGTTAGTTTTTATATCTGTTGATTTGTTCACTATGAAATAGTTCTTTACGGTAACCACAACACTAACAAAAACAGAATTCTTTAAAACGTAAAACTAAAAGCATTCTCAATTTTCCTTGTGGGAACGCCAACCAAGCCCTTCTCAAGTACAGGCCTGGAAGTTGCCCAGCTCACTAACACTAACGCAGTCCCAGAATCTGTCACTTTTATTGGAATTTATACGCCGTGATGTAAATTTCGGAATATTTTTGCATTAGTTTGCCGTAAAAAGTCATAAAATAATATATTTAACCAGTTTTTATTGTAATAGGACTACCAGTGAATAGTGCTTTAGTGATTTAATTAAGAAAATTTAAAAAAATTGAGTGATTAAGTGTGTTTTAAGTGTGTTAAATGTGAAGGTGGCCAATTTTGTTTACATTCGCGGTGGTTTTTTCGTTTTTATTTAGGGGAAAAATGTTGAATTTGTGTAGTAATATAATAAAAAGTGCCTTTTAAGTGATTAAAGATTAGTATAGAATAGTTATAAAAAACATAAGTGCAGAAAAATGTGAAGGAAAAGTGAAAAAGTTATTGTTATGCATGTTGTGTGGTGGTACTTGCACTTAATGTGTTTAATAACTCGTGATCCTAAAACAACAGGGTTCTAACTATACATGAAGCTGTTTTGAGTAAATCAGCTTTAAAGATTTCAAGTCGTGTGGTTTTCAAGAATTTATAGTTCCTCAATGGAATTCTTTAGGGATTTGTTTATATGTTTTAATTTACTCAAATAGCAGTTTACTTTACGTTTTATGCTCATTATTTAAAAGAAATTGAAGTTCGCTGAATGATCATGTGGAAAGTGAAAGAACAAGACGGTTCTAATTGTCACACAGAATTTTGTTGCTGAATGAAGACGCTTTTTATTTAAGATAGAACCTTTGGCTTAGATAAATAGGTGAATAGAACCTTATATCCTGAAAGCTATTTCGACGTACGTATCATTGTGTTACATCATAGTTCTATCTGAAATTAAAAAGCTTAAGTAGTTGACGCAACAAAGTTCTAAATGCAACTTCAAAAGCTCTATCTGCAATATTCTATTCAATTTTGTAGAATAAATAGTTCTATCGGGATGATATAACCTTATTCACCAAATTTAAAAGAAAAAAACTGGAAATAGGACCTTGTAGCTCTCTGTATCTCAGGAAGGGAAAGAGGTAGAGAATTGTAAATACTTTTATTAGAAAGAGTGGGTTGACATTATAAAGGTGGCATCAAAATTTTATTTTTTCAAAAATGTCAGTTAGAACCCTGTTGTTCTAGGGCCACGAACTATTCTATAATAATCTTCAATCACTCAAAAAGCACTTTTTATTTTATTACTACACAAATTCAACATTTTTCCCCTAAATAAACAAGAAAAAACCACCGCGAATGTAAACAAAATTGGCCACCTTCACAATTAACACACTTAAAACACACTTAATCACTCGATTTTTTTAAATTTTCTTAATTAAATCCTATTGCAATAAAAACTGGTTAAATATATTATTTTATGACTTTTTACGCAAAATATCCCGAACTTTTACCTCCTCAATATAATTTCTTCTTATCTGACAGATAATGGGTCTATTACCAACACAAACTCTGCTTCCAGGCCTGTACTTGAGAAGGTCTTGCGCCAACTGATGAAATTTATTTTTTTTCGTTGACGTTTCAAAATGTGCTTGATACAGTCACACACACATAAACATTTTCTATGCAATTGGCAGAAAAATAGAAACCGATTCCGTTTTCGCTCAACCGCGCAAACTTCACCCCGATCCCTCCCTCGGCCTACTAACTGCCAGGTGACAGTTCGAATTGATTGGTTCATTGACTCGGGTATCATGGGGCTAACTAAGCATTTATTGGAAAAAAATGTGGTTTTAGTTGAAATTTTAGTTAAAAAAACCGAAATTTTGACTTTGTTTATGCGTAAGTCTTAAGATAGAATCCGGCTCCGTATAAACAGTCTTAAGTCTAAATTCGTCTCAAGCTTAATTTATTTCAGCTTAAGACGAATTATTGTGTGTGGTATGTGAGGAGTTCTCAAAATGGCTGATTTTGGTCTTACATTAAAAGAATAATCTCAATTTATTCCGATTAGCGATTAAGGTTATGTTAATGCATAATATACGCTATAACCACTACGCTACGCTATAACAACTACGGCCACGGCCGCGGGAATTATCGCGGCGAAAGTAATCGTGTGAACACAATTAGGGCGATGTCGCTAGCTACAGTCACTAAATTTTTCAGCAAAAAAAAGCAATAAAAATGATTTCAATTCAGCATGTATGTACACATGTATTTATAAGCCGCTATATAAACTGCTCATGATAATGTACTATAGTTCCATGTCGAAAAACAAAAATCACAAAACAACTATTTGATGACTCGTTGCTCTGGAAGGTGCTCTTTTACAGTTTTAGATAGGTGGGAGTATTATGCCCTAAACACAATGCACATACGTGAGACAAATACATCTCACTAAATACAAAAATTAAATGCCTAAATATCCCACCACGGCAAACATGTCGCTGACCTGCTCACAATACGAAGATCCAAGACGGGATACAAAGTTTGTTATGATGGACCAGATGGAATTAAAAGATCTAACAAAAGTAGGTAAAATTGCATTAATTGCGTTAGGTATGCGAGAAAAGTAATAATTTGTTAAATTTGACCTTAAAAATGACTTATTCTACTCGATAAGGCTTATATAGTTTATTAGTAACTTTTTTCAATATCTCTGAAAAGCGCATTACAAACACTTGACACCTATAAACTAAACAAAAGGAATTTTTTCCGCATATTAACCATGTAAAAACGCGAATACGAGATACAAAAAAATATAGTTTAAAAAAACTAGAAAATACGCTTTTATTTTAAAATGAACTAAAAAGTAAGAAATAATTTTGAATGTAGAGTTTTTATTGCTCTAGCCAGTATATGGAAACAACCTACTTTTCGAAATGTAAAATAGCGTGGGGCTCTTAACCTATATTCTTATATTATTAACACCGGAATTTTTCGCTAGCGCCCATAGATGGGCGTGACATCAAGGGGCACACTCCTCCACAAGTCCACCCAATTACTGGCTTACGCAGTCAACATTGACATCATTGGAAGAACATCAACAGCTGTACAAGAAGCTTTCACCCAGATTGGGCGGGCGGCAGGAAATCTGGGACTGCACATCAACGAAAGCAAAACAAAGTACATGGTGGCCTCGTCTGCAAGATCAGGTAACATTGGTCCCGTAATCAAGATAGAGGAACACGAGTTTGATGTGGTAAAATCATCAAACCAGAAATACAGGGACGGCTGCTAAAAGCCAACAAAGCCTACTATAGTCTGTCAATGCTCTTCAAATCCAAGCATCTAACCAAAAAGTCTAAACTTTTACTATATAAGACGATGGTCTTATCGGTTCTCACATATGCATCCGAAACGTGGGTGCTTAGCAAAAAGCACTCTAACCTCTTGGCGGTATTCGAGAGGAAAATACTTCGGAGGATTGTTGGCCCCATATATGAGGAAGGACGATTCCAGAGACTCTACAATAGCGACATAGAGACATAGATGTTATGAAGAAAATAAAGCACGGTAGACTCCGGTGGGCAGGACATCTAGCTCGTGTGATTGAAGATGAGCCTGCTCGGAAAGTTCTCTGCGGTAAAACCTATGGGGTGCGACAGCGACGGAGACCCAATCTCCGCTGGAAGGATGGCATAGACCAGTACGCTCAGAGCTTAGGGATGCCAAACTGGATGACATCGGCTCAGAATCGGGACCGGTGGAGAGAACAGTTACGAAAGGCCAGGACCGGATCCCGGTTGTAGAGCCGCTAATGAAGAAGATAACTTAATAGCTATGTTTACTGATAATGGTGGATGCGACACTTGTTGAGCTTACTGTAGTAAGCTCTGCAGTAAGGGCGCACAGAGATGCGACACGATGCGTGCTTACTGCAGTCACCAAGTTATTGTACATACTATGATTATCTATGAATGTGTATTTTCGCCAAACAAAATACGAAATTTCCCACCCCACCAAACGTCAATGCAAGTATGTGCGTGAAATCAACGGGAAAAATAGAATCCAGAAGCGTCGATTTCCCCTCTAAGCGCCTCTTCACCCTTTGCCATAAAACTCGTTCAACGGCTGCAGTAAGCTCGACACGTGTCGCATGCCCAATACTTCTATAACTATACTTATAGCACTATGGGTGGTTCTAGTTTTCGAAACGTCGTTTGTGGAGAAGAGGGTGAGAGAGGGTGATGGAATTCCACCTCCTCTCTCACCCTCTTCCCAATCAACTCACGTTTTGTTCGTCCGCTGTACGCTCGTGTAGAATCACCCTATAATGCAAAAATAAGAGTAATTTCTTAATCTTATCATATAACTAGTAAAAAACACGCGTGCGTTGCAACGCCTTCAAGTAAAAAAAAGTTTTTGTGTGTCCTGTCCGCGGTAGGACAAAAGTATAATGAAAACAACAAAAAATCTGGAAAAAATGATATTGTATACCATACAGAAATTTAGAGTTATCTATAAAAAATATTGTAATATTTCTTCTCGAGCTTTTTCGGATTCGTCAGGCATTAATTGGAACAATTTATTTCCTTTTAACAACTTTAATTTCAAAACAAAACTTCTGGCGCATATGTGCTCCTCCTTCCTCTTCTTGGCGGTTCAGTTAGAACAACCGTACTAAATTAGGATGTGACACTGCGTTATGTATGTATTCCAGTATGATAAAAATATATTAATTATTAAGTACGTTTATATATGAAAAACTTTATTTTAAATATAACAATTTGTTAGATAGATTATTAGATTATAATTATTATCAATAACACGTTTAAATGAAATTGAAATATAAAATTCTTATGAGAGTGTGCTGTTCTGTTTGTGACTGCTGGGCAAATGAAAGAGTTTCGTTATTGTCACTTGCTTCTTCTTTTGTTAATTGAAGTGTTGCCACTCCAACACCCCTTCTCAACACTTAAATTCGTATCGATGCCAATGATATTTAGCAAGTCCTCCAATCTGGTTCCGTTTGATGTGGGTCTTTCAGATTATTCGCCTGAGATTAATTATGACAATCAGGTCGAATGAGTCACTTCTGTGTCTGCTGTGGAGTTGCTCTTGAAAATTTTGCTTCGAAATTTGTTTTGACTCTTAATATGAATTTTCGTTTGAGTCAATAAAAAAAGAGCGATGATGGGTGAACTTTCTCTTTATTCTAATGGGGTGGCAGGAGGTGTGTATTGAAGAAGCTGAAAATTTGTAGCTTCCATTTGTTTTTTATGATTCTCTTTAATGACGATTTAAAGGGATAGAGCGAGATTATTTTTTTGAATTGTGTTATACAGTGGCGAACAAAAGTCAACGTACACCATATAAAATAACGAAAATTCATTTACTATAGCATAAAAAAATTGTGATATTACAAAATAAATAAGTAGAATCCTTTGTACAAAAACATTATATTGAAATTGCATAATGAAATTGTTTCTTCAAAAAATAAAAATAAAAATTTTTAAGTGTACGTAGACTGGGTAGACTTTTGTTATTTGTGAATTCTGTATATTTCACTTTTTTGTTATTTTTTTTGTACAAATAAATTATTATGGAATTTCAATAAAATGTTTTGATACGTATATTGTGATATCACAATTTTTTTCAATTTTTAAAAATAAAATAAAAATACGAATTTTCGCTAATTTATATGGTGTACGTTGACTTCTGTTCGCCACTGTATGTATATCTTACTATATTATTTTTTATTATATTAAAATAAAAAGAATATAGATTGATAGTAGGGTTTCTACTTTTTGGATGGGGTTAATTACTTAATTCGTTTTCAAATTTGTTATTTTTCAGTTTTTTTAATTAAAGCCGCCGATACCTTTATTTTTATCGCTCGCGGGGTACATTAGCTTTGCCCCCTACGCATTACTTTCCTTATCCTGAACCTTACGAACCGCCACTGCAATGTAGACGAAAACAAACTCCAAACAGTTCAAAACTCGATCCATAAAACGTTGGAATGTCTGGGCAGCGTTTCTGAGACCAAAGGGCATTCGAGTGAATTCGAATAAGCCGAAAGGTGTAGTTATTGCTGTTTTGAAAACGTCGTACTCTGCTCCCGGGATGTGGTGATAAGCTCTCACTAAGTCAATTTTCGAAAATACTATACGTCCATCCAAATTCAATGTAAAATTTTGGATGTGGGGAATATCTATCCGGAATTGTAATTGCGTTTAATCTACGATAGTCTCCGCATGGTCGCCAGTCTGAGGAATTCTTTTTCGGGACCATGTGTAGTGCTGATGAAACGGATGATGCAGAGCTCCTACATAATCCTAATTTTACCATGTGGTCGAATTCTAATTTGGCGATTTTAAATTTATTTGTATCCAGTCTTCGAGGTCTTGAGAATGGAAGTTTGGAGTGTTTGTCTTAACCATGATTCCATTAATACTGAGATCAGTATTACCATCTATAACCTTTCTATTTCTCAGATCCACAAGTAAATTGAATCGTACCAGAAAATCTGCCCCGATGATAGGCTTGTTGACGCTTGCAATGATAAACGGAAAAGTAAAGTCTCGCCTTAATCCAAAATCTATTTTCAGAAGTTTCGTTCCGTACGTATGGATAGACGATCCGTTAGCTGCAGATAGAATTAGATTCGGTCCTTTCTATATTTCCCATAATATGCATTAGGAACGACAGATAATTCCGCTCCTGTATTAACTAAAAATTTGAATTTATTTTCTTTATCATAAATAAAAAGTCTGCTTGATTTTTGGGGTATTTTATTTACATCGCACGCTGAAGGGAAATTTAGTTTTTTGGATTCTTGAAATTGCAAGGTTTCACACAGCTCTTTGCTTTATCGCCGAATTTGCAGTGAAACCAACAAAGAGGCTTATTATTATTATCATTATAATTCTGTCTTGAACTGCTTCTGCTCCTGGACCTTAACCTGTGGTGAAAATTGTTATCTTTATTCATTGTAAGTGCCCTAACCAAATCTGATAAATTTTCAATTTTATTTTCTAAATAATTAATCTTTTCAACTAAATTAATGTTATTTTTATTAAGATGTTCTTGGTTCGAAAAAGGATTTGAAGCATTATTATTGATGGAAGAAATGCATTGTAGTCTGGAAACATCAAATATTTTATCAGCAAGAATTTGTAAATCTTGTATACTTTGATTTCCAGAAGACATCAATGCAATGTTGATAGTTGAAGGCAGTTTCCGCATCCAAAGTTTCTTAATTAATTCCTTTCCTATATTAGACGAGGCTCCAGCTAGTATTTCCATCGACCTGTAAAATTCTGAAGGTTTTCTATCTCCCATTTCAGAATTACACAAAAGTAGTTCCAACTTCTTCTCTTCTGATTCTGTGAATCGATGAATTAAAGTTTTCTTTAAGGCTTCGTATTTATCTCCCTGAGGTGGATTCTGGATGAAATCCAGCATGTTCATTATAACTTCCAAAGGTAAAGACTGGATGATGTGTTCATACTTGGTGCTATCCTGTCTTATACCCTTAGAGGAGAACTGGCTTTCTGCTAGAACAAACCAAGCTTCTGGACAAGGAGACCAGCAGCTTAACAGTAGATGCACCAATATTGTTATCATTCTCAATATTTCCATTATCTTGCACACTCATATTTCTCACTACGTATTTACTTTCGCGTAACAAGAAGTTCAATAAAAAATATGAGTGTGCGTAGGACCACACGTTGGAAGTGAAAACTTTTATGGCCGGCTAGTCTATATTTCCAAATCAATCTTAATATTACAGTAGGATAAGGATCAAGAAATTTTGTTTATGAATATTCCATTTAAGTTTATTTTATTGTTAATGTTCCAATAAAATTAGAAGAACAACAAAGTAATAGATAATTCACAAAAAACAATACACAATATCTACATAATATATAATTCATAATGCCTAATACATAGTACATAATGCATAGTACATAGTGCGTAGTGCGTAGTACATAATAAATAGTACATAGTACAAAATACATAGTGCATAGTACACAGTACATAGTGCATAATACATAGCACATAGTACCTACACAGTGAATAGCACATAGTAATAGTACATAATACATAGTCCATATGTAGTACATAGTACATAGTGCCTAGTACATAGTATATAGCACATAATACACAGTACATAGTGCATAGTATTTAGTACATAATACATAGTGCATAATACATAGTACATAGTACATAATACATAATTCATAATACATAATACACAGTACATAATACATAGTAAATAGTGGATAGTACATAGTACATAGTGCATACATTGTAAATAGTACGTAGTAAATAGTACATAGTATATAATACATAATGCATTGTACATAGTACATAGAACATAGTACATAGGACATAGTACATAGTACATAGTACATAGTACATAGTACATAGTTCATAGTACATAGTACATAGTACATAGTACATAGTACATAGTACATAGTACATAGTACATAGTACATAGTACATAGTACATAGTACATAGTACATAGTACATAGTACATAGTACATAGTACATAGTACATAGTACATAGTACATAGTACATAGTACATAGTACATAGTACATAGTACATAGTACATAGTACATAGTACATAGTACATACTACATAATACATAGTATATAGTACATAGTAAATAAGCATAATATACAGTACATAGTGCATAGTAAATAGTACATAGTATATAATACATAATGCATTGTACATAGTACATATAACATAGTACATAGTACATAGTACATAATACATAGTATATAGTACATAGTAAATAAGCATAATATACAGTACATAGTGCATAGTAAATATTACATAGTATATAATACATAATGCATTGTACATAGTACATAGAACATAGTACATAGTACATAGTACATAGAATATAATACATAGTATATAGTACATAGTAAATAGTGCATAATATACAGTACATAGTGCATAGTAAATAGTACATAGTATTTAATATATAATGCATTGTACATAGTACATAGAACATAATACATAGTACATAGTATATAGTATATAGTACATAGTAAATAGTGCATAATATACAGTACATAGTAAATATAGTGTATAGTACATAGTACATAATACATAGTGCATAGTACATAGTGCATAGTACATAGTACATAGTACGTAGTACATACTACATAATTCATAATACATAGCACATAGAACATAATAATTAATACATAATAATTAGTACATAGCTCATAGTACGTAGTACACTACATAGTCCATAATACACAATATATATAATATTAAATATATAATATTCAATATATAATACTTAATATATAATATTTAATATATAATATTTAATATATAATATTAAATATATAATATTTAATATATAATATATAATTCATACTACATAATTAAAACTAAAACCCCCAAAGGAAACATTTTTCTCACGTGATGGTACGTGCGCGTGATGGCACACAAAAAGTGCGCGTGACGCGAGTTTTTAGTTTTTTCCCCAGTCCAAAAAGTGCCCAACGTGCCTATAGAAGTTTTCACTTCAAAAATTTTTTAAAATTTCTACTTTTACTTCGCGGTACTTTCTACGAAAAGCAAAATCGTGATTAAGCTGATGGTGAACAGCTTTGTCACGGGGTGCTTTTGAATCCTCACAGCGTATATCTGCATGGGGCAAGGATTAGGTAAACGAAGAGGAAGAATAGGTACATTTCAAGGAGGTTCTGTTGATTGAAGGAGAATTGAAAGGTCAAGGGATGCAAATGTGATTGGTTGGGATTTCCATTGACTAGCTTAATTAGCGAATTTGTTAGCTTGACCTTCATCACAACTCATTTCATTAATTTCGCCATCAACGGGATTGGGGATCCCGAGTTTCAAACAACTGGAGACATCCTGGATATATTCAGCAGAACATCATTCATGCTTATCCTGCTACTTTTGGCCAAAGGATGGGCAGTCACTCGACAGCAGATCAGCAAGATGGGATGGATTATTCTGATGTCGATTTGGATTCCGTATTGCGCTTTTCATGTCTTTTTATACGTATGGGATCGGACGGAAGTTGATATAATATCGGATATTGATGAGTATCAAACGTGGCCAAGATGGATTGTACTTGTTTTAAGAACATCATTCATGATGTGGTTCCTGTGGGAGCTACGCAACACTATGAAATATGAGCATTCAACTAAAAAATTGGATTTCCTACTTCATTTAGGGGCATCAAGTTTATTTTGGTTTATTTACTTACCAATCGTAGCCATAGTAGCACAGATGATGTGGGTCTTTCAGATCATTCGCCTGAGATTAATTATGACAATCAGGTCGAATGAGCCACTTCATTTTAAATTAATAATTTAATATGTATAAATTATTGTTGCACATATTTTGTGTTTATTTAAAACTTTTATAACATTTATTTTTAATTAAAACTTTTACAACATTTATTTTGAAGTTAATTTAAACTTTCTATTAAAACCGAATTTAATTTAATAACGGTCTTTTAAAATTCTAATACAAGGAGTTCCTTCTTCCGGAAACTTCTAACTAATATTGATACAATTTCTAATAGCTTATTTCATAGAACAACTTTTTGTGTGTCTATGGTTTTTGAAAATTATTTGCGTGTTCAGTGTCTACGTACGTGATAGATATGCGATTCCGAAATTCCTAAAGTGAATTTCTAAGTAGTAGTGAAAATATAATTTATGACGTATTAAAAAAACACTGTACTCAAAATTGCTAGTACAGAAACTGAATTGAGTATTGAATAAAAACTTGCTAACATAACGAACATGCTTTAATAACAAGTAGCGACTGCTACATAACTCCCCCTTCAGCGCGAGTGTCCATGAATACATAACCATTACTTAACTATAAGAAAAAAACTACCAAACATTCTTTCTAATTTTACAACTGAAATGAAACTTTCTTCCCTGAACTTCTTGTTACCGGTTTGTGAGTGTCGTCCGTTCTTTCAATGAAGGCAGGCTTTAACCTGTCAATTGATACTATTATAATCTTTCCGTTCACGTTAATGGAAAAAATTTTCTCATTTCTTTTAATGACCTGGAACGGACCTTCATATGGACTTTGTAAGCAACCTTTACTTCTATCCATCCTGAGAAAAACAAATTCGCAGTCTTCCAACCCTTTGGGTACGTAGAAACTCTTTCTTTGGTCCCGAGAATCAGTTGGAACAATATTTCTCATGTGATCTCGTAATTGTGTTACTAAGTTTGTTGGGTCGGTTATGCTTTGTTGATTTCTTACAAAGAATTCTCCTGGAATTCTTAATGCCTGTCCATACACTAACTCTGCTGGACTACACTTAAGATCTTCTTTAACTGTCGTCCGAAAACCTAACAATATAGCTGGAATGTGTAACAACCAATTTGGGCTAGCCATCTTAGCGCTAAGCGCTGCTTTCAATTGTCTGTGAAGTCTCTCCACCATTCCGTTCGATTGTGGATGATAAGCTGACGTTCTAATTTTATGAGCTCCTAAAGGCTTTGAAAATTCTTCGAAAAGCTTCCCTTCAAACTGACCTCCCTGGTCCGTGGTCACCGTTAAAGGAATCCCAAATCTCGGAAAGTATTGTTCGTACAACGTCCTCACTACTTTGTTTGCCGTGATGTTTTTCAGTGGGTACACTTCTGGCCACCTGGTAAAGCGGTCTACTACTGTTAACAAATACATGAATCCTTCCGCTGGGTGCAAGGGACCCACTTGGTCCACATGGATATGCTCGAACCTTCCTAACGGTATCTTGAACTTTTGAATTGGAGCTTTCGTATGCCTATTGATTTTTGCTTTTTGGCATGCTATACACGATTTTGCCCACAAATTAATATCTATGTTCATCCTAGGCCAAAAGTATCTGCTCGTAATCAATTTCCTCGAACCTCGAATGCCTGGGTGTGACAAGTTGTGTAACGTATCAAAAATACTTCTTCGCATGTCCACTGGAATGAATGGACGGTCTCTCTCGGTGGAATATTCTACCCAAATTTTATTTTCAGCTGAAGGTACATCCGGAGCGCGTTCAAAAACCTTACTATGGTAAACCACGAGGTAAGCTGTGGTTATGCTGCATCACTTCACTTAACCACGAAAGTTTATGTTTAACCATGGAGGTTTTTGAACGCACCGTGGTTAACTACAGGTTAAAGAAAAATAAAAAAAAATAAAAATAAAATTTTCCATAAAATAGTCCCGGCTAATTATTTCATTTATTATTTATTTGCAATAATCCCACAAATCCCACTTTAATTTGTTCATGTTTTTAACATTAAAACAACTGTCAGAGTTGTTTTTATTCTTCTTCTTCTTAACTATCGCTAACCATGCTTCCGAGCAGGGTTAAAATTTAACTACACCATGGTTAACCACGGGAGTTTTTGAACGCCAAAAAGTTATGCTCGTGGTTATGTCGTAGTTAACCACGGAGTTTTTGAACGACAAAAGTTTACCATAGGTAACCATTGTTAACCATAGTAAGGTTTTTGAACGCGCTCCAGTTTCTCTTAAGACTGGATTACAATGCTGTCGCTGTCGCGGTCGTTGTCGCTGTCGCACCAACTGTCAAAAGTTAAAATGTATGAAATTCTCTTATCGAAAATACAATTTGTCGCTAAGGTGTCGCTGTCGCGTGTCGCGTCGCGGAAAGTTCGCAACATTTCAACTTTGGTCGCGCGACACTAGCAACGGTGAACTTTTTGGAAGTTAATATTTGTGTAAATTATTTTTTAATTTTATTAAAGCCACTTTTTTCATTCATTCATTAATTTTACTGTTTATTTTAATATAAAAAATACACCTAACTTGAAATTTAATTTTCTAAATGACAGATAACTTGATATTCAGTGCGACTTCATTGTAACTGCGAAAGCAACCACTGGAGCGTCAGCGTCTACGACAAGCGGCAGCGACCGCGACAGCGACAGCATTGTAATCCAGCCTTTAATCTGAACTTTGAATTTTTGTTCAAATTTTCAATTAAATTGTTTAATTCTTTGTCATCCATCTGCGCTTCTGCGATAATTGCCAAATCAATTTGATTCTCGTTAACGGCGTCGCAATCCTTAATCTTCGTATCTACCCGTAATAAGGTGTCTGCTACCACGTTAGATACACCTTTGATATATTCGATGTTTGAGGTGAATTGGGTAATATAGTCTAAGTGTCTCGCTTGTCTTGGACTTCTTTCAGCCTTGGTCCAAATTGCCGAGGTTAGTGGCTTGTGGTCCGTGAAAACTATAAATTCGCGACCTTCCAAGAAATGTCTGAAGTGCTTAATTGCTGAGTATACGGCTAAAAGCTCTCTATCAAACGTCGAGTACTTCATTTCTGCGGCGCTTAATTTCTTGGAAAAAAGGCAATGGTTCCGTTTCGTTGTTGTTGCGTTGCTCCAGCATGGCTCCAATTGCTATGTTTGGCGCGTCAACAGTCAACCGAAAAGTAACTTTCTCTGCTGGATGCACTAATAAAGTTGCGTTTTTGACTTTAATTAATGCACTCTCACATTCTTCTGTCCAGTTGATAGTCTTAACATTCTTAGCTTTCTTAAGCTCTTTCGCTAGCTCAACATGAATAGGACTTAACAATTCGGCTAACTGTGGAATAAATCTGTGGAAGTAATTCACGATTCCGATGAATTTTTGTATTTGCTTAATTGAATCTGGCGACGGAAAATTTTGAATAAATTTAATTCTATCTTCAGATGGAAGAATTCCGTCTTTTGTAATTCTGTGGCTCAGAAATTCAATTGAATGTACGCCGAAAAGGCATTTCCCTGGATTAATGTTTACTCCAAATTCCTCTAATCGGGTGAATACTTGCTGCAAATGTTTCTTGTGCTCTTCCTCACTTCTGCTTGCCACCAGAATATCGTCAATGTAGCAGTGGCGGTTCCTCTTTGGAAGCAAAGGAAGCACTGCTTCCCTTGACCAAATAGGCAACTTCATAAAAAATTAATTTAAATATATTAAGATTAATCAAAAACAAAATCTTAATATATTTCTTCATCTGGAAACACTAAGCAAGCAATGTACAGATTTTTTTATATAAAATGTACAATTCATACTACTGTATACAAAGAATAAAGCCTCGGCCACGATACGAGCGGAGAGCGGTAGAGCGGCAATACTAAAGTGCCGCTCACCTCTAATCCGAGACATTAAATTTTTTTGGTGCAGCTCGCCGCTCTTATCGTGGCCGAGGCTTAACATAACGTAGGGAAGCTGTAATATCTCCAGCTTCTTTGGCACCGAAAATCAACGTGCAAAGTCCAACACATTCAATTCAATTGAACTCACACTCACGCAAAGGTTTGCGTTGATACAGGTCCCTCAGAAGCTGAACTAAACGCAGCTTCTTCGGAGCCGAATACCGGGATATGAGAAGTCGAACATAGACAAATTTTCTCTATCCACCATATTCTCTTGTTTTCTTGGTTTCGTTTTCTGGTATTCTGCTCTGGTTTCGCCTGCTGTGGAGTTGCTCTTGAAAATTTTGCTTCGAAATTTGTTTTGACTCTTAATATGAATTTTCGTTTGAGTCTATAAAAAAAGAGATCGATGATGGGTGAACTTTCTCTTTATTCTAATGGGGTGGCAGGAGGTGTGTATTGAAGAAGCTGAAAATTTGTAGCTTCCATTTGTTTTTTATGATTCTCTTTAAGGGATAGAGCGAGATTATTTATTTGAATTGTGTTATACAGTGGCGAACAAAAGTCAACGTACACCATATAAAATAGCGAAAATTCGTTTACTATAGCATAAAAAAATTGTGATATTACAAAATAAATAAGTACAATCCTTTGTACAAAAACATTATATTGAAATTGCATAATGAAATTGTTTCTTTAAAAAATAATAATAAAAATTTTTAAGTGTACGTAGACTGGGTAGACTTTTGTTATTTGTGAATTCTGTATATTTCACTTTTTTGTTATTTTTTTTGTAGAAATAATTTATTATGGAATTTCAATAAAATGTTTTGATACGTATATTGTGATATCACAATTTTTTTCAATTTTTAAAAATAAAATAAAAATACGAATTTTCGCTATTTTATATGGTGTACGTTATATTAAAATAAAAAGAATATAGATTGGTAGTAGGGTTTCTACTTTTTGGATGGGGTTAATTACTTAATTCGTTTTCAAATTTGTTATTTTTCAGTTTTTTTAATTAAAGCCGCCGATACCTTTATTTTTATCGCTCGCGGTGTACATTAGCTTTGACGCCCTACGCATTGCTTTCCTTATCCTGAACCTTACGAACCGCCACTGCAATTTAGACGAAAACAAACTCCAAACCGTTCAAAACTCGATCCATAAAACGTTGGAATGTCTGGGCAGCGTTTCTGAGACCAAAGGGCATTCGAGTGAATTCGAATAAGCCGAAAGGTGTAGTTATTGCTGTTTTGAAAACGTCGTACTCTGCTCCCGGGATGTGGTGATAAGCTCTCACTAAGTCAATTTTCGAAAATACTATACATCCATCCAAATTCAATGTAAAATTTTGGATGTGGGGAATATCTATCCGGAATTGTAATTGCGTTTAATCTACGATAGTCTCCGCATGGTCGCCAGTCTGAGGAATTCTTTTTCGGGACCATGTGTAGTGCTGATGAAACGGATGATGCAGAGCTCCTACATAATCCTAATTTTACCATGTGGTCGAATTCTAATTTGGCGATTTTAAATTTATTTGTATCCAGTCTTCGAGGTCTTGAGAATGGAAGTTGCCCTTTAGTTACGATAGTATGTACTACGTCATGTCGTACAGGTAAATCATATCGAGGAGGTTGAGTAAGTGAAGGAAATTTCGACAAAATTTTACCATAATCACTGTCCACAGAAAAATGTCTGGGTGAAGGAGTGTTTGTCTTAACCATGATTCCATTAATACTGAGATCAGTATTACCATCTATAACCTTTCTATTTCTCAGATCCACAAGTAAATTGAATCGTACCAGAAAATCTGCCCCGATGATAGGCTTGTTGACGCTTGCAATGATAAACGGAAAAGTAAAATCTCGCCTTAATCCAAAATCTATTTTCAGAAGTTTCGTTCCGTACGTATGGATAGACGATCCGTTAGCTGCAGATAGAATTAGATTCGGTCCTTTCTATATTTCCCATAATATGCATTAGGAACGACAGATAATTCCGCTCCTGTATTAACTAAAAATTTGAATTTATTTTCTTTATCATAAATAAAAAGTCTGCTTGATTTTTGGGGTATTTTATTTACATCGCACGCTGAAGGGAAATTTATTTTTTTGGATTCTTGAAATTGCAAGGTTTCACACAGCTCTTTGCTTTATCGCCGAATTTGCAGTGATACCAACAAAGAGGCTTATTATTATTATCATTATAATTCTGTCTTGAACTGCTTCTGCTCCTGGACCTTAACCTGTGGTGAAAATTGTTATCTTTATTCATTGTAAGTGCCCTAACCAAATCTGATAAATTTTCAATTTTATTTTCTAAATAATTAATCTTTTCAACAAAATTAATGTTATTTTTATTAAGATGTTCTTGGTTCGAAAAAGGATTTGAAGCATTATTATTGATGGAAGAAATGCATTGTAGTCTGGAAACATCAAATATTTTATCAGCAAGAATTTGTAAATCTTGTATACTGTTTTTGTAGAGCGAGGGAAGCTTTTTTCTCCCCGCTTGTAATTTGTATAGTTGGTAGAAGCCGCCTAGGTACAAACCTATGCGCTACTACTGGGTAACGTTGCCTAGGTACAAACCTATGCGTTTGGTGAGTAGTGCCCTAGTTCAATACTAGTGCACACAAAATGGTAGATTTGTTTTTAGTAAAAGTTCACTTAAAAGACCTCTTTTCCTAGTTGAAAATCAACTGTTCTTTATTAAATATAATTTCGGCTTATATAGTGCCTTGCTAACATATTTTTTGTCTTATTAAAATAGAAAAAATATTTTTCTTTAAGGAAAACTTGAATGCAAGCTCAACAAATAATTTCTTACGTTCTAATGTAATACGATATGTATGTCTGACTGATAAGAGAAAAAATGCAAAGTAACAAATATTTTTACTGTAATGAAATTAAATTCTATTGTGGGAAAAATTTGATTGAGTAAAATTAGATGCTTCGAGATAATTTTGATAAATTAGATTTTGTTTTTTCTTAAGACTAACTATATATATGCGTGATCTTAACATCCTCCCCCGCGTTGAATCATCTGTGGTTCAACTAGACTGGTGTGTCATCTTCGAGCGCTGGGTTGATGTCAAAGTCCGGTATGTTGATGTCCAAGGACTGCCTTCTTCTCGGAAGAGGTATTGGGATGCGTGTTTTTTTCTGGCGTCTTTTCTTAATATATTTATAAGTCACCCATCCTATTCCAGCTAAAATGCTAAAGGCTGTCAAGTAGCCTAAACTAAAGTAATGGACATGGTGTGGTGCTGCCTGTAGGCCAGTTGCTTCTTCGTTTTGGAGTTGTTTGATGTCTTCCTTCAATTTGGAGAAGTCTTCTTCTAGAGCTTGCTGGCTTCTGGACGGTTGAAGTAGTTCCTCTAATTGTGAAGAAGGGATGACACCCGTGAGGTTTTGTGACGGCAAGAATGCTGTTCTGATGGTACTAGGGTAGAGATTGTGAGCCTGTATTGTTGTGCCCGTTTCCTTGATGGTGCATCCAGGTTGTAGCGTAAGCATTCCTTGCCCTTTCAGTAAATGTTGTGAGACCGCATTACCACATACGAGATTTATGGTGGTAGATGCCTTCATATTGTAAATCCAATGATTTGGATTTAACAGCTGTATCCATCTGGGAGGATTCTGTGACCGGACCAATTTACAACTTGGAGGCGTTGAAGAATGTATTAAGAATTCTACTTCGCATATACTGACGTTGGACGCCTTCCTGTAGATAGGGTGATGTTGTTGACACATGTAGCTGGAATAATCAATTTTTGTACATCTTGCCAGTTCTTGTTCGGATAACGGGTAATATTGGTCTCGATGTAAGTTGATAATGAGGTAATTTGTTGAAGGATCTATAGTTATGTAGCTTCCATTCGCCACAATTGGTATGGGAATAATGCGCAGCAATTCATACTGTTCATATGTGAATAGTGGTAATCGCGCTCGGAATATAATGTAATCCTTAACCAAACGAGCCTGTACTGTCATCAGCTTGTATACTTGCAATAAATTACTCTGGCTGCCTGGTAAACGGACTGTTGATGGCAAATGCTCCTTGATAATTGTCAACTGTTCTTGTAGCTGCCTTGGTGTTAATAATTGGGGGTTGATTTTGCCATGGTGAATGTCGATGATTAGGTCCAATAAGCTGTTCTGCATCCTTTGGTAATTGGAAACCATCAGGATCAGACCAAGAGAGGCTGAACTGAACCATTCTCTTAATTGCTCCTCCTTCAACTCTTCCTGAATGATATTGAGGGAGCGGTTAACATAGCGATTGAACTGCTCGAACTGTTGGTTAATTTCATCGTATGATCTTCGTACTATGTTGGTCGTTGAATCAATCAGCGTGGTTTGGTTTTTGATGAGATCTAGAAGATATTTCTGGTTTCCTTCTACGTTGTTTATAATCTCGGACATTTCCATGGCGTAGCTGGAGTCGAGTACCCCAAATAAGGAGTTTGCGATATTCCCGACGATATCGAGTGGAGCCCTTTTCTGCCTTGACTTGGTCGGAGATTGAAGAAGATCATTTGTATCCTTTAGGCCATGCAAAACATTGCTGAACTGAAAGTTTGTAGAACTACATTGCGATTGATCTGTCATTCTTGTGCACATATTTTTGAGTCTCTCGATCCCTTTAAAGATGTTATGATACTCTTGCCAATAACTAGTCATATTATAGTAGATAACTAAGTTCCACTCATGTGATATTAAATGGGTTGGACCCATACCCTCAAAGTAAATTCCAGGCTGGTTCTCAAATGGAGTTATGGCCACAGGGTTTGTGGAGCCCATTACCGGAAAGATCAAGCAAGCTAATAATGATAAGGTTAGAGCAGTCCTGGAAACCCGTCGACGTTTTGGTCGTGATGACGGAGGTTCTGACACGCTTGCCAGAGGTTCTAGCTGGGGTTGTGGAGCTAGTTCTGGCTGAATGTCTGTCTCAATAGTTGGGGCATCCATTGATCGTGTTGAGGGTGAGCCTTCCTGGTCTGCCCTTTGATCTTGAACGGTCGCTGTGTCCACTTCAGATGGTATTGGCAATGGTGCCAGTTTATGTATTGGTCGCCTCAAGACACCGGATGCGGTCTTTACGTCTGCGACTCTAACTAAACCATCTTGGCCTTTAATTGTTTTTAGGATTCTGCCTAGTTGCCAGCTTAATACTGGCAGATTATCTTCTTGGAGCACAACCATGGTGCCAGGTTGGACGTTTTGGCATCGATTTTTCCATTTATACCTATGTTGTAGCTCATTCCTATTCCCTAGTCCACCGATGCCAAAATTGTGTTTTTAGGTGCGTGACTAGCTTCCATCGTTGTAGCAGAGTGACCTTGGTTCGTTCGGCTTGCGGGTCAATAACACTTGTCGACGTTTCGCCTATGAGGAAATGACCGGGGGTAAGTGCAGAAAGATCGTCTGGGTTCTCCGAGAGTACCGTTAGTGGTCGGGAATTCAGAATCCCCTCAATTTCCACTATGACTGTCTCCAATTCCTCGTATGTGAGGGATGCCGTTGATACTGTTCTTATTAACAAATGCTTTGCTGACTTCACCGCTGCCTCCCATAATCCGCCAAAATGTGGTGATCTTGGTGGAATGAAGTGAAAATCGATGCCGTTTCCTGTACAGAAGGTGGTAATATTTTCTCCTGATTCCTTGGAATACACCGCATCTCGTAATTCCGTTAGTTGATTCTTCGCTCCTACGAAGTTTGTGGCATTATCACAATAAAGGTTGCGGCAGTTGCCGCGTCTGCTGGTAAACCTTCGGAGGGCGGCGATAAAAGCTGCTGTTGTTAGATCGCTAACGACCTCAAGATGCGTAGCCTTGGTGGCGAAACAACAAAACACTGCCACGTAACATTTATGTGGACGCTTTCCTCTTAATTTATAGTGGATCCAGAAGGGTCCACAGAAGTCCACGCCAGCATTCTCAAAGGGTCTTGCGGGTTGCACTCGCGTGGATGGCAGGTTTCCCATAAATTGTGCAAGTAGTTTCGGTTTAGCTCGTGAGCATCGCAGGCAGTTCTGGACTGTTGACCTTGCAGTTGTTTTACCCTTTAAAGGCCAAAACCTCTCTCGCGTTATTGCTAGTAAGTTCTGCGGGCCTGCATGTGAATTCTTTTGATGTAAATGCTCCATCAGCATCTTTGTGGTGCTATGTGCGTAAGGCAATAGCATTGGGTGTTTTGTATCGAAAGGTATGTTGGCTTCCTCGAGTCTTCCTCCTACTCGTATAATTCCATTTCTATCTATAAATGGGCTGAGACTGCTGATGGGACTTGCATTGTGTACGATTCCTGACCTTTTCAGTTGCTGAAGCTCCTCTTTGAATGTCTCAGATTGCGTTTCTTTAATAAGGACGATTAGCGCCTCTTCTAGCTCATTTACTGTTAATTGCTCCTGGCTTCTGTCTGTTTGTGTTTTGCACTTACAGTTCTTTACAAATCTAAGAACGTAAGCCGTAACCCTTTGCAAATGACTAAAGGAATTACGATGGTTAATGGCCTTGGTAACCAGCCCTGCAACCACGCTTACTGGGATTGTAATCTTCGTTCTTTTCTTCTCCAAATCGCTCGCTGCAGGCATATATTGTGCTGGCCAAATAGATTCCTTTCCATGCAGAAACGGTGGTCCGTGAAACCATAATGCGTGGCCTTCTAATTTCTCGGGAGCAAGACCTCTGGATAATACATCAGCCGGATTCTGTTTTGAGGCTACATGTCGCCACTGATTAGGCTCAGATAACTCCTGGATTGCTGCTATCCTATTAGCAACAAAGCTCTGGAAGGAGGGTGACGCAGAGTTCAGCCAGTTGAGGACAATTTCAGAGTCAGTCCAATAGAATGTCTTGCTATTTTGTAATTTTAAATCCTCCTTAACTCGTTTGGCTAGTTCGGAGGCCAGTCTCGCAGCGCACAACTCAAGACGAGGGAGAGTTATCTTCTTGGCAGGAGCTACTCTCGATTTAGCGCATAGAAGTGCTACTCTTATACAGGTGGTGCCAAACGTGGATCTGAGGTAAACTGCTGCACCGTAAGCTCGTTCTGACGCGTCGGCGAATACATGCATTTGAATTGTATTAGGCACTTGTTGACCGAATACGTGTCGTGGGAATTTGATGTTATTCAGGCTCTTCATACCTTCTCTGAATCTGATCCATCGGGTGTGCAGCTCTTGAGGTATGGCGGCATCCCAGTCTAGCTTCAATTCCCATAATCGTTGTAAGAATAGCTTGGCGATAATTACAACAGGCCCCATTATACCCAAGGGGTCAAATAAGTGTGCAATGTTAGAGGCTACTATTCGCTTGGTGACATTATCGTTCTCGTTCCATGTTGTTTTGATACAGAAAGAGTCTGATTTAGGCATCCATGTTAAGCCTAAAGTCTTTATCTGTTCCTCAGATGATCCATCCTTGAAGTTTATTTGGACTTCCGTATCCTTGGATGGTATACCCATTAGTAATTGTGGGTGATTCGCGCACCATTTCCTTAGTTTAAATTGCCCTTGTTGTAGCACCTTTATTGCTTCTTGCTGTATGGCGAGTGCCGTTGTTAAACTGTCGGAGCCGGTCATCAAGTCATCTACATAGAAGTCGTCCTGTATGGCTTTGGAGCCCAGAGGGAAGCGTTCAGCATTATCTTGGCCTAGTCTTTGCAAACATTTTGTTGCCAAATATGGGGCTGATGTTGTGCCATAAGTAACAGTGTTGAGCTGGTAGAATTTTATAGGATGATTGGGGTCCTTTCTCCAAGCTATCAATTGGTACTTGCGATCCTCCTCAGACACCTCAATTTGCCGGAACATTTTTTCTACATCTGCCGTGAAGACAAATCTGGGTAGTCGGAACCGTAATAATATGGAGAAGAGCTCGGACTGGATGGTGGGTCCTGTTGCGAGAACATCGTTTAATGACAAATTGGTCGATGTTTTACACGATGCATCAAACACTACCCTGAGTTTGGTGGTGCTACTTTCTGGCTTCAACACACAATGGTGTGGGAGAAAGTAGTAAGGGTGACGAATTGATCTTATAGGGACTTCTTTCATGTGTCCTAGTTGGGAGTATTCATCCAAGAACTGCGTATATTCCAATTTAAGGTCCTCATGTCGGCTTAGCTTCTTCTCAAGTGAATTGAATCTTCTAAGTGCAATGTCGATCGATTCACCTAGCTGTGCTGGATCTTGATTAAAGGGTAACTTTACTATGAAGCGACCCTCAGAGCTTCTTCTAACAGTCTGGATGAAGTGTTCTTCGCAGCGTTTTTCGATAGGTGTCAAGGCGGTGTGAGAAGTGTCAACTTCTTCAAGTTTCCAAAATCGTTCTATGGTGCTGTTAATATCTTGAGTGCCTCCAATTCCGCAAAATGGCGTGGGTTGTGCCATCCCATTTATCTTTCCTGCGACGATCCATCCTAGGACCGAATTTTGTAGTACTGGTAATCCTTCACCCAAATCAATTTGGCCGACGGATAAGAGTTGATGGTAGAATTCTGCTCCGACCAATACGTCTATTGCGTTGGGATGATTGAAGGTTGAATCCGCAAGAGGTATGTTTTCTGGAATGTTCCATAAACTGGTGTCTATCTCCTCGGCTGGTTGAGGGGCTATGATTTGTGGTAGCACTAATGCCTCTAAACGCGTTGAGAAACCTGAGGTTCTTGATTGCATCACCATGCTTGCTCTTTTTTGAGCTTTCTGCTTGATTTGATTAATGCCTTCGATATTTGTATTTGTCGAACGTTGAGTTAATCCAAGTTTGTTACAAACTCTCTCGGTAATGACGTTCACCTGGGAACCGGAGTCTAGTACAGCTCTGCAAGATATTGTTAGGCCCTTACCGTTGCTTATATTTATTATGGCGGTGCCTAATAGGACATAACTTCTTCCTCTCTCATTGTTTTGTGTGGCAAGGGTGAAGGAATTGTCTGTCTGGTTTTCTGACTTAGCTGATGCCGCTGAAGTAGTTGTTTGGTTTACTGGTATATTCTTTACTGGCACACTGTTGGTGGTTTTATCTATGTGAAGAAGTGAATTGTGTTTGTTGTTGCATTTCTTACAACTCCTTAGGCTACAAACAGCTGCTGCATGCCCAGGCTTGAGGCAATTAACGCAAAGTTTGTTTCTTCTTACTAAATTGAGTCTGTTGTTTGGAGATAACTGGAGGAACTCCTTGCAGAAGTATAACGGGTGGCTGGCCTTGCATATGCTGCAGCTATAAAGAAAACTGGTAGTTGATGATAGCGCCTTAACTGTCGTCTGCCGCCCTTGGTGTGGCTCATGGTGTCTGCCTTTGTTGCCTAGAGCCTCCAGCGATTGGAACCTCGTCTCTAAGAATTCCAGTAACTCCTTTACTGGCTGCAGCTTCCTGGGTTCCTTTAACGATTGTTCGTATAGGCTGTGGGTATTTCTATCGAACTTTTTGATTAAAAGATGTACCAATAATGGATCCCAATTGTTAGTAGATACGTTTAAATTTTGAAGGCCTAGCAGGCATTCTTGAGTTACGTCATGTAATGACTTTATGCCAGCGGCGGTATCTGTGGATAGTGCCGGCTGTGCCAGAAGCTTATTTAAAAGTGCTGTCACAAGTAATCTGGTGTTGTCGTACCGATCTCTTAGCATATCCCATGCAGCTTCGTAGTTATCGTCTGTGATGGGAAAATGTCTTATAAGACGCTCTGCTTCCCCAGATAAATTGGTTTTAAGGTACCAAAGCTTTTGGCATCCTCCCATCTGCTGGTTGTTTACCATTTGGTTGAAAAGGTCGTGAAACTGGCGCCATTTTATGTAGTCGCCGTCAAATTTCGGAATGCTGATCTTGGGAAGCTGCATTATGTTTGGATGGTTAGTTGAAGTGGGATCTTGCAGTGCGGTAGCCTGCTGTGGTACGTTCTGCACTTCCAATTTTTGGGTTAAGTGCAGTATTCCTGCTTGGACCAACTGCTGCAATTGAAGATAGGGTTCCATATTATGCCCCAGTGCCCGTGGGTTATCGCTTAGTTCACAAATCGATTGGTGGCACTGCTCTACTTGAGCCCAATAACCTTCAATCGATTTTAATTGTAGCTCCGAGTACTGCTTTGGTTGCACTTGTCTGTCCGCAAGTGTTGTTGTTAGAAGCCGATCAAGTGACTGCATGATCGCTCCTTGCCTCCTTATGAGCCTCACAATTTTATCATTATTCTCTGCACCAATCTGGGGGGCTGTTGTATGAATAACAGCCGGTTTGGCCAATTTTGGGATGGCCCCTTTAGACGGCTGATTTGCCTTAGCACATTCTTCATGGTTGTTTTCATTGTCGTCCAATTGTAAGTCCGACATTGCCCCTAGGGCCTGTGACGATGCTGCATCCTTGAGCTCGATTATATTGGTACTGATCTTCTCGTAGTATTTGTGGTATAACTTCCTTATGCCATCGAAATATTCTTTCTTGAAGTATGTATGGCTCGATGGTACGTCTTGGAGCCTCCTGATCGCGCTATCTGTTTCTTCAAATATTTCCCAAGCAGCCTGCAAAGACCTTAGCTTGTCTTGGCAGTATTTTAAACTTCTGCGGTCGGCTGGAGTCTTGGTATAGTTAGATATAAGCTGTTCAATGTCTGCACCAACCCTGCCTTGTGACTCTGCAAGCGGTTCCATGACTTCAGAGCTTCCTTCAGCTGGATACAAAATTTATGCTTCTGTGTGTGGGATAGATGTCCGCTGTGACCTAACGATAGTTCCAGTTCCAGCGACGGTGATTTTGCGTGAATCGTGATATTAGCCCCTGCTAAATCACGTCGGGGTCACCAGATGTTTTTGTAGAGCGAGGGAAGCTTTTTTCTCCCCGCTTGTAATTTGTATAGTTGGTAGAAGCCGCCTAGGTACAAACCTATGCGCTACTACTGGGTAACGTTGCCTAGGTACAAACCTATGCGTTTGGTGAGTAGTGCCCTAGTTCAATACTAGTGCACACAAAATGGTAGATTTGTTTTTAGTAAAAGTTCACTTAAAACACCTCTTTTCCTAGTTGAAAATCAACTGTTCTTTATTAAATATAATTTCGGCTTATATAGTGCCTTGCTAACATATTTTTTGTCTTATTAAAATAGAAAAAATATTTTTCTTTAAGGAAAACTTGAATGCAAGCTCAACAAATAATTTCTTACGTTCTAATGTAATACGATATGTATGTCTGACTGATAAGAGAAAAAATGCAAAGTAACAAATATTTTTACTGTAATGAAATTAAATTCTATTGTGGGAAAAATTTGATTGAGTAAAATTAGATGCTTCGAGATAACTTTGATAAATTAGATTTTGTTTTTTCTTAAGACTAACTATATATATGCGTGATCTTAACATATACTTTGATTTCCAGAAGACATCAATGCAATGTTGATAGTTGAAGGCAGTTTCCGCATCCAGTTTCTTAATTAATTCCTTTCCTATATTAGACGAGGCTCCAGCTAGTATTTCCATCGACCTGTAAAATTCTGAAGGTTTTCTATCTCCCATTTCAGAATTACACAAAAGTAGTTCCAACTTCTTCTCTTCTGATTCTGTGAATCGATGAATTAAAGTTTTCTTTAAGGCTTCGTATTTATCTCCCTGAGGTGGATTCTGGATGAAATCCAGCATGTTCATTATAACTTCCAAAGGTAAAGACTGGATGATGTGTTCATACTTGGTGCTATCCTGTCTTATACCCTTAGAGGAGAACTGGCTTTCTGCTAGAACAAACCAAGCTTCTGGACAAGGAGACCAGAAGGCTGGCAGCTTAACAGTAGATGCTCCAATATTGTTATTATTCTCAATATTTCCATTATCTTGCACACTCATATTTCTCACTACGTATTTACTTTCGCGTAACAAGAAGTTCAATAAAAAAAATTTTAAATTCCGTATTGCGCTTTTCATGTCTTTTTATACGTATGGGATCGGACGGAAGTTGATATAATATCGGATATTGATGAGTATCAAACGTGGCCAAGATGGATTGTACTTGTTTTAAGAACATCATTCATGATGTGGTTCCTGTGGGAGCTACGCAACACTATGAAATATGAGCATTCAACTAAAAAATTGGATTTCCTACTTCATTTAGGGGCATCAAGTTTAGTTTGGTTTATTTACTTACCAATCGTAGCCATAGTAGCACAGATGATGTGGGTCTTTCAGATCATTCGCCTGAGATTAATTATGACAATCAGGTCGAATGAGCCACTTCATTTTAAATTAATAATTTAATATGTATAAATTATTGTTGCACATATTTTGTGTTTATTTAAAACTTTTATAACATTTATTTTTAATTAAAACTTTTACAACATTTATTTTGAAGTTAATTTAAACTTTCTATTAAAACCGAATTTAATTTAATAACGGTCTTTTAAAATTCTAATACAAGGAGTTCCTTCTTCCGGAAACTTCTAACTAATATTGATACAATTTCTAATAGCTTATTTCATAGAACAACCTTTTGTGTGTCTATGTTTTTTGAAAATTATTTGTGTGTTCAGTGTCTACGTACGTGATATGCGATTCCGAAATTCCTGAAATTTCTAAGTAGTAGTGAAAATATAATTTATGACGTATTAAAAAACACTGTACTCAAAATTGCTAGTACAGAAACTGAATTGATTATTGAATAAAAACTTGCTAACATAACGAACATGCTTTAATAACAAGTAGCGACTGCTACACCGTTCACCGGCTTTATTAAGAAATCCGCTGCCATCCTTTGGGTTGGGCAATACAAAAATTCTATCTCACCTTTCAACTTTAGCTCTTTTATAAAATTGATTTTTGTTCCAATATGTTTCGTCCTGTCCAACAATTTCTCATTTTCCAAAACTTTTAAGCACAACTGGTTATCCTCATAAATGGTAATGTTGTTTATGTTTAAATCAAAATCTTTTAATAATTCTTTTAAGAATACTGCTTGTCTGCAAGTTTCTGACGGTGCGATGATCTCTGCCTCGGTTGATGATAATGACACGCACTCCTGCTTCCTACTCCTCCAATCGATTAATGCTCCATTATAAAGAAAATTGTAACTAGTGTTCGACTTTCCCCGTGTTCTTTTAATGAACTGAGTTTTGAGAGCTTTTGGGGAGCTTTTGAGTTCCCATACAAAATCGAAGAACCAGAAGACCCAGATAAAACCTGGGTTTTCGATTTTGTATGGGAACTCAAAATCTCTCAAAACCCAGATATAATATTTTTAATTTTATTATTATTTTCCATTATTATTTCAATTTCATTTTCTTCATTGCCTGAAATTTTAGTATTATTTGTCTTAAACTGTTTCTCATGTCCCTGTTCAGGTTTTTCGATAAATTCAACGTCTCGACTGATGTTTATTTTACCTGTACTCGCATCCAATAGCCTATATGCTTTACTATTTTCTTCGTATCCAACAAGTATATATTTTCTTGCTTTGTTGTCCACTTTTCTTCTCAGTATTTTTGGAATGTTTGCGCTGCACCTCCAAATGTTCTTATAGGGCTTACATCTGCTTTGCTTTTAAACCATAATTCGTATGGCGTTTTGCCGTGGTTGTGGTGGTAGTTCTATTTTGTTGGTACACTGCTGTCATAATCGCTTCACCCCAATATTTCTTTTCCAATTTTGCATCTAAAAGCATGCATCTTACCATTTCAATAAGTGTTCGGATTTTTCCTGAACTCCATTCTGTTCAGGTCTGAATGGTGCTGTTACATGATGTTCTATTCCGTCGCGATTAAAGAAATTTTTTAATTCGTTGTTCATAAATTCTCCTCCCCTGTCAGAGCGGAATATTTTTGGTTTTTTATTTAATTTATTTTTCATAAGTTCTACAAATTCCGTTATAATTTTAATTGTTTCATTTTTATTTGAAATTAAATAAATCATTGTGTACCTGCTAAAGTCATCTATTAGTGTCAAAGTGTACCTTTTTCCGCTTGGAGTTTGTGTTTCCATAGGACCACACAAATCACTATGTATTAAATCTAATGTTTAACTTTGTTAGTCACAGAGTTTTTCGGAAAACGTTTTCTTGCACTTTTTCCAATCATGCAAATTTCACACTTGAATGTTTCACCACAATGGGGCTACGTAGACTAGTCATGATTACTATGTAGTAAAACCGATTTTTAAGAAGAGAGGGGTGAAGGGGCGGGGTGAGTATGGACTAAAATCAGAGTAAAATCACTCTTACTACATGTTGAAGCATGACTAGTCTACGTAGCCCCATTCTGTTAGTTTTGCACCGTTCACTAAACCGGTCTTGATCATTTCACTCACTGTTTTATGATTACAATGTCCGAATCTCCGATGCCATATATGTATGCATGTGTTTGAACACATATTACTCCACGTCGGCAATGCTTTTTCTGTGATACAATTTAATTTAAAAAGGTTACCTTGTAATGTTCCAAATGCAATTACCACGTCTTTGTTTTTAATAAAACAATCATCATTCACAAAGGAATCTTCATATTTGAATTCATTCAGCCTTTTTACTGACAGTAAGCTATATGCCAAGGGTGGCACAAAAAGAACATTTTTTACTTTTATTTCATTAATTTTTCTTGTATAAGTTAAACAATTAAGCATGACTTCTCCCATTCCCAGGGATTTTACTTTGCTACCGTCAGCTAATTCAATATAATTGGACGTTTTAACGAATTTATTGAACATTCTCCTATTATTAGAAATGTGTACGCTTGCGCCTGAATCTATCCACCACTCTGAATTATTAAATGTTTTTCCTTTGTTTGCCAAGAAACAGATTTCTTCTTTTGATTCTTTTTCTATTACATTGTTAAATGTAGGCCTTTTTGTTTTTGTTTTTTGAAGAAAAAACAGTCTTTCCTTACATGACCTGCTTTGTTACAAAAGTATCAAATTTTTTCTTTTCGTGTTATTTTCTTATTCACTCATTTTTCATTTCTTCACTATTATTATTGTTGCTTTTTCGTTTTTCGTATTCTTGCATTAATTTTTCTTTTACTAGTTCTAGTGTTAGATCTTCTACTTTCTAATGGCGTTACTAACGGATCATATGATTCCGATAAACTTGCTAACACTATTGGAACTAATAATTTGTCCGCTAATTGTTCACCCAGTGCTGCCAATTGGTTATTCAATTCCATCATGGTAAATAGATGATCTTCCATGTTTCCTCCTTCCTGCAACGTTGTTTTACATAACCTCTTTAACAAAATTACCTTGTTTGATAGAGTAGATTTTTGATGATATGATTCTAGAGCATTCCTTGCCTCCTTTGCAGTATTAGCTTTCCTTATATGAATAACCCGATTATCTTCAACTAACAGCCCTATTAGCGCCCTTGCCTTTAAGTCTTTATTTGTCCAGTCACTTGTAATAGGAGATGGTGGTGCCTCGCTGACCACCCCTCATAACTCTTCTTTCTGCAGTAGCAGCTCAACCTTGAATTTCCAGATTTGATAATTTATTGGAACTTGATAATTTGGTTACGTTTACTTTTGTCTCCATTTTTGAAAAAACACACTCCAATTGTTGTTTAAAAGGAAGGATATTGTCTTTGTATGTCTATAAATAGTGGAACCGCGTGTTCTCGGCCCATAACCTGATAAAAATATATAAATTATTTATGTACGTTTATATATGAAAAACTTTGTTTTAAATATAACAATTTGTTAGATAGATTATTAGATTATAATTATTATCAATAACACGTTTTAATTAAATTGAAATATAAAATTCTTATGTGAGTATGTTGTTCTGTTTGTGACTGCTGGGCAAGTGAAAAGGCCGTATCAGAATCTAAAAATATGCAGTGTGCAGCAGCAGCACCAGAGCAATATGCTGAAGTCGGTATCAGATCCTAGTTGTTTCCGATGTGCAGCGCACTTTTTATTTGACAGCTAAACCTCAATTTAAAAATTTAAAAATCGCACTAGTTTTATCAATTATTTCTCCATGTCCTTTTAATGGTGCTGCTTTGCTTGTCATTTTACCAGCCTCAGCCAATAGAAACATTTGTGATTGCAGCGCTGCATAGGTTCTGATACGGCCTAAAGAGTTTCGTTATTGTCACTTGATTTTTCTTCTTCTTTTGTTAATTGAAGTGTTGCCACTCCAACACAGTACGTGCCTCTGAACATGAAACTTCTCGGTGAATTGGAATTTTAACTTTCTTTTTTCGGTTAGCCGTTACACTTCCCCTTCTTACTTAGTGTTCGTCCCGAACAAATCTTCCTACAGGTCCCGTTCTTACCGATCGAATCTTTTTGGATGCGATAGATGACATCGCTTAACCTCGTGATGACCGTGGAGCGGCCGTTCTATTTCCTTTGTAGGCTTGGCGATTTACCTTTTATTCGTAGAGAATTATATAGCTAGACTCGATCGCCTTCCATAAATCTAGATCCGTTCGCCCTTAGGTCGTAGTGGCACTTAATCCTGCTGGGCGATTCCCAAATTTAAATCACTTGGCAGCGTAATCTGTTTTCCCAAAATCATCTTTGCAGGCGTCTGACCGGTAGGACTTGTGGATTCCTGTCCTGTACAGCGTTTTTTTTATTGAATTATATAGAGATGTTTTTCATATTAATTTGAAACCATATTTGTTGGGGTGGCAGCACCAAAAGTTGCGAGGTGGAAAACTAGAGTTAAGTTGAAGTTCAGCTCTCAAGATAACCAACCATCAGTGTGGGATGCTACACGGGGACTCAAGACGTACGAAAAACCCGGTTTTATAGGAAAGAAACGAAGGTGGGGTGCTACCCGGAGACTCAAGAAGTACGAAAAACCCGGTTTTATAGGAAAGAAACGAAGGAGATGAGAGAAAGAAGGACGCACATGACGAAACTTTAACGAAAGAATTTTCACCCAACAATTTCCGGGGTGAAAACTAACTCATACGCACATTTCTTTCTCTTCTCCCTTCTCAGATGTAAACAATGACCGCGGTAAACACACACAATTAAAGCTTTCATGTAGGATAAAGAATTATTCCAAGCCGAAGGCAGCCTCGTGTAGCATTAAATAACGAGACTCAAATCTGATTTCTGCCGACTTCTCGAGTCTCCGTGTAGCACCACCCAGTAAGACGCATTAAAAAGCAAGTTATAATAATTCCTGAGTTTTATTGTATCAACCTCAATTTCCTTCCCCATAATACGTAACAGTGGTGACGAGGATATCGGTAGCTGAAATAATTAAATTATTTCTGGATTTGGCAGGCATAAACAGTCAAATAGAAAATTTAAAAAACCAGTTTCATTCTTTTTTCTTCTTCTCGTTTTTTCACAACCGCTGTACAAAATGGAAGGTGTCACGGAGATTCTAGAACAAATGCGGAGACAACAACAGTTACAACATGAGCAAATGTTGGAGTTAATAGGAGCAGTGAAAGGGAGAAGAGATGGTGTAGAGTTTTCATTGGAGGCGCTATCTACAAGCATTGCGGAGTTTTCATATGGCCCGGATAACAGCACATTTGATGCCTGGTTTGCGCGCTATGAGGATTTTTTTAGGTCTGACGCGCAAAATTTGGATGACAATCAAAAAACTAGGTTGATGTTAAGAAAATTGGGAACAAGTGAACATGACAAATATGTCAATTACTTATTACCGAAAAAGCCTAATACCCCGGCCTCACCGGCCGAACTGCGCAAGTTCGAGAAAATTAGTCTACTGAGTTTCATTTTTGCTTGATTTCCCATACATTTTCACATTTCGAAGTCAGGAAAAATAAAGTCTGATTTCGCCCAACAGAGCCTGAAATCAAGCTTGAAAGTAAAAGCTCGCACAAAAGAGAGTAATCAACTGGAATAGTGGAACGTCATTCCAGGGAGCTTTTGCATTTCTAACTGCTGGCGAAAAAGCAACAACAATTTCATCCACTGAACTCGACTTTAGCCGGTGAAGCCACTTTTACGGATTGAAGTGAACTTGATTAAAATGAGGCCGGTGAAGCCGGGGTATAACGAATGTTCATTCCAAGAGAATGTTGCGAAATTGCAAAAACTTTTCAGTAGGCAAAAATCGCTTTTCAATATACGTTATCAGTGTTTGCAAACCACAAAAGAATCGGATACAAATTGCATTACATACACCGCTAGTGTGAACAGACAATTTTAAGATTTCAAATTAGGAGAAATCACTGCGGAACAATTTAAATGCTTAGTATATGTCATGGGTTTGAAGTCGTCTAATGATATAGATATGAGAACAAGACTACTAGCTAAAATAGACGCTGAGAAAGACAATATCTTACTGGAATCCTTATCAAACGAATGTATTCGTTTGATCAAGTTCAAAGCAGATACAGTCATGGTTGGGAATTCAAAACTGGAAATAAATAAGGTAGAATTCAAAGATAACCGAGATAAAAAGAAGCAACAAACAAATTATCAAAAATGGAATAAAGGAAAAATACCAGTAACTCCTTATTGGTATTGTGGTACGATGCACTTAGCAAGAGAATGCACGTTCGCAAATCATAAGTGTAAAATGTGTCAAGGTATAGGACATAAAGAAGAATAATGTAACACACCAGCAGTGCAGAAGAAAAAAAAATAACTCAAAATTTTTAGCTAAACCTAAAATCAGAAATACCTATAGTAGGGAAAATAGAGTTTCAACAGTGTTTGTACGCGAAGTCAATGTGAAAAATGAAGAAAATATATAACAATCAAGATAAATAGTACAGAAGTTGATATGTTATTTGACTCAGCAGCAGATTTAACTACTATTTCACCCAGCATTTTCAAGAAAATAAAAAACATTCAGCCAAGACCTCCAACAATTGAACCGACAGTAGCAACAGGAGAGGAGCTGAAACTTTTATGGGAATTTGAAGCTGAAATACAATTTAAAGATACAAACATGTGTAGTATCAGAAACTGAAGATCTTAACATTTTGGCAACGATTTAATAGAAGTTTTTGGATTATGGGACATTCCAGTGAGTAAATTCTGCAAACAAGTCAAAGTGGAAGTGCATCCGAATCAAAATTCAAGCGATGCACATACCAGCTATGATTCAATTATCATCAATCAATTTCCAAAGATAGTGGACAATTCATTAGGATGCTATAATAGCCGTGTTTTTTAATGAACTATATAGGTCTTCGATCCAGTTCATTAAAAAACGACAAGGGAAATTTCACTAAGCGCCATCTTCAGTGCTTTAAATATATTAAAATGAATCCGAAGTTGCGTGTCAGTAAACAACTGTTACACGAATTCCCTTCTAGAAAATAATGAATAAGTTTCTAAAAAATAAATTATTTGTTTCCTCATGCCTTCAAATTTGCTCTCGTCACTTCCCTGTTGTTTAACTATGCTACATTCCGAAAAGAAAGGGAAATTTTAAATTTCCCAAAATCTGGATAAAGACCTCGATAAAACCTGAGTTTTCAGATTTGTATGGGGAAGAAGTATATAGTTCATTAAAAAAACACGGATAACGGTAAAGCTAAATTAAATCTGAAGCAAGACTCCACGCCAATATTCAAAGCAAAAAGACCTGTAGCATACGGAATGCAGAAAACAGTAGAGAAAGAATTAGAAAGGTTGGTAACCAATGGTATAATAACGCCAGTTACATATTCTCAGTGGGCTTCACCAATAGCAGTTGTTAGGAAGGCAAATGGAAAAATTCGAATTTGTGGAGATTATTCTACAGGATTGAATGATTGCCTGGAACTTCATCAATATCCGCTTCCTAATCCTGATGACATTTTTGCAAATATGGCTGACGCAAAAGTTATTAGTCATATCGATCTCTCGGATGCATTTCTTCAAATAAAAGTGGAGGAGGGCAGTAAAAATTGTTGACTGTCAACACCCACATGAGTCTATTTCAATATAATCGCTTACACTTTGGAATTAAAGTGGCCCCAGCACAATTTCAGCAAATGATGGATCAAATAACATCAGGGGTAGCGGGAGTAATATGTTATATTGATGACTTGTTTATAAAAGGAAAAACTAAAAAGGGTCATGACGAGAATCTGATCAAAGTTTTAGAGCGAATCTCAGAAACAGGGTTGCATATAAAACTGGAGAAATGTCGTTTCGACTTACCAGAAATTAAATATTTAAAATTGATAGTGAACAAAGAAGGTATCAAAGTAGAGCGTACAAAGGCGATTTCTAACTGTCCAGAGCCAAAACACTTGACAGCGTTGAGATCGTTTTTAGGTGCAGTAAATTTCTATGCTATATTTGTACCTAACATGAATAACTTAAGAGGGCCGTTAGATCAACTGTTAAGAAAAGGCACGGAATACATTTAGACAAAACAGCATCAAAATAGTTTCAATAAATTGAAAGAAATAATTACATCAGATTTGTTGCTAGCTCATTATGACCCAACAAAAGAAATTATTGTAGCAGCAGACGCTAGCAATCATGGGTTAGGTGCCGTCATCATGCATAAATTTTCGGATGGACAAGTTAAACCTGTTTTTCATGCTTCAAAGTCACTGCAATCGCCTGAAAGAGCTTATTCACAGATAGAGAAAAAAGCACTGGCTCTTATTTTCGCAGCAAAAGGGTTTCATAAGATGATTTTCGGACGAAAATTTATTTTGCAAACATATCACAAGCCACTGCTTGCAATTTTTGGAAGTAAAAAAGGCATCGGAGCACATTCGGCGAACCGATTGCAAAGATGGGCAGTGACTTTAATGGCGTGCGATTCTAAAATGCAGTTCGTATCAACAAAATCACTTGGGTACGCAGACATTTTGTCAAGTTTAAATCGCCAAAATACTGCGCAAGAGGAGGACTTCGTGATAGCATCCATCAAAGCAGAACGACAAATCGTAAATTATTCAGTCAATGCACTACCCATTACCTTTCAAATGATAGTCGCAGAAACAAGAAAGGATTTTCTTTTACAAAAAGTTATGAAACAAGTTTAAATAATTGGAAGAACTACGAGGAAACAAAAGATTCATCTATAAAACAGTTTTATACTCGTAGAGCAGTGTTTCCCAAACTTTTGGCATCATGCACTACCCATTACCTTTCAAATGATAGTCGCAGAAACAAGAAAGGATTTTCTTTTACAAAAAGTTATGAAACAAGTTTAAATAATTGGAAGAACTACGAGGAAACAAAAGATTCATCTATAAAACAGTTTTATACTCGTAGAGCAGTGTTTCCCAAACTTTTGGCATCTGTGTACCCGTTCTATAACTTTCGTAACGCTGAGTACCCCTTGCTAAAAAAATGAGTGTGCTAAAAACCACACTTTAGAAGTAAACTTTTTTGCCCAATAACTGCCGGTATTAATATAATACTAACCATCGAGTAATATGCAATAGAACTAGTCTAAGGTCTGTCTGATAGATAGTACGCTTTCAGAAAAACCAGGTCAACAGCCGATGCTGGAAATAGCCTGCAGCATCGGTTGTGCCTGCCGACGGGCATGAAGTACAATTTCAAAATATCAATATTTATGAATTCCTATTTGCATTAAAACCTGAAAACCAAACAATGGGTTTATGATAACTGAAATATGTAATAAATATTTTCAATTCAAACTGATGTAAATGTCGCGTCAAGTAACTTTCCATATGTCTTGCTTTCGTCAACATTATTTGGAATCGTTCAATTAAACTTTTCATGCAGAAAATGTAGTAAAGGACATAGTTTCTGATGAAAAATTAATATTGAAATCACCAATCATGAGAATAACGTTAAGTTTCGACCTAGTAAAGTTGAACCTTCAGAAGTCTATATGAGGAAATTGTCATGTATGAATTCCATTATTTTGAAGTTTTATGTGGAGATTCATTGATATCTACCAACAAAATCATTGCCCATTTTCTGCCATTTCACCAATAGGTGTTTTATCGTGACTAGGCGATAACTAACTTAACGTTCGTATGAGATGTTAAAACATTGATTGAGTCCTCATTATTTTGGTAGATCGGAGCTCCGCCAGGTGAAACTTCTTCTTCTTCTTCTTTAACGGCTCTACAACCGGGATCCGGTCCTGGCCTCTCGCAACTGTTCTCTCCACCGGTCCCGATTCTGAGCCGATGTCATCCAATTTGGCATCCCTATGCTCTGAGCGTCCTGGTCTACGCCATCCTTCCAGCGGAGGTTGGGTCTCCCTCGCTGTCGCACCCCATAAGTCTTACCGCAGAGAACTTTCCGAGCAGGCTCATCTTCACTCATACGAGCTAGATGTCCTGCCCACCGGAGTCTACCGAGCTTTATTTTCCTCACAACATCTATGTCGCGATAGCGCTCGTAGATCTCGTCATTGTAGAGTCTCCGGAATCGTCCTTCCTCACATACGGGGCCAACAATTCTCCGAAGTATTTTCCTCTCGAACACCGCCAAGAGGTTAGAGTGCTTTTTGCTAAGCACCCACGTTTCGGATGCATATGTGAGGACCGGCAAGACCATCGTCTTATATAGTAAAAGTTTAGACGTTATTGTTAAATGCTTGGATTTGAAGAGCCTTGACAGGCTATAGTAGGCTTTGTTGGCTTTTAGCAGTCGTGCGCGTATTTCAGGTTCCATGCTATTGTCGGCTGCTACTATTGACCCAAGGTAGGTAAATGATTTTACCACATCAAACTCGTGTTCCTCTACCTTGATTGTGGGACCAATGTTAGGTGTTCTTGCAGACGAGGCCACCATGTACTTTGTTTTGCTTTCGTTGATGTGCAGTCCTAGATTTCCTGCCGCCCGCTCAATCTGGATGAAAGCTTCTTGTACAGCTGTTGATGTTCTTCCAATGATGTCAATGTCGTCTGCGTAAGCCAGTAATTGGGTGGACTTGTGGAGGATTGTGCCCCTTGATGTCACGCCCGAATCTCGGACCACTTTCTCCAACGCCAGGTTGAAAAGGAGGCAGGCCAGACCGTCCCCTTGTCGGAGTCCATTATAGATGTTGATTGGTCTGGACAGTATTCCGGATACCTTTACTTGGCTTTTCACATTGGTCATGGTCAACCTACATAGTCTTGTCAGCTTGTTGGGAATGCCGAATTCTCTCATGGCTTTGTAGAGTTCTACTCTGGCTATGCTATCATAGGCGGCTTTAAAGTCTATGAAGAGGTGTTGGATTGAGTTTTTAAACTCTAGACATTTTTCCATAGCCTGCCTCAAAGTGAAAATCTGATCGGTTGTTGATTTGCCTGGGCTGAAGCCACACTGGTATTGGCCTATGATGTTTCTAGCGTGTGGGGTCATCCTGTTTTGTAGGATGGCGGAGAATATCTTATACGCGGTACTCAACAACGTTATACCACGATAATTGCTGCACGTTGTGATATCTCCTTTTTTATGTACCGGGCAGAGGATGCCTTTTCTCCAGTCTTCTGGCATCGCTTCCTGCTCCCATACTTGCACAATTAATTCATGAATCGCTTGGTGTAATGTAGGCCCTCCATATTTAACCAGCTCCGCAGGGATGCCGTCTGCACCCGAGGCCTTGTTGTTTTTGAGCCTGGTGATGGCACTGCTAACTTCTGCTAAGCTTGGTGGTGACAGCATAGCATTATCGTCAGATATTGGTGGAGCCTCCAAATCCTCCGTTAGCTCGCCATTTAGCAATTCATGAAAGTGCTCTTCCCATCGCTCCAAGATGCCTTGAGGATCGGTGATCAGATTCCCTTCTTTGTCCTTGCAGTATGTGCAACGAGGTGTGAATTGCGTCATACCGCGTACTCTTCGGTAGAACTCCCGCGCCTGGTGCGGCCGTCGCTCTCTGTAGCGTTCTAGTTCACAAACGAGATTTTTCTCCCAGGCTTCCTTTTTTCGTTTGTGAATTCTCTTTTCTTCTTTTCTGAGCTCTTTATATTTCTCTTCGCGTGCTCGTGTTCTCTGAGACTGCTGCATTGCTCGATACGCAGCATTCTTACGTTCACTTGCCAGCTTGCATTCATTATCGAACCAGTCGTTCCGATCTCTACGACTTCTGCCTAAGATGGAATCAGCAGTACTAATGACAGTATTTTTAAGGCGGGTCCAGCTCTCGTCGACGCCCGGCATCTCATCCCCAGGACTTGCTCTTCTGAGTGCGAGTTCTAACGCCTGACCGTAGCTGTTTCTGGCCATTTCGTTGCGGAGTGCAGCTGTGTTGATTCGAGCCTGATCAGCGGATACAAAGCTTTTCAGCGTTGTAATGCGCTCTCGGAGCACCATACCAACAAGATAGTGATCTGAGTCGAAGTTGGCACCTCGGTACGTTCGTACCGTCATCAGACCCGAAAGGTGGCGGCGGTCTATCAACACATGGTCTATTTGATTGCGAGTTGCCCCATCAGGAGATATCCAGGTGGCTTTATGGATATCTTTACGCGCAAATCTGGTACTTGCAACGACCAAGTTCTTACTTGCTGCCATCTCTATAACTCGCTGCCCATTGTCATTAGTGTTCTCATGCAAGCTGTGGATGCCGACATATTGCCTGTATACGGGCTCCCGGCCTACTTTGGCGTTCAGGTCTCCCAATATGATTTTTACATCATATCTGGGGCAGGCATTAAGTTCCCGTTCAACTACTTCGAAGAATTCTTCTTTTTCATCGTCCGGGGACTCTTCTGTAGGTGCGTGAACGTTTATGAGGCTGATGTTCTTAAATTTGCCTCGCACACGAAGGGTACATAGCCTTTCGTTTATTGCTTTAAAGCCGATAATGGTAGGCTTCATCCTTTTGCTGACCATGAAACCTACCCCGAGCACATGGTGTTTCGTATGACAGCTGTAATATACGTCATAATCAGGTTTTTGCAAAACACCATTCCCTGTCCATCGCATCTCCTGAATGGCGGTAATGTCAGCTTTATATGTTGACAGGGTATCGGCCAGGTGTTGTGTAGCTCGAGTTCTGTACAGAGTTCGTACGTTCCATGAGAAAATTCTTAAATCATTTTGCCTTTTGCGTTGCCGTGGTCGTCGTCGTTTTTTCCAGTATCCGAGGCATGTTGCTCGTTCCGTAATGTTTGTTTTTTACGGGTGAGGTTATTAGCCTCACGCCAACCTTACTTGGAAGGGACTAGCCCGATCATGTTAGCCTATCCTCTCTCATAGGATAGTTACCAGTGGCCACCGCTAGGAGGTTATGATCGCACTTCCACCAGTCCGGAATAGTTACGGCACGTGCATGTTATGCTACATGTTATTCCCCCTATTCCGCTGATGACTGACCACTTGAAACTTCAGGTCGCTTAAATTTAACAATACAATTTGAAATTTGAATATCAACATTCTCTTCATGTTTCATCCAAGTTTTTGATAAAAGTAATACACTAATATTTTTTACAACCCTGTATCTAAATCTTGTACGTGCGCACTTAGAATTTAGCGAAAGTATTGATAATCCTGGTCTATTCGAAATAAAATCAAAATCAATTTCAGAAGTGATCGTTTGAACACGGTTTAAAGATAGTCCGTTGAATTCATTTTGTAGGTACTTTTATAGATGCTGTATCTTTTCGTCTATGACAAGATCTATTACTTTCATCTTTACTTTATAAATTATAAACCTTCAATATAGTTCACTGTGGATAAAGCAACGTAAACTAGCACATGCTGAAACGATGGTTTCGTTTTACATTTAAAGTTTTATGAATATTTAAAGCTATAAGTTGCCGTTCTTTTAGCGATTGCTTCGATTTGTACTATGATTATATCTGCGCAAGTACTAGCGAGTATATCATCAATGGAACAAGATTTTTGACAATTACCGGTAAAATAGAACCTCAAAGTAATTGTTTATTTTAACAGTAAAAATTACTGTGTACTTTTAGAGTTTGTTTTAAAATAAAAGAGGTATAATATAATACATATATTTTATACAAAAAAACATGGGAACGAATTTATGTATTTTGTATATTTCCTTTATAAAATATCTTTTTAAACACATAAACTTAACCTTCAAAAAGCAAAGCAGGGCTTCGAACCGGAACTGAACCGAAAACTGAAAACCGAAAAAACCGAGATTATTCTTGGAACGAAAACCGGATCTGAACCGAAAGAAATTTCGGTTTTTTTCCGGTTCGCTATGAGGGACTCCAAAATTCCCATGGGCGTGACCGTTCGCTTGTGTGCGTAATCCATTCACGCACATTACTCCTTAATTTTTTTTGTTTTTTGTATTAACACGTTTCTCATTCTCAGTTTCAATTTATAAAGATGAAATATGTAAACATTGTGGAGATTGATTATAATAAATAAATAAAAGAACACTGTTTGTTATTTTATTCACGTTTATTATAATTATTTATCTTTATCACAGTTTTTGTAATGAATAGTGTATTAACGTAAGATAGCTTGTTACCGCGTGCCATCAGCACATATGTATGTTAATAGCCGACATATAATAATAAGCGCTCCGACAATAACTAATTATTTACTGGCCCTCTATCTAGAAAAGGCTGCCGGTTTTTTTATATTAAAAGAAGATTCTTCATCAAAGAGCCATAAAACTATATGGCGCTAATTTATTGCAGACTCGGCATTACTGAAATACAAGCATTTAAAAATTCATCACTCGGAACTGAACCGAAAACCGAAAAAACCGCTATTTTTGCCGGAATGAAAACCAGAACCGAACTGTTATTTTTTTTTAATTGAACCGGAACGAAAACCGAAAAGAAAAAATAAACGGTTCGAAGCCCTGAGCAAAAGCCATCTATTGTTGAGTAGTTAAAGCTTTGAAAAACCTTGTGGAAATTTAATGCATAACTGCCCAAAAACAAGAGCAAGGGTAGTTGCGAGTGGCTAGCAGCTGTTTTGAGTACTTTACCAGTACCAGTAGATCGCAGCAAATTTCTTCCGAAGTTTCATTCCTGTTTTTGTATTGTTTTCAAATTCACACCAAATTCAGGAAGCCTCATTTTCATCCTTATCAATATGACACAATTTTCCAACTGCACCATTCACTCCCAAGTAAACTTATTAGACTAAAGGCGCACCTAAAAAACTTGTACTTCATAACAAGTAACGAAGTTTTTTATTATTTTTCTATGTTTGTAATCGAAAAAAAGTCAACTGCAACTGTTGCACCAGGCGCAGCCAAATTGTGGTACCCGTACCCCCTCGAAACTTTTCAAGTACCCCGGGGGGTACGTGTACCACACTTTGGGAAACACTGTCGTAAAGAATCCTTGTCGATAATAAAGAATTGTTTATTCTTGGGGAGAGAGAATAGTTATACCTAGGATTTTTCAAGGTCGATAACTAAAACAATTTCACAAGAATCATCTGGGGATTGGCAAGATGAAAGCATTGGTTCGAAGTTATATATTTTGGAAAACATAGATAGTTAGGTGGAAAACCAAGTTCGACAATGTTCAAAATGTGCAGTAGCAGCAAAAACCGCAACTAAAACAACATTGCACTCCTGGCCGATACCATCCGAAACTCCATGTAGACTATACCGGTCCAATTTTTGGAAAATATTTCTTACTACTGGTAGATGCACACTCAAAATGGCTTGAAGTAATTCCAATCAAATCGATAACAGCAACTGCAACAATTGACATCCTCAGAGATATATTTGCACGATTCGGATATCCAGCACAAGTAGTCTCCGACAATGGAACTCAATTTACAGCATCATCATTCAGCAATTTTTGGAAAGCCAGTGGCATCAAACATATCTTAACCAGTCTTTACCATCCAATGTCAAACGGGCAAGTGGAAGGATTTGTGGATACTTTTAAAGGATCTTTAAAAATAGGAAGGGGAAGGAACAGTCAGACAGAACTTATCATTGTTTCTACAGAAGTATAGGGCAACACCGAATAAATCAAGATATAACAACAAATCTCCTGCCGAATTACCGAATGGGAAGAAAGATCAGAATAGAATTTGATTTATTGAAAGAAAGTGTACCTGTTCCTACAGAAACAAATCAAAAACAAAATTTGCAATACGATTTAAAGCATGGAGCAAAGAAAAGAGTCTTCAAACCAGGGGATTTAACATACGCAAAAACATTTTATGTTAATGGATTTAAATGGGAGCCAGGCTCAATCATAGAAAGGATTGGCAATGTAATGTATAATGTCCTACTGGTAAAAGGAAAATTAATTAGGATTCATGTGAACCACTTGCGACCCAGGTGTAAGAGGGAGTCTTCACAAGGAAATGCTGCCTTATGGGATACCTTTTTGGCCATGGACTCCGATAGAGACAGCTCAATAGGTTTGTCGGAAAATAGTGATGATAATATTCAAGCAACCCTACCACCATCAGTGTCAGCCGAACCAGAACTCCAAGTATCAACAGACGATCCGGAAATTGATAGGAATCAAACATTTCCGACTCAGCACGAAGTGCCAGAAGAGCCATCACTACGCAGGTCCTCTAGAGTAGGAAAGTTCCCTGAAAAATTAACGAAATATATATTATGTAAATAATATAGCTCGAACGGAGGGTGTTGGGGTGGCAGCACCAAAAGGTGCGAGGTGAAAAACTAGAGTTAAGTTGAAGCTCAGTTGTCAAGATAACCAACCATCAGTAAGACGCATTAAAAAGCATATTATAATAATTGCTGAGTTTTATTGTATCAACCTCAATTTCCTTCCGCATAATACGTAACAATATTTCTACCGTTTCTACCGTTTTTTACTATTTCTATACTGGTTAGTTGAAATTTAAGAAATTTCCTACATTTAAAAATGTGGCAAACTTCACGACAATAGAGGAAATGACCAGGATACACTATGGTCAAGGTTCTTCCATTTGGAGCTAGGATATGAAGATTTTTCCATTTGCCAACTCTTGAAAAACCTACATGCAGCTGATCGGGAAATGGCACTTATTTGGCAAAATTCGTCCCCCAGATTGGCCCCGAATATTAAAATTTATCAGTTTTGATCATAAATTCTTTATTTGTTACCTTAAAGTCCTCCAGATACCGATTTTCATTGGAATTGGAATACAATCGGCAAACTCATCGGCCATATTGGTGCGGCCATTTTAAATTTTCAAGTTTTGATTATAAATTCGTTAATAACCCTCGCACTTTCATTTAAATCGGAATACAATTGGAAAAATTCGTCGGCCATATTGGCGCGGCCATTTTGAATGTATAAGTTCTGATCATAAATTCGATAGTTGTTACCTTAATAAAACCCCAAATAGCGAATTTCATTAGAATCGGAACACAATTGGCAAATTCGTCCGCCATATTGGCGCGGCCATTTTGAATTTATAAGTTTTGATTAAACATTCGTTATTTGCTACCTCCCCAGATACCGATTTTCATTGGGATCGGAATACGATTGGCAAATTCGTCAGACATATTGACGCGGCCATTTTGAATTTTTAGGTTTTGATTAAACATTCGTTATGCTGTAAACATGCTAAGGGCGACAGCGAAACTATTTCCCTCGGCCACGGCGAATGGCCCGAAGTAATTTGTTGTGTGCACACAATAAAGGCTGTATCAGATCCAAAGCAGCGCAACAAAAATATCAGCAGCAAACTGTTTCTATTGGTCAACGCGGGTCACATGACAACAGAAGCAGCACTGATTGCTGCCGCTGCTTTTTCATTCCTAATCCTAATTTTGCTGCCCAGCAAGGAAGCATTTTTTGACATTTCAGTAGTTTCTTCTTGGAGACGCTTTTTGTTCGTTCGTTTGTTTTTGTTTTGGAAATTCATTGAATAAATAGAAGAAAAATGAATAGAATTAGTTCGGGAGCACCTTATATTGTACGATAAAAAAAGTTTGCTGTCTGCTGCTGCTACAACGAATCTGATACAAGAGGCAGCATGCTGCTCTTCCGCTGCTGCTGCCGCTGCTCGAAAATTTTAATCTGATACGGCCTTAATAGCGACGGCGACACAAATTAAAAAACACACACCAGAATAATCATCTTGGCCAGCCGCATATGCTACACACGCACACAGGAACACACGGGAATGCAACTTTGACAGGCGACGGCTACGAAATAGAAACTAGATTGATTCGGTAGCCACGCTCGGCGACATCGCCGTCGCAGTCGTCTGCAGAATGCTCGCCTTCATATATAAGCGGTGTGTTCTATTCGTTTTTGACAGTCACCGAGGAAAATAGTTTCGCCGTCGCCCTTAGCATGTTTACAGCATTATTTGCTACCTAAAAAAACCTCAGATACCGATTTTCATTGGAATCGGAACACAATTGGCAAATTCGTCGGCCATATTGGCAGGGCCATTTTGAATTTAATGCCAAAACCACCCCCTGGAGGTAAGTAACATCTGGTGAGGCGATCGGTTGGATGCTTTCAAAGTCTATAACGGACAACGGCAGAAACATTTTTGTGTTTTATATATATAGATAAAATTTATTTATAATTGGTTATCATCAAAATCTACCAAAGGAAAAAGCACGAAAAATAGGACATGAGCTATTACAGAATTCCAGCAAACGTCCACGCAACAGTGCCAGCAGTGACGTCATTTCCATCATAACAACCAGCGTAGCTGCCATCACAGCGCCCCGCAAGCAATCCAGCGGCGGAACCAGCCTCGTGTGAGCTAGGCTTTATTCATGAAAATATGTCATAAAGCCCTAGACAGACTGGCACACTTAATCCGGATTATGACGTCATACTTGACTTTCGGAATCCGGATTAATATCATAGTGACACATCCGGCTTCTTGATCCAGATTAATTGTCAGCTGATATAAACGTTTTAACTATTACCTTGGTAGACTCCCTAAGTTCTCAATTTCTTTTAAATTAAATAATTGTGTATTTTTCCCTTGTTTCCTACGAAGTGTTCCCACAATAAATATTTTTCTTACGTTTTCAACTAGGAGATGACATTCAATTTTGATAAAGTAACTCACCACTAATGGCGCTGATGGCAGTGAATGGTAAACAAATCCAGGCAAATCGAGTTGTATATTGGGGATTATAAATCCAGTTTACTCTCATAGCTTTTATATCGGTATACGTCATTCTGACGTCATAATCCCGATTAGCGTGCCAGCCTGTCTAGGGCTTACGGCTACAAAAATACAGGGTGATATGTAAAACTCTAAAAAAAGACTTCAAAATGCCCTAGCGGCTAAACCGTTAGGAATACGATTTTTAATTCGTCCAACAAAAACCTATCAACAGCCGGCCGTTTTGTAAACTTAATGGATACACCCTGTATAAAAATTTGTACGGTGTGGCGTGTAGCTATTTGTTGGAATTGAAATTCACCTATTCTATTTAGCTCGCATGGCAACACTATGAACTAAACTTTTGTTTCATTTACTTGAATAAACTTCACTCCTGAATGGTTACTTGACGAAGAAGGTTCTTTTTATTTACTGCGCGCTTCATTTCAACAGGTTATGGGCGCAGGCGACGCCATCTTGGGTAAATTCGGTTTTGTGTAATTTTTGCCGGTTTAAAACAATTTTTGTGATTTTAATTCAGGAGTCAGTTTTTTTTAAAAAGGAAAAATTCTTTTGCAAAAATGGCGGTGAATAATTATTTGGCAAGCGTGCCGAAATTAAAAGGCCGTGAAAATTACCAACAATGTGCTTTTACTGTTGAAAATATCCTGGTGTTGGACGATTGGCTTAAGGTTAAATCCGACTAAAACAAAAGAAATGCGGATAAATGCAAACACCCTTGAACGAACAGCGCTAAATAACCGCGACGTGGAACTGGTAGATAAATTCTGTTACCTCGGTAGTATTATTACCGAAAAAGGCGGTACAGAAGAAGACGTCAGTTCCAGAATAAATAAAGCAAGAAGCGCATATGCATGCCTGTTTCACATATGGAGATCGACGGAGATCTCAATTAACACCAAATTGCGGCTGTTCAACTCCAACGTTAACGCAGTTCTTTTGTACGGTTGCGAAACATGGAAAGTCACCCAACAGATGCCTACGTCGTATCCTAAAAATCCGCTGGCAAGATAGAATTTCAAATGAAGAACTATGGCGCCGTGCCGGCCAAGAAAGGATAGACGACCAAATCAGGCGAAGGAAATGGAATTGGATTGGCCACACCTTGCGACGCGAAAACGAGAATCTAGCCAAACAGGACCTCGACTGGAATCCGCAAGGAACCCGTCGAGTCGGAAGACCTAGAACAACGTGGAGGAGAACCCTATTAGCAGAGGCCGCAACAACCGGGAGATCCTGGTCAGAGCTGAGAGCTGTCGCGTAAAACAGAGTCCGCTGGAGGGCAACTGTTTCCGCCCTACGTCCCACGAGGGATTAAAGGAGCAATTAGTTAGTTAGTTGGACGATTGTGAATCTTGTCTCTCTACGACAGAAACGGACACAAAAAAGGACAATCAAGCTAAATCAAAACTGATTTTATCAATTGAACCTTCGTTGTACGTCCACATAAAGGACGCATCAACCTGCAAGCAATTATGGGATAAATTGAAGAAATTATTCGACGACTCCGGTTATACGAGAAAAATAAGTTTATTGCGTTCACTCATATCGGCGCGTTTGGAAAATTTTAACTCAATGCGTACGTACGTGACCCATATAATCGAAACAGCACAGAAATTAAGCGGCATCGGTTTTACAATTTCTGAAGAATGGATAGGTTCATTATTGCTAGCTGGATTGCCGGAAAGATTCACGCCGATGATAATGACAATAGAGCATTCTGGCATCGAAATTAATACGGATGCTTTTAAAAACAAATTGCTAGAATAGTCTAGCAATATAGTCGGTTCATAGGAACCGGGTGAAAATAGCATTCAGTGGTAAAAGTTTTAAAAAGGGTGCCAAAATAACCTAAAATGCTACTAGTGTGGGGGTTACGGGCACATGGCGCGAAAGTGCTTCAAAAGGCGCGAAAGTATTTCGTCCAAGAAAAAGGCGGAAAACGCATACAGTGCCGTGTTTATGCCGGGATCACTGACATATAGAATGGACTGCTCATCAGGAAATTTTCATGGCACCAATTCGTTCCATAGTTGACAAACCTTTTCTCACTGACATGTAAACACGTCAGTTACTTTTGTAAATTAAAATTTTTGATACTGGTTTTTGGACGAGGGGAACAAAATAAATTTTTGGTAAAAAAAATAACAAATGCAATTTTGATGTTATTTTCCTTTTAAAATGCCTTTTTTCATTAATTACAAATATTTATGTTAAACCATGCGAGTTCTCTACCCCTGTTTCATCTAAATGTCAGTGATTCAGGGTCTTATGGCGAAACGAGACAGAAATAAAAAAATCACTATACCCATATATTTGTTGTAAATATTCTGACATTAGTTCAAAGGAAAAAACGAAATCAGGTATGGTAACTTTAATATCGTGCAACCGTTTGGCGGTTTTATTTTAAATTTCGCTTAAAATCATTCCAGAATTTTATTTACCGTTCTTATTTTACGGCAAAGATAAAAAAGTTATCGTATTTTGTGGGTTATTGAAAGTCAAGAGTAAAAATATTTAAGAAAATGGAAAATTATGCAGTTTTTGAATGTCTAATTTTATTTTTTCAAGTTTGGCAGTATTTGATTTTATTTCTGCCAGTGAATGCACTGAACTCTGAACACGAAATTTAACAAAATTTGAGTTCGGTGAAAAAATGGGCTTATGGATAAGCGAGAGGACTGTACTTTTCTATACTTTTTGGTGCCATGAGTTTATATGGGAATAATGTCTGATGAGCAGTCCATTATTATTTGTCAGTGGTCGCGATGTTTTAACGAGAATGACTGGTATATAGATTCTGGCGCATCATCTCATTTTACGGTGATTGAAGAGTGGTTAACGAACAAACAGTCCGTAAACCATCGGGTTTTGTTAGCTAACAATAAATGAGTTACAATTAGAATTGGTAGCCCTAGTGAGGAAAACGCCAGTAAATGAGATTGTCGAAAATGTGTTGTGCCCGCCAGAACTATCGACAAATTTGATTTCGGTGTCACAATTAATGAAGAACAAAAATAAAGTGATTTTCGAAAACAACAGGTGCAAAGCAGGTGCTTTCCGGTTGTCAACCTTTCGACGGTTCACCACATTTTAGATAGCGGCTAAAAGTTTCAATAAAACATCTGGAAAATGGCTTTCGGTGATGTAAATACTCCAAATGGACTTAAAGAATTGAATAAATTCTTAGAGGAACACAGTTATATCAGCGGTTATACGCCAACAAAAGCCGACCTGTCTGTTTTTGAAACACTAAAGAAGGCACCCAGTTATGAATTCCAACATGCACTCCGTTGGTATCGTCACATCTCCTCATATGATGCCAAAGAGAAGTCAGCATGGACTGGAGCTCCTCTACCACAAGCCGCTGGTGGTAAACCAACAGTCCAAAACAGTAAACCAGCAGAAGAAGATGATGATGTTGACTTATTTGGATCCGATGAAGAAGAGGGTGCAGAAGCAGCAAAAATCCGTGAGGAGCGTGTAGCCGCATATGCTGCGAAGAAATCAAAAAAACCTGCCTTAATTGCCAAATCATCGGTTCTGCTTGATGTTAAGCCCTGGGATGACGAGACAAACATGAAAGATATGGAAGACAAGGTCCGAACTATCGAAATGGACGGTCTTCTTTGGGGTGCTTCCAAACTTGTCCCAGTCGGCTATGGCATTCATAAGTTACAGATTATGTGCGTTATTGAAGATGAGAAAGTTTCCATTGATTTACTATCAGAGAAAATCCAAGAATTTGAGGACTATGTCCAGTCCGTCGATATCGCTGCCTTTAATAAAATCTAAACTTATACATGGACGTTGTTTTGGCGTTTTTCTTCGTTTTTATTCAGTTCATTTAACGTATGTTTTCTATTATATGAAATAAGTAAACGCAAAATACTTAATAGATACGGGGAATTAATTGGCACAGCAGTGAAAAATGATAATATGTATAAACTTATTGTGAAAGATAGAGATAAATCTTTTGCTAATGTTCAAGAACAATAATTTAAATTTTTATATTTTTTGCCATTTAAAATATTGATACGTATTTATAATTTGACACCCGCATGCGGCGGATATCTGCCAGACGGAATTTCTACTCTTATGGAAACCTGCCGGTGCAAATGAACACCATGCACGCGCAAATCAATTGCGCTAATTAAGCGATTTATGCATAAGAATAGTTGCACCTAGATGTAAGTTATAATTAAATTAATTAATCAGTACTTGTCTATATTTCAACCCGTTCGGTATCCACATAACTTAAATTAAAAGTTGTTGTTAGAAAAAAGTTGTTTTTTTTTCATTAACTTTCCTAAATATTTCTATGTTCCCGAAACATAAGTGGTCCTTCTAGTATTTTTTCTTTTATTATTGAAGTTGAAGCCAGCAAAAAAGTACTTTACAGTTTTTCACCTAAATTCGAGAAATTCTGAAACAATTTCTATTTATCAAATTGTGGTCGTTAAAGTGCAAAATTAAACGACAAAATTAGAATTTTGTACATTTTAAAAAAGATAAAAGTTTTTTAAAAGTGTGTTTGTTTACATTTGCAGATGGTGATGCTATACATAGTTACCATTAATGTGAACTAATTAAGTAATGAAAAGCAAAATAAAGTGCGGATAACAGATGTTTAAGTGCCACCAAATCAACAAGTGAACAGTGACAGAAGTCCACACAGGACAAAAATAATACAAGTCCGCAGATTCCAGCAACAGAGGTCCATACAGGACAATAATAAAGGTCTGCAGAATCCAGCAACAGAGGTCCACACAGGACATCAATAGAAGTCCAAAGAAGCCAGCAACAGAGGTCCACATAGGACAACAATAAAGGTCTTCAGAATTCAACAACAGAAGTCTACACAGGACATCAACAATCATCATCATCATCAGTTCAACAAAACAATCATACCGAATTTAAGATAAGTACTCAAAATATAAAAATTATAGTATATTTTCAAAAGATATACATATAATAAAACAAAAAGCAATTTAGTTATCAAATACCAAACAAAAAATAATCATTAAAATAAAGTATATATTTACAAATATATTGTTTTCCAATGTTAAATTTTTCAATATATATTACAAACATTTCTAATATATTACATATTTCTCATTTTTTAATATTTTTTACATTTTTTTTAACACATAAACACAATAAAGTTCAATTGTTATTATTGCCCCATTAATATTCAAAAAAAAAATAAAAAGCCCTATAATAAATTTCTCTGTAAAGTGTTCATTTATACCGCGCAAGTTCAGAATAGTCGTTCGTTTACCAAGTTTAAAACGGTTTACCGAGTTAAAACCTAATAAATTCGGTACAAGTTAAAATAACAAATAATCCTTTAAACATTATCCGTTCTCCCTGACACTTTAACTCACTAGTCAAACCTACGGTTCTCAAAAATCAAAATGAGTAACATTGCCCAAGATTTAGTAAAACAACAAGAGCTAGGTGAGTCAATACAAAGAGTGGAAATCAATTACAATAAGGATTCCGAAAAAAGGAAAACTAAGGATTATTTAGAAAAAAAAATTACACAAATTAGAGGAACTATGGACAGACTTCCATTTGAAAGACGTTGAACTCCAAGAGTACAAAAATCAAGATCCCAATCACAAGTACTTTGTGAATAGATTTACTGAACAGGTACACGCAGCATACATATCTGCTTGATTTCGGAAAAATATCAACAGATGTTAAGCCAAGAAAACGATCTTTCAAGTGAGGATCACATGGACACAGCGGAACAGCAACCCGGTACCAGTAGCAGTCATACTAAACAGGATCAAGATGATTCGCGACAGCCTCGGGAAAAAACAGTAACCTTTGAACTAAAAGGCAATGAAGGAGTTATTGTCAACAGAGAACTACAAAGCACTTTAAGGGTACAAATAAGTAAAATAACAGCTCTATTGAGAATAGTAGAAGTTTTAGAGAACGAAGTAGATAGTTCAAAATCTACAATATATTATCAACAAAAGATACAAACACTACAAAACTATTGGAAACAGATTGAACACAATCACGACGAGTTAATTAAATTTGCCTGCCCACAGGAATTAAGGCATGCATATTTTGAAAATCAAAAATATGAAGAAGCAGAGGACATATACCAAAATACAGTAATTCAATTACAAGAGTTGTCTGCCAGAACACAACAGGAGAATCAGCACAGGGAAAATCAAAGTACTAATAGAGACAAGCCGACCGGAGCCAAGATTAAGCTTCCTCCAATATCAATCCCGAAATTTAGTGGAGATTATAATACGTGGAGACAATCCCATGATCTCTTTGCACAGCTAGTCCATACCAACGAAAATCTAAGTACGGTTCAAAAAATGCAGTATTTAAAGGCAAATTTAAGTGATGAAGCAGCACAGTTGTTGGGGCACCTGCCAATAACAAATGAAAATTACAATACGGCATGGGAGTTACTAGTTAACAGGTATGAAAATAAGCGCCTATTAGTGCGAGCACAATTAAATACATTGCTAACACAAGTGGATGATACAACCAATGAGTGTTTGTTCGCATTAAAAAACTTAGGTATGGAAGTTGGAAGTTGGGATGCAATTCTTGTACATATATTGTCTAAAAAATTGGACAAGGATACTCAGAAACTATACGAACTTTCTCTAAAGTCTCCTAGAGATATACCAAAACTTTCCGAATTTTTGGCCTTCTTAGAGTGAAGATTTCAGGCCCTCGAAAATATTAGACCAAATAAGGAAACTCCGGCGCAATCCAATAACAGACAAGGAGAAGACTAACTTCTGTGATTTCAGGCCCTCGAAAATATTAGACCAAATAAGGAAACTCCGGCGCAATCCAATAACAGACAAGGAGGAATAAAATTCAAATTACACAGTAAGTCAAATCTCAAAAATTATCACATTAAAGGATATAGCCGTTGCGAAGCCTGTAGGGGAAACCATAAACTATATGAATGTACAAAGTTTATACAGTCAAGTCATTCTCAAAAACAAGAGCTTTTAAATAATTGCAATCTGTGTAAATTGTGTTTACGACCGAATCATAGCATGTCTGAATGCAATAGCAAGAAGGCATGCAAAAAATGCAACAGTGCAACGCACAACACCTTACTACATATGGAAAGCCACAACAAGGAAGTTCAATGGGGAAAGTCGAAGAATGAAGAGATGAACAAAAGCAAATCATCATACAGCCAAAACAGGAGCGAAATAAATGAACCAAAGGGCATGATAAATTATCCAAAGCCCAGCACTTCAAATAATCATTCAGTAGAGGATTCTGATTCAATCCCAAAAACAAACATTCAGGCGTACAATTCAGGTTCTTGTGACGTTAGCGGACTATTAGAAACGGTAGTAGTCAAAGTAAAAAATGCAGAGGGAAGAGAAGAAAATTTGAGAGCACTGGTCGATCAAGGGTCCCAATCTAGTTTCATAAGGGAAGATGCTGTACAAAGACTAGGACTGAAAAGGTCTAAGGTCTTTTCTGTAATAACACGTGTTGCGGACATCAAAGCAGGTCTTGCGAAAAGCAAGGTATCATTTCAAATAAGCTCCATATATCCCTCATCATTCAGGTTATCGGTTTCAGCATTCGTTCTCAAATCATTATCAAAACCTATTCCTGATACTCGAATAGATAATACAGAAATAGATTCACTTAACCAGCTTCCACTTGCAGACCCTAACGCGCTTAGTCCTGGACCCATTGATATTATTTTTGGTGTCGAGGTATATAATGACATCATCCAAGAAGGGATAATTAAGGGAAGCAGATGTTATCCGATTGCCCAAAAAACAGAACTGGGTGGATGTTATCAGGGAAGATCCGCGTTCCAAGTGCAGAAATTAAATGTCACGTATCCCAGGTAGATCTGGGAACTTGAGGAGCTAACAACCAAGCACGAAACTTCAAGTGAAGAACACCTAGCTGAACAGATCTATTCACAAACGGTTGCTAGAGATCACGAAGGAAGGTACAAGGTTCACTTGCCTTTCAATGAGAAAATAAACCAGTTGGGATACTCTAAGGGGAGAGCCATGTCTATATTACTACAGATGGAGCGAAAATTCAATCGAGATGATAAATTCAAACAACAATACCAAGCATTCATCGATGAATACCAAAATCTTGATCATATGAGACCAGCATTGAACGCTCAAAATGCGTGCTATCTTCCTCACCACGCTGTTCTAAAATTAGACAGCACTACAACAAAATTAAGAGTGGTCTTTGATGCGTCGCACATACGCCAAAATAACCACTTTAGGGGGTCAAAAATAAATTTTTCTACTTTAATATAAGGTCTAAACTTTCTTGTATTCTTCAAGTTAAGAAGTTAGTCCATCGCGCTGGCCCTAAATATCTTTTGTTATGTTCAGAACAACAGCGTTCGAGGCTCCGACAGATAAGCGTTGTGCAATGTACGGCTAGTTGCATACGAATTCCGAAAGCATTATTACGTGTTATTTTCGTTCAACTCGTTCAAAAATCTATATATTTATTATGGACATAGAAGTCACAGGTAAGCTTATTAATAACAACAATTATTTTACACTATATACAATAAAAATGACGATTTCATTCCACTCCCACTTTTCATAAAAAAAATATATTTCCTTAGACTTTCAAAAAAAGTTCCGATTAGTACCGCTTTCTGTCCTAAATATTTACACTTGTGCGTTTGTTGACTACTAGTATTGTGAATTCTAGGAACTCAAATAAACTCATTGTGACACTAGACCCTTTTTTTCCAGGTAGTCGGAGTGAACCAAGTCGCTCGGAATTAAATATTAGAAAAATAGATCTGGTTTTAGTGTTAAAAAGCGAAAACTTTTATAAACAATCACCATCTCAGTGTGTAGAACGATTAACTAGTTACCTATTGAACAAGTTTAGTGAATATAAACTGTCAAAAGACAGTGTAAATAAAATTAAGTGTGTTCTGAAAGTGTTTGTTTCAAAATTGTTACAAAAGTGGAAAAAATCTAATTGGACTATGCAAAGATTTATGAAATGCAATTCAAAATGGCTAGCAAACGATTTGGTCTTGCCAGCAGTAGGCACTACAGGCGCAAACAATCATTTGCAAGTGAAAAAAACCAGAGGCAGACCTGCAAAATCTTTTGAAGAGAGCTCTCTACGAACAAAACGAAGGTTGATCAAAGAAATTGTTTCTAAGTCAAGCCCAGAATAATTGTGTTCTGCTGCTCAACCCAGCCTTACTAAGAGCGGAAAAAGGACAGCTGGCCAACTAGTGAGCTTAGCCTTAACTACAAGCCCTAGCAGATACAAACGCATGAAACAAATTCACGATACGCCATCATATTCGGCTATGAAGCCTTACTCTCCTGAAGAAGCTTTAGCGCTCATAATTGACTCAGACATGGGAAAAGAAGATTACATTCATTGGCAAAAAGGTGCGAAATCGCGAGGCGCTAATATCTATCCACCTTAGAATGTCATAGCACAAACAAAAAGGCAGTGTTACCCGAATAGGGTTTAACGCGCGAATATATTCGTCGAATACTATTCGAATAATTGAGCAAATATTTGGTATTCGATATTCGAATACTATTTATCGTTACTCGGCGAATACTGGTAGGTTCATGATTTAGCTTAAAAAAATTTATGTTTTAATTTTATAAGATGTCGATAATTCTAAGAGATGTCGCTGCTTATGTTAAAACTTAAAATTATTTTTCTTGAGCAATGCGCATGAGGAATGACTAAACAAGTGACGGTGAGTGATACGTTTACGTTTAACATAAAAAGTGGTAATATTTATACGAATATATTAATTTATTGAAATTTTATTGATTAATTAAAACTAAACAAGTTATAAACATAAATATACCCAAATAAGAAACGTTGTCATTATAATATTTATACAATAGTAAGATTTACTGAACTTAAATACAACTATTTTGGGATATTTTAAATTTCACATTTTCAGCCCTTATAATAATGTCTAAAAGAAATTCTGCTGAGGTTTGGGATTATTTTAAAAGACATGGAGATGAAGCTTTTTGTACAAAGTGCCCACACAAGGTAACGTGCAAAGGATCTACTACAACACCCATGTTAAATCATTTAAAGTTAAAACATATGTTGGATCTTACTGGTAGGCGCTCAAAAGACGGCAGTTCCAGTTTCAGTCAATCAACAAATTAATAGCTGTATAAAAATCAGTCTGATTGAATTGAATGCTACTGAAAAAATTCAAGAAAATAATTTGGCTACTCTTAAGGATATGTTATCAGTTCTGTCTCCTTTAAACGTTGCTGTTAAAGCACTAAGCAGAAAAGATGCCACATTACTAACTTGCGAGACGATTATCTTATTTTTAATGAATAAGTTGACAGAAGGACACTCTGAACTAAGCTTAAATTTCCGAGAGGCTTTACTTAGACGTATAAACCAGAGAAGACATAAACCGATGGTGTCACTTTTGATGTTTCTGCATAATTCATCTTCATCAAAAGAAAATACATGGTTTCCTTATTCACCAAGAAACGTGACTTTAGCATACGCCAAAGAACTAATGAAACGATTATTTCCAACAGAAGTAACTGCACAGCAAAATAATGGTAAAGAAGATGCAGAAATGTTATGTACTCATGCTGAACATGAACATGAACCCGAAACTAGATCATTATCAGTTTCCGATGAGTTGAATTTAGCAATACAAAAAAGCCAATATGCTACAATACCAATTAATGGGGATAATTTTAATTCTCTAAACAAAGAATTTCAAATCTACGAAGCCACTGGAGTAAGATCTAGAAATTTGGATTTATTATATAATGCTCTTCTAACAGTGAAACCAACGTCAACAGAGAGCGAACGAGTATTTTCAACATCCGGAATTGTGGTGTCAAAATTAAGAACAAGAATGAAAGACGAATCTATAAATGCTATTGTATTTTTAAAGAGTTGGTTTCAGTCTCATTTTAAATGAATAATAAATAAATGTTTTTTTAAATGTCATGTTTTTTAGCACATTGTTGAATTATTCGAATTATTCGAATAATTCGAATAATTAAAAAATTGTTATTCGGATATTCGAATATCCAAAAACATCGAATAGTGTTAAACCCTATACCCGAATAACATAAAAATCACGGAGACTGAAGTGCAAATTCCAGTTCAAGATATTTTGGACCATACAATACAAAGACTTGCTCATGTGCAGCAGGATGTACTTCTGTTACACCACGATCACGAGAAAAACTCAGCGATTAAAGTAATTTACAAGTGGGGTCTTGACGGGAGTGGTGGACATTCTATTTACAAACAATGTTTTGCCAACAATTCATTCTGTGGAGACACTAACATAATTCTATATACTATAGTTCCATTGCAAATGTCAGAGGTCACAAAAAATGGAAAACAGATTTTCTGGCAAAACCCAAGTCCGCCTTCGTCGAGATATAACCGCATCATTCGCCTGCAGATTGAAAAGGAGACAAAAGAATCAGTAAAACTCCATTACGAAGCAATAGAGAAACAAATATCAAGTTTGCAGCCTACTGAGGTCACTCTTGGGGATAAATCTTACACATTTGAACATCATGCTGTGTGTACAATGATGGACGGAAAGACATGCAACGTACTCACAGACACTTCGTCATCACAAGCGCGTAATGTGTGCAAGGCAACGCCCAAGGATCTCAACAACCTTGACTTACTTTTGCAGAAACAATATCCTACGGCAAGTTCATTTAAGTTTGGGATATCTGTACTGCACTCATACCTTAGATGTTACGAGTACTTGTTACATATCTCTTATAAGCTAGAATTACGGCAATGGCAAGCGAGGGACACAGAAGCCAAAGAAAATATAAAAAAGAGAAAAGAAGAAATAACCACTAAGTTTTACCAGCAAATAGGATTAGTGGTAGACCAACCGAAGCAGGGTGGGGCATTTCAAACGATGGGAATACGGCAAAGAAGTTTTTTGCTGAGCCTATAAAATCTGGGGCTATCACTGGGTTAGATCCTGAAATTATAGAAAGCTTTGCCAACATCCTGAGTGTTTTATCATGTGGATTTAGCGTGAACTACGTTAGTTTTAAAAACTACTGCATCGAAACAGCAAAAATGTGCTTAGAACGTTATAACTGGTACAAAATGAGTGCATCGGTGCACAAACTACTAATACACGGTGCAGACATAATAAAGGAGCTACTTTTGCCTGTGGGGTTGTTTTCAGAAGATGTGCTGGAAACTAGTCAAAAAGAATATAAAGGTTTACGACTTTTCCATGCTAGAAAAACCTCCAGAATCCACACGAATACAGACATTGTGCACTGGATGCTAATAGCTTCTGATCCAATTATTGCATCCAAGAGGAGAAGCCATAATAAAAAAAGTAAACCGTTTCCTAAAAAGGTGCTGGAAATTTTGAACGTGCCACTTGGTGAAACGATAAAAGACAAGGATGATAATGACGAAGAAGCAATGGATGATCATGACGACAATGATAGCAATTAACTACCGTACAACATAATTGATGTTTGATTGATAATTATGTGTACTTTCAGTAAAATATACTAAATTTTATCTTCTATACTATTTTATTTCTAACTATAAATTCCTTTTAGGTAGGTAGCCACTTAGAAATCTTCTCAAGCTTCAACACAAACTAACCTTTATAGGTCAGAAACATTTCTAAGCATAAATGCACATATTATTTCACATCTTTGATTTTTGACCCCCTAATGTTGTCATTTTGCCGTATGTGCGTCGTGTCGTACTAGCTCAGGAGTAACTCTCAATGACGCCTTATTAAAGGGGCCACAATTACAACAAAACCTCATGTCTATACTCATTAGGTGGAGAAAGCACAAGTTTGTCATATCATCTGATATAGAAAAGATGTATAGACAGATTAGAATTGTCGAAGGTCACCAGGATTACCAGAGAATCCTCTGGAGCGAAACGCCTCAGTCCAGTCTTCAACAATTTAACCTTTCCACAGTAACAAACGGCACCAAGCCTGCCCCATTCTTAGCTATACGAACCTTACATCAATTGGCCAACGACGAGGAACAAAATTACGTCAGAGCGGCAACAGTGCTCAAACGAGACTTCTACGTTGATGACTTGTTGTCAGGTGCAGATACCATCGAATCGGCCACGGACTTAAGAATACAATTGGATGAGTTAATAAGAAGGGGAGGATTCAAATTAAGAAAATGGGCCAGCAACAACATGCAAATCTTGGAAGGCATTCAAGAGTCGGAAAAGGAACAAAGTCTACTAAGCTTGTCAGATGACACTAAGGTAAAAACCTTAGGTATATATTGGTGTCCACACAAATGTGTGGGTATATTCAAAGTGAAGGTATATTCAAAGTCAATATAGGTCAACAGACTACAATCCCAACCCAAAGAGTGGTACTTTCAGAATGGTCACAATTATTCGATCAACTAGGTTGGTTAGCTCCATGCATCATTCAAGCAAAATTAATGTTCCAATCATTATGGAAGGCGAATTTATTACGGGATGAAGAGTTACCAGATCCAATACAAGGAGAATGGAAAAAATTAAGAAGCCAATTCCCTGATCTAGAAAAAATTGAAATTCCCAGGTGGGTTCATATAGCTCGAACAAACGCGATACTAGAACTCCAAGGTTTCTGCGATGCCTCGACAAAGGCATATGCAGCCGTCGTTTAAACTCGAATAATCGACCACCAAGGGTCGGTAAAAGTCCAGTTGCTTACTGCAAGAACAAAGGTGGCCCCTCTAAACAAAGAGGTGAGTCTGCCACGCTTAGAAATTTGCTCAGCTGTTCTCGGCAAAATTACTAACCCGCACCGTGGAATCCCTTGACATTGAAGGGTTGAATATACATACATATAATCCTGCGGATTGCGCTTCTCGTGGATTAGATCCATCGAAATTAACGAACTTCACGTTGTGGTGGAATGGTCCAGAGTGGCTCAGCCAGAAGGAAATCGAGTATGTCACACACAGTGAACCAACGGAACAAGAATTAAATAATCATATAAAAGTATTTACGTTGGAAAGAAATGATACATTAGAACAAATATTATCAAAAACAAACAATCTGCAGAAGTTGTTAAGAATAGTCGCGTATTGTCTACGCTTCCGTAAGCTCATGCAGCGGAAGGTACCTTTAAGGACAAACTACATAAACATGCAAGAGCTAAGAGGGGCCAGGAATCTCATAATCAAACTGGTTCAAGAACAAGAGTTCTCTTGCGAAACAACTGACATAAAGTTGACTGGAAGAGTATCACAGAAAAGCAAGATCCTGTCATTAAATCCATTCTTAGACAAGAAAGGCATCCTTAGGGTAGGGGGAAGGTTGAGGAATTCATCGCTCGCTGATGAAGCGAAATTCCCCATCATTATATCACACCAGAGTCCACTATCTGCGTTAATTATCTCAGAGGCGCATTTACACACCCTACACGGTGGACCAACACTAACCTTGTCACACATTCGTCAACAATATTGGATCCTCAATGGAACTAACGCTGTAAAGAAACATTTAACCAAATGCATAACATGCCGTAAGCTAGTAGCCAGAGCCTTAACTCAGCTGATGGGAGAGTTGCCCAATCCACGGGTCGCAGTTTCCAAACCCTTTACCCAATGCGGAATCGACTACGCGGGCCCTATCACATTAAAATTAATGAAGGGTAGAGGCAAAATAACATTTAAAGGGTATATTGCCGTATTTATCTGTTTGGCGACCAAAGCCATTCATATAGAATTAGTAAGTGATCTTACCGCCGAGGCATTCGTCGCAGGCTACAAACGGTTTGCCGCCAGAAGAGGCAGAGCTGCTCACATTTACATCGACAACGGCACCAACTTCGTGCTCGCAAATAAAATATTGAAATTCCATAGCAAGGAACAAAAAACTGAGTTCTTCGAAATACTTCAAAAGGAACTTTTAAAGCAAGAGACTCAAAGGCATTTTATACCGCCACCCGCACCGCACTTTGGAGGATTGTGGGAGGCTGGAGTACGCTCAATTAAATATTATTTAAAACGAGTGATAGGAACTTCCATACTGAATTTTGAAGAAATGTATACCCTCCTCACACAAATTGAGGCTTGTTTAAATTCAAGGCCTTTATGTCCTCTCTCAGCAGATCCTGAAGACCTCGATGTTTTAAAACCAGGACATTTCCTAGTAGGGATGCCACTGATATCGGTGCCAACGCAAAACTTTTGCGAAACTCCTAAGAACCGTCTGAGACGGTGGCAGCTGATGGCAAAAATGCATCAAGCCTTTTGGAAAAAGTGGAGACACGAATACTTGTTACGACTGCAGCAGCGTCCCAAATGGTTGAAAACCCAGGAGAGTATCAAAGTAGGGATATTGCCTACTAACAGATGAACAAACTCCTCCAACACACTGGCCACTAGCACGGGTGGTTGAAACCCATCCTGGACCAGACAGCTTAGTCCGAGTTGCGACAGTAACAACCGGAAAGGGCAACTTTAAAAGACCAATAACTAAATTGGCACCGCTACCAGTTTCGCAGGACGAGGATCAATTAACATCTTAGACAGAACATGAAAAATCCGTCATGGTAGAGGCGAGCAAGGACACAAGCGGCCAACAAGTGAAGAAACCGAATAAGTCGCGTCGTCATTATTCAGCTCGGCTCAACTATTAGTTCTAAGTAATAGAGCAACAGGCTCATCAGCGCAGTGACGTCATCGGTTGTTGTCTTGGGTGTGGATGTGGGTCTTGGGTGTGCCTCGGATGAGCTTTCGTTCCGGCGGAGCTTTTGAACTTGCTGTGCCATGGCTGAACTTGCACGTGCCTCGGATTTGGTCTTGGGTGTTAGTTGGATGTGCCTTGGATGAGCTTGAGGAATTAGATTGAGCTTGCATGTGCCTCGGATGAACTTTAGCGCCGGATAAGCTTTTGAACTTCAATGTGCCTGCGGAATTAGATTGAACTTGCATGTGCCTCGGATGAACTTTAGCGCTGGATTAGCTTTTGAACTTGCATGTGCCCTGGATGAGATCTTGGGTGATAGATTGAACTTACATGTATCCCGGATGAGGCTTGGAAAATTAAATTGAACTTGCATGCGCCTCGGATGAGCTTGAGGAATTAGATTGAACTTGCATGTGCCTCGGATGAACTTTAGCGCTGGATTAGCTTTTGAACTTCAATGTGCCTGCGGATGTGGTCTTGGGTGTTAGCTGGATGTGCTTCGGATGAATTTGAGCGCTGGATTAGCTTTAGAACTTTGCTGAGGCTTGGATGAGCTCGGGAAATCAGGTTGAGCTTCGCTGAGTGTCTTGGATGAACTTATGCGGGTGATTGAATCTTCAGTTTTGAACATCGTTGTGCTTTGAGCGGGGCCTTGCTATTCAGGACATTACCCTCGAGTTTTGGTTTGCATCCCTGCTAGGCTTGCGCAAGGGGCCGAGAGACTTAAATCGATATCCCAGCTTCAAGGATCCCAGAGACTCAAGACCCCATTTCAATTTTTAACCAACTCTCCTAAGAAATAAAATATCCCGCCATGCAAAAATATTCAAATTACATTTCAAATAAGAAATAAAATATCCTTGTTTCACCTAAAATCACGCCACTCAAAACATGTGCAAGTGATATACTTATAAGGGGCAAGCGTGAAAGGAAATTACCATTCATATCTCGACATGAATTTTCATGCCCAGCCGCCAAAACCCAAATACAGGCATCGAATTGCATTCCTTTGCCTCATAAATTTTTCTGCCCAAATTTACCTCACACATATCCTTCATACCCATATGTCATGAAAGCACCTAAAAAACTCAAGCACGGGTCACTCTCTTTTCACAAATACTATTTTTACCGATCGCGCGCCAAGGAGCCTTAAGCAAAATACACATCAAGGGTTGAGATCTCCAGCAGATCCTCCATGCAAACAAATATATATGCCGGGCGTGGGATGTTTCCAATTAAGAGTCCTCGGGGTGCTGCGGCTTATCAGCAAAACTTTCAGGCATCGTGGCTACCATTAATTTGAGGCACATGCGATTTACTTATTATGGGTTTAACAATTTATTTCTTTTAAGGGCTCGAAATTTAGGACGAAGAATTTAAGATTTGCTAGGTTTATGAGTTTGAGTTTGAATTTGAAGTGGAGAATTTGTCTGTACTTGAGAAAATGCTTGGGATGATTTACTACGCAGGACCCAATTATACTGAAGCCACCCAGACATGATTGAACAAGTTCAGCTAAAATATGCCCCAATGTAAAAAAAAGTTGGCTATATCAGCATATTTGGAGTGGGAAATCTTAATGTGATGCAGCTGTATAAACAAAGCTAGATTGAAATTTCATGCGTTTTGAGTGCCTTGGCTGGGAACTCGGATGGGCTCTAAGCTATTCACCCTTTTAACCGGAAAATCATATAAATACTCGAAAAAGTGAAGCATGTATGACTAGGTCTGAGGATGATTGTTATAAAAGAACGATCAAATCCTTATTTTCACAATTCGTAGGTATAAGCCTATGAATAAACAGCAGCAAAGAAAAAGTGAAAATTACAAGTGAATAATGTGGATGTGTTACGCAGCTGAATCTTGACCGAAAGCTATGGATTTGGAAAGTGCAATTAGACGAATTGAACATCATCTTAGTGATTTTCAACATGATGCAATTCTTTGCCAAAATAGCGGATATGATTGCGAGGATGAACAGTGTTTTAAAGACGAAGAGGAGGTATATCGACGAGGGCTTATTTTATGCGGCCAGTATTTCAAGGGTAATATAAACTTAGAAGAGTTTTGCGACTTACTGGCATGCATAAAATTAGCGGAGTTTCTTTTGGATTTGAAAGATTTTCTCCCCGACAATCTGACATTAAAATACCGAGTGCAGCATACAGAAAGTTCTAATTTGCATGACTTCATTAAATGTACCGGTTGCGGTTTAGGCAATGAACTTCGCGACTACGTATATTTCGATATTCCTCTTACTAAAGCAAAAGATCCAGAAAAACTAGGAGTGAAAGAGTCAGAATGTGAAAAACGTCTTTAAAATTAAATTAAAGCACATTGGACGAAGCTAGCATTCCATTACAAACTTGGTTTCTATCGATGTAGCTGTAGGTAGGTTAAAATTTGTATACTGTACCAAGTTAAGGTAGCGAGTGGGAAGAATGTCATAAATAGCATTATAAGAAAATAAAAGAATATTTGTAATGTTTTAAAAAATCTGTTTTATTTAAAAAAAACTCTTTATTATAAATAAATACTTTTCAGAGCACATCGGCCTCGGTTTATTATACAAGCTAATCCATTTTGATGCTGTTGTTAGCTTCAGGCATCCTTCCTCTTCTGCATCATCATTAATACTTTTCATCAGGTATGTTCACTGAGCTGACTGATTTGCTACTGGGCCGGTTGATTTTGCTTGTTCATTCAATAAACCCATACTCTCGCAACTCCTCAATGATTGACACTATCTCATTAGTATGACTATTATTTCCAGCTTTCTGCGATGCTACCAATATGCGTAGCCTGTCAACTAGCACATTGGGGTCATCCCAATATATGTACTCGATATTTTTCCTGGGGATATGCATTATTCCCTTTCCAGTATGAGGAGTGCGAATCAACTTTTTTATAATGTTTCTATATTTGTAGCTATTTGTTCCTTTTATCTGCTGGTTTTCCTTAAAATCACGCCTGTAGTTGCATGTATCATTTACAATTGCTTGGTAATTGGCGGCGTCATCCATTGAGTAACCCTGGGGCATTTTCATAAAAAGTAGTTCAGCTAAGCCTTCAGTTATCTTATACTGCTTCTCACCAATAAGAAAATTTTCTTTATCAACTTTTAAGATCGAATTACCAATATGTAGCATATCGTTGAGATAGTACGCCCCATAAGTTTGATCAATTTTCACGCTATTATTTTCAAGTAGTTGTTTATATCGGTTTAGTATCTGACCTGGAGACTCTAGCTTTTGTTCTTTTATAGGCGTTGCAAACTCTTCATCATCACCATCATCTGAATAATCCCTAACAGGGGTGCTAGTTGGTTCCAGCTTTAAATATTTACGTGCAGGTGGTGTGTATACTTCATCATTCCGCGGTATTTCATCTTCTTTCTCTTCCTCTATTGGCTCAAGTTTGACCGCATCATTTAATTCGTATTTTACATCTGATACTAATTGTTTAAGAGGTTTTGTGATTGGTTTGAAAGTTTCCTCCAGATATGCTGCTTGTTGAAGTCTTCCAGCTCTTAAAGCTCGACATTTCTTTCTAATTGAATTTTCGATTTTTACAATTTTCTCCAGCAATTTAATATCCTTCTCATAACTCATAGTTAAAGGTTCCTTTAAATGAATTATTAACGGCCTGTTCACTGAGCTGCCTGATTCGATACTGAGCTGCTAGATTGAGCTACAAGTTCATTTATCTAATAATGTCAAGCTCGCGTAACTGTTTAAGTATCCAAAATATTTCTCTTCCTTCTCTAGTTGGCGCTAAGCATCTCAATCGATCAACTAGCTCATTGGGGTCGTATAAGTCCGAATTTTCATCATCATAATCTCCATCTTGAATGTATTTGTAGCGATACTGATGAATGTTTTCAGTATATTTACTCGAATCTTCAACCATCTTCACTCGTTTTGCTGCGACTTCGTTAATTGATTCTAAATCTGAACTTTGCAAAGTTTCATCATCTTTTTCTTCAGAAGTATACGATTTTGCTTCATCATTTAGGTTTTTATAAGGGTATTGGTGAATTTTACCGCAGTTTTCACTATATTTATTTACATCCTCAACAAACTTTGCTCGTTTTGCAATTGGCTCTGAATCTGAGCTCTGATCTGCTCCAAGAATTGAATTTTTGCCATTAGATGGTTCCGCCTGATCCTCTTCATATTTACACATCGTCACTTGCTTAGAGAAAATATTGCTAGAACTGTTCTTGGTGTTAGAATTTTCGGAAACTGTTTTAGGTGTTTGAATTTGCAAATATTCCCGACCTTTTCTTAATTTCAACATTTTATTTCTAATGTTTTCGGCGGGGCTATGCCCATAAGCATCATCCTCATACACCATAACATTATAAATATCAGCATCAGTATGTATTAGTGATCTATCTTTTTCTTCATATTCTCTGTTTCTGGATGTATGCGTTGATCGGTTTTTATGTCTAACAAGGTTCTCCGCACGAGTGAATGTCTTGTTACATACCATGCACTCAAACATAGTGATTGTAAGATACTGCACGATATCGAACGAGGTATGTATTTATATACCGGTGCACCAAAATTGGAGCACCAAAATTGGAGCACCAAAATTGGAGCACCAAAATTCATCATTCAAAATAGCGATGAAATCCGCATTCCAGTGCAAAACCAAGACCTGTATGTCCTCGTAGCTGCAACATTATTTACTAGCCCTCCAGAGTCCGATATTGTTCCTTCAATGTAAAGAAAACTTTCAGCTACGAGGACATACAGGTCTTGGTTTTGCACTGGAATACGGATTTCATCGCTATTTTGAATGATGAATTTTGGTGCTCCAATTTTGGTGCTCCAATTTTGGTGCTCCAATTTTGGTGCTCCAATTTTGGTGCTCCAATTTTGGTGCACCGGTATATTTTCAACATTAACAGCCTGGGTGAATATTCAGATTTATATCTGAAAACTGATGTTCTTCTGCTGGCGGATGTTTTCGAAAACTTCCGAACTCTCTACATGGAGACCAACAAGCTGGACCCCGCACATTACTTTACGCTGCCAGGATACACATGGGATGCAATGCTGAAGTATACGCAAGTTAACCTGGAGCTGATAGCAGATGTGGATATGCTCCTATTTGTGGAAAAGGGTATTCGAGGTGGAATTAGCCAGTGCTGCTGTAGATTTAGTAAAGCGAATAATAAATATATGCCTAATTATAAGCCTGAAATAGAGACTAAGTATTTAATGTATTATGATGTAAATAATTTATATGGGTGGGCAATGTCGCAATGCCTTCCCACTGGTAATTTTAAGTGGGTTGAAAATATTGATTTTATGATTATTCCAGATAACTCCCCCACAGGCTACATATTAGAAATCGATCTGGATTACCCCGCAGAGCTCCATAACGCACATAAGGACTTTCCATTTTGCCCAACACATCAATCACCCCCAGGATCGAAGCAGGAGAAGCTGCTAACAACATTATTATCAAAAGAGAAATACGTTATACACTACCGCAACCTGAAGCAATGTATATCACATGGGCTCATCCTCAAGAAAATTCACCGAATCCTGCAGTTTGATCAGTCGCCTTGGTTAAAACCATACATAGACTTAAATACCGAGAAAAGAAAGCATGCAACCAGCAACTACGATAAAGATCAATATAAAAAAATGAATAATGCCATTTTCGGTAAAACCATGGAGAATGTTAGAAAATATTCTAATATCAAACTATGCTCGAAGTGGGAAGGACGACATGGCGCGAAAAGCTACATTGCTGCACCCAACTTCCATAGCAGGACAATTTTTGATGAAAATTTAGTCGCTATTGAATTAAGGAGACTTGAAGTCAAATTCAATAAGCCATTATATGCTGGAATGGCAATACTGAACATATCGAAAATTGCACTATACAACTTCCACTATGACTTCATGCTGAAAGAATTGGGTGATAAATGTAAAGTAATGTATATGGATACAGACTTCTTAATATATGAAATTCAAACTGTGAACATATATGAAATCATGAGGGCACACATCGGAAAATTTGACACCAGCGATTATTCTGCAAATAATCAATATGGCATACCTCAGGCAAATAAAAAAGTACCAGGTTTGATGAAGGATGAGCTAAACGGGAAAATAATGACAGCATTTGTTGGCTTAAGAGCGAAAATGTACAGCCTTCAAATACAGGGTGCTGATGACGTCAAAAAAGCAAAGGGTGTAAAGAAAAATGTTGTAGCACGCAATTTACAATTTAGCGACTACATAGAGTGCTTAGAAAACTCGAAAACCCTAATAGCGGAGCAAAGAAGTATAAGATCATTTAGCCACAAGGTGTATACAATAAACCAGGCCAAAATTGCGTTAAGCCCTCATGATGACAAGCGCTATATAACTGAAAATGGAGCCGATACATTGCCGTGGGGGCATTTTTCAATACCGCTAGACGCGGAAATGGAAGAAGTGTAAAATTGGTATTTTCAACCCAACCAATAATTGTATTTTTTTTAATGAGAATTAATGTAAATAAATGTCCATATTGTAAATAGTATTATAAGAAATAAAAGAATATTTATAACGTTTAAAAATCTGTTTTATTTAAAAAATCTCGTATTACAAATACATTTTTCAGAGCACATCGGCCTTGGTGTATTATACAAGCTAACACATTTGCTGCTGCTGCTGCTGCTTTTAGGCTTGGGCATCCCTCCTCTTCTACATCATATATGTCCAGCTCCACTCCAAATATTTCCTTAACCCATCGCTTCTTTTCACCTCCTTTAACATAGATTATTTTACCATGCAGTAGATCGCTTACGGAAAATAGTTTGCGGTAAGGAATGTATCCATCACCCCATCGGAGTCCATGATGATTGTGCCTGAGCCATTCAACTTGCTTCTTTTCAGCCTGAGTTAGCTGCTTATAGGGAAATGGTGGTTGGAATATGTAGTGCTGCACTTGGTTTTCAAAATTTAAAATGGCCAACTCCTTCAAAATAAATTCATTGTTTTGTAATTTGAATCCTTGAATGTCGATGATGATGGGTGCCATTTCAAGCAATTTTCCTGACTTCGTTGGTTAGCGGCTTATACTCCACTATTCGATCATGCAGCAGTAAACAATATGCTGTTGTGTTGGCGGGGACGTTTTCACTTGTTTTGAATTCCAACCTTATGTCCACAGGTCCAGTTCTAATGGCTTCGTTTTGCCGCGAGCAATCGATGACTGAGATTGGAGCGTCACACATGAACTCTTCCCTTGAGAGTAGCGACTGGAACTGCCGCCCATAGTACGAAGTTTGGAATTTTATATACATATCATATAAGAGAGCATATTTATTCTCATCAAATTTCAAGTTCAAATCATCATATGGGTATGATTCCGAATTCAAGTGTACTTTAACATCTGTCAGCTTACAGTGATCAAACTTGCTAGCATCTTTTGTTTTATCATTTTTACGATTTGTTTGAAGAGCTAGGATGATATATCGGGGCTTTTCCGGCTGCGATGTCGTCTTGACCGACCACGTGTGGTGGGTTGTTGCGGGGATCGCAGGGTACTCGTATATATCCCAACTCCTGAATGGCATTTGTATTTCACGTCCGCTTTCAATGATTCGATATAAACCAATTTTCTCATGATCAGCAACATTAACATGGGGAATGCGCCACTGAAGTTTCGTTATTGAAATGTTTACAGCATCTTCTGACGATATGATTGCATCTTCATCCATCCTGCTTCGTATTAATATGAGCTCATGTTTAGCGTTGATGATAATTTTCTTGTAGTCTTCAGCAAAACCCAGCAATACTTTTAGGGGGATGCAGAAATTGAAAAATCCATCGGCGGGTGTAATTGAATTATCTGGCGACCAGCTAGCGTTGAGTAACATCCTGCTCTCATTTTGGTTTAATGATATATAATTTTTTAGTGTTGTAGCAATTCCAAGATTTCGAGTTCTATCAATTTCTACACCGTTGATCTCATAGCGAATCTCCTCAAACAAGAAAGCTGCAGCATTATTTACTAGCCCTCCAGAGTCCGATATTGTTCCTTCAATGTAAAGAAAACTTTCAGCTACGAGGACATACAGGTCTTGGTTTTGCACAGGAATGCGGATTTCATCGCTATTTTTGAATGATGAGGCGAACGATGAGTACGTGTGGGAGACAATTTTTGTTATGCTATCATCATGGCTTGTGCCTTCGGTAATATCCAAAATGCCGCTCATTGCTTCAATTCTAGACCAAATGATTTCAGAAATTGTATGCTATCTGCTGTCAGCCTGCGTCTTGCTCGCTTCAAGGCCAATGGTTGACTAATGTTTTCGATGACGTTCATCCTATTTATATGCTTATCGTTGAAGATTAGCATTCTGCTGCTTTAAATGTAATCTGATGGTTATCGTTTCACCTCGGAAATTTATTAAATCCCCGTCCTGATCAACGAGCTTCAGCGTGAGAGAACTTACTCGCTTGGCGTTCACAGGTAAATAGATCACATTCGCGGGAACCTCCACTATTTTATAGCCTGGCCCCACGGTTGGGGCAAATTCATGTAGCATATGCACATGCTTATTGTTGATGTATGAACCTGATATGATGCTGCATTCAACCCGTATAGTATTAACTTTATTAATATTAACAGGTAAATCTGATGTGTGCAGCATATTTGCATCCAATACACGTTTTCCAAATCCCAACAATGGAGCAATGGATCGCTCTTTATCAAAATGTATAACTTCAGTGGCTTTTATTTCGCTCTTCAAGGTATTATTGTTTGCTCTTATTAAGACTGATGCTTTGCTGCTGCTTCTTTTTAAACTTTGTTGCACTAATGTAGCTATGTCATCAATCTCATATGATCCCACCGGTATTTCGATAACCACATCCCCCACATGCATTAAATTGTTGCTCTCATCAATATTTGGGATAGAGTTGTATGTTTGAAAATCAATCAATCCGCAAACGTAATCTCCAGATAATTCCAATGGCGGAAAGTATTCGGCGGTGAGAATCGATGTATTGCTGGTGAGAGAGAGTGTTATCGCCATGGCTACTTGAAATTAAATGATTATGTTTACTCATGAAAGGCTTATTTATACAAGAATTCTAAGCACAAGTGTCCGCAAATTACTGAATTAAAATTTTGATGTGGTGTATAGTTGTATGTGACTGCATCGCCCAAATAATTTACAACTTCTTGCGGCGGTTGTAGGTTTCCAAAACTGTCAAAGTAATTTATGATATTTCCACTCTTCTTGTACGCTACCCAATGTGTTCCAGGTCCAGATGAAACATCTAGATTCACAATCCCACTCTCATATTTCCATGGTTTTCTAGGTAATTGATCGCGCATAAATACTCCTCTAAAGTGGGATATGTACTGTGCATATTTTCGCAGATCATTTTCATTGAGAGCTCTTTTGGGTAGCGACTTTAGTAGTTTTTTGGCTGGGGATTGATGAAAAGTCCCAATCCTTTCCTATATGGCTTCAGAAATAATCCTTGCCCACGTTTTCCTAGTGCTATAGCTTCCATTGACTCATTATGGCGTTTCGCTTCTTGCAGCTCCTGCCGTGCGTTGCTTGCAGCGTTTACAGCTTTAGCTATGCCTGCTGCACCTCCCGATAGCGCTCCGACGGCTGAAAGACCAGCAAAAAGTGGAATGAGGAATGGCAAAACGCCTCCTACTTTAGGCACCGGTATCACTCTAGGTGTAGTGTATAATTTCTTCTTTCCTTTGATAGCATCCTTTGCTGCACTTAGGGCAATTTTAGTAGCTTCCAACAGGTCTTTTGGTTTTTTTAATTTCAAAATTTTTCGAGCATTACGTACAGCTACACGAAATGATGGACGTGGTGTATTCTTCTTCTTCCTCTTGTTCGATGAGCTGGTAATTTTTGCTTTGGCACCCATTCCAACTTTGATTTTAGCTTTCATGGCGTTTGTAATTAATAGCGCGTTAGCACGCTCTGCAAAGTTAGCGTCTCTAGATTTTACCCGCTGCCAAGCTTTTTCTTCTAAAATACGGTCAGCTATATGCCGGTCGCTTAAATCCTTATGATCGCGGTATGCAATATCATGCTGTTTGCAGGCTGCGTCGAGTGGGTTAATGCCTGGGTCCCCTCGGGCAAGCCTTTCAGATAACTTTGTTCCTGGACCGCAGTACTGATATCCTGGGAGATGAAGCTCAACTGGCAGCTTATTTATAAGAGAGTTTAATAACACTCTCCCCTCTGCAGCTTTTCGACGAATGATGCGCTTCTCGCTGTGGTCAATCATTTTATAGGTTTACAGTAAGACTGATAAAAATCTATAAAAGCACCGGTATTTATAGGGATTGTGTTAGTGTTCAACATGAAGTTTGTTAAGCAATAAGCGTGTCTACCTGTTAGAAATACTGATGCCGAAATTACAAGTACATTGATGAAACATGGGGTGCTGCTGCCAAACAGTATAAGAGGAATTATTGTAGGACCATCGAATTGCGGCAAGACAAATGTTATGTTAAGTTTGCTGGAGCATCCTAATGGCCTACGATTCCAGAATATATACATTTACTCAAAGTCGCTAAGCCAACCTAAATATGGGTATTTGAGAAAAGTTGTAACTGGCATATCAGGCTTGGGCTATTATACCTTTTCAAACAACTGCGACGTTATACCGCCAGAAGAAGCAAAGTCAAACTCGGTTTTCATATTTGATGATGTGGCCTGCGGTAAGCAAAATAATATTAGAGCCTACTTTTGCATGGGGCGACATAAAGACATTGATAGCTTTTACCTCTGCCAAACATATACTCATATACCAAAGCATCTAATTCGCGATAATGCAAACTTTCTAATCATATTTAAACAGGATGATTTGAATCTTAAGCATGTATACAATGATCATGTAAATAGTGATATGGGATTTGCAAAGTTCAGAAAAGCGTGTGCAAACTGCTGGAAAGACAAATATGGATTCTTAGTAATTGATAAGGATAGCCCTATAGATAAAGGCCGATATCGAAAAGGTTTTGATGCTTTCATGAGCTTATAAAGGAGCTTATTGTTAAGATCATAGATACCAGGTCCATCAGGTCTACCAGGTCTACCAGGTCTGGTCTACCAGGTCCGGTCTATCTGGTCTACCAGGTCTGGTCTATCTGATCTACCAGGTCTGGTCTATCTGATCCACCAGGTCTACCAGGTCTGGTCTATCTGGTCTACCAGGTCTACCAGGTCTGGTCTATCTGGTCTACCAGGTCTACCAGGTCTGGTCTATCTGTTCCACCAGGTCCACCAGGTCTGGTCTACCAGGTCTACCAGGTCTGGTCTATCTGGTCTACCAGGTCTACCAGGTCTGGTCTATCTGGTCTACCAGGTCTGGTCTACCTGGTCTAACCGGGCTACCTAGCCTATATAAGTGTCCATCATCATGCTGAATATCAGTGTAGTTGCAGTCGCCAGTGAAGCAACATGAATGAAAAACTGTTGAAGGATATTATAAAAACACGTGAGGCTATACGAAAGAAGTATAAAGCTCTCAAGACCGGCAAAATTGAATCAGAAGCTCAGTTGGAGGAAACCTTTAAGCCCATAACCAGCACGCTGAAAAAGCTCGCAACAGCAGCAGCATCGGTGAAAGTTGAGCCAAAAGAAGAAGAAATTAAACAAGAGAGCAATGATGAAGCAAACACACCGCCTGCACGTAAATATTTAAAGCTGGAGCCAACTAGTACACCTCTTAGGTATTATTCTGATGATGATGAGGATGAAGAGTTTGTAACGCCCATAAAAGAGCCCGGCCAGATACTAAACAAATATAAACAACTACTTGAAAATGATAGCACGAAAATTGATAAAATTTATGGAGTGCACTATCGCAACGATATGTTAAATATCGGTAACTCAATCTTAAATGTTGATAAAGAACACTTTCTTATAGGCGGCAAGCATTATAAGATAACTGAAGGCTTAGCTGAACTACTTTTTATGAAAAAGCCCCAAGGTTACTCAATGGGCGATCTGGCCAATTATCAAGAAATTGCAAATGATGCATGCATCTACAGACGTGATTTTAAGGAAAACCAGCAAATAAAAGGAACAAATAGCTTCAAATATAAAAACATTATAAAAAAGTTGATTCGCACTCCTCATACTGGAAAGGGGATAATGCAAATTCCCAAGAAACATATCGAGTACATATATTGGGATGACCCCAATGAGCTAGTTGATAGACTGCGCATATTGGCGGCATCGCAGCAAGCTGGAAATAATAGCCATACTAATGAGATAGTGGCAATCATTGAAGAATTGCGTGAAGCTGACATTATAGTATAAATATTCGCACACACAGAAAATATTTCCATTTCTGAAATGAGCGTTGACAAGTTTGGTCGATCTTCTAAACAGCAGAAATTTGGAGCAGTGGGTGAACGCGGTCCACCTGGAATTGCTGGAAAAGACGGTGCTGCTGGTCCCAAAGGCGAGCGGGGCCAAAAGAAAACGGTTTTTATTTAACTTCTGATGGGGACTATCAGGCCCGCTGGGTGCGGGCGTGCAGAGCGTGCACCGCACGCGGGCGGCATTTTCAGGGGGCGGCAAACACAACAATCTCGTTATCGAACTCATTTCCATCATTTGCACCTAGGTTCTTTTTATAATGCCATAACAATTCCAAATATTGATCTCCTTAAAAATAAACCGATAAACCGAAAACGTGTGCAGTTTCAAAGCAATTAAGATGGATCGATCTCTGAAAATAGTATAGTATAAAGACAGAGAATGCAAAATTAAATTCCCCACACTGAGAGACATTTTTAGTTACCACAGCCATACGGCATCAAATAAATATATTTAGTTGTCGTTATTAACAAAAAATGCTTCTCATGACCAGAAAAAATTGTTGGAGTAACTAAATATATTTATTTGATGCCGTATGGTTGTGGTAACTAAAAATGTCTCTCAGTGCAGATAGCAGTCCAGTCATTTGGTAGTTTTGCCTGGAAAAAGTTCCGGGAGTCTTGAAAATTTGTAGATTTCGATGTGCTCTTTCCGAATTTCAACTTTGCCACCTCGTATCTTTGCCGCTTCCGCCGCCATGTTGGAAAAATGGCGCCTAAGAGCAGTTTTTTGACAATATCTCCTTTCCGACTAAAATTTTTTTTTTCAACATTCCAATGAGGCGGTTCTTGTTTGCCTCATTGCCCAGGAATTTATTTTGTGACACAGTTGGGATCATTGTCTCGTAAAGAAGTATGTCTACTGAAGCAGTTTTTCGTGATCGTCAGGATCGCTCCACGTATTTGGTACTACGATTTGCTACATCTTCCGGATATCCGTCAAATACGATAATGGCATTGGATGTGTAGTTCGAACGAACGTAGGTAACGTATTTATTGCAAATGGATGAAAACGATTCACCGCGATGCCAAATGACTCGGTGTAATAAGTATCCTCCGTCAATGATATACATCGTATATTCAAAATTTAAATCTCCAGAATGTTGCTCAAATGCCTTATACATAGAAGATTTAATACATTTGCGCATGCCTTCGTCATTGAAAAGGGTTAAGGGAAATGGAGCAAGTTTGTACGTAAGAAAATTTTCAAGTTCCTTTTCACATTCTTTTGCAATGCACATTCTTTGGAAAATTCGTAAAGGATTAATCGGGACAATGTCGCCTTCTATCCGGATGACTGAATTCAAAACACTAAGTGATTTTATTCGGTCATTCCGTTTGAATTTTACGGTGTAGAAATCGTTGCCAATGATTTTAGAAATGCCAGCACTACCAATATCTTTAGGCATGTGACAGTTGATCTTTTCATCTCCGATAATTCCAGTGCTTATTGACATGATTTGCACAACCAATCAATTAGTTTTTTTACGTCGTCATTGTCACGATTAACCCGCGAACTTCTCATTTCGACATTGTCAAAAAACTGCTTTTAGGCGCCATTTTCCAACATGGCGGCGCCAGCGGCAAAGATACGGGGTGTCAAAGTTGAAATTCGGAAAGAGCACATCGAAATCTATAAAATTACAAATTTTCAAAACTCCCGGAAAACTTTCCAGGGAACCCCCTTTTTTTAGAACCAAATGACCGTACTATAGAAATCAAATTTATTCTGTAAATAAAAATTGACAAATTTTAAAGCATTTTGATGTCTAGTTATGGAGAAAGAATAATCCATTTTTATGTGCAATAAATTCCCACGTTTAAATATCATTTTTACTCGACACTTTACTTGAATTTTGAATATTAATTACTCGAATACAAGACGTTCAATGTTTTTTTAATAAATTTTATTGAATGTATGAGATATCAATAAATAACGTAATCAAATTTCAGATTTTTAATTTAGAATATGCTCCTTCAATCGATCTTTCTTAAAGAGAAGAGAACAAGCTCAGTCAGAAAAAACAAGATAAGGGAGCGGGCGGCATTGTCTTTTTTGCACGCGGGCGCTGAAGCGGCTAGCGGCGGGCCTGGGGACTATGATCTTGGTTTGAAAAGAATCAAAAACCTGCGCGATCCAAAAGAAAAGGCTGATGCTGCAACTAAAAACTATGTTGATGATGAAATACGGAAGAGCGTGGGCAGAGCAGTACAGGATCTAGCGCTGTATATTAATGGTGAAATTGAGAAAATTGAAAAATTTATATTCTCCAGCATAATTAAAAAAAACCGCAAGATGGGGGCGTCTATGAGTAAGATGCAAGTAGTGAATGAGCTCCACAAACCTGCTCGTCGCAATTTTACTAGACGGAGAGTTATCATTAAAGGTTTGGATGATTTGTGGCAAGCTGACTTGGTTGAAATGGATACTTATAAACATGCTAACAAAGGATTCCGCTATTTGCTGACCGTAATTGATACATTTTCTAAATATGCCTGGGCTATTCCAATTAAAAGAAAAACTGGTCCGGAAGTTACAGAAGCAATGCAGTCAATATTCAAAGATGGACGTACACCTAAAAATTTGCAAACGGATGATGGCAAGGAATTCTACAACTCACACTTTCAAAAGCTAATGCTCAATTATGAAGTTAACCACTACTCAACATATACATCGCTTAAGGCATGAATAGTGGAAAGATTCAATCGAACTTTAAAGAGTATGATGTGGAAGGAATTTAGAATGAATGGGTCCTACAAATGGTTTCATACGATCAAAAAACTGCTATCCCATTACAATGCGAAAAAACATCGAACAATCAAAATGCGTCCTTGCGATGTCAGTAAAGCAAATGAAAAGCTGCTTCTTGCTACAGCCTATAATCACATTAAAATCGCCCCTTCAGCAGCATATAAAATAGGAGACCTCGTCCGTATAAGCAAATATAAACATATATTTGAAAAAGGCTACACACCAAACTGGACAACTGAAATTTTCAAAATCTCCAAGATTCAACTGACTAATCCAGTGACATATCAACTTGAGGATTACCAGGGCAACCAAATTAAAGGAGGATTCTATGAAAAGGAATTGCAGCAAGCTGAACATCCTGAACTATATCTTGTTGAAAAAATATTGAAAAAGAGTGGAGATAAAGTTTATGTTAAATGGCTTGGTTTTTCATCAGAACATAATTCTTGGATAAATGCTAAAGATGTATTATAAGTTAAATAAAAAACATTTTTTTTAAATAGCATATTAAAACTTGGTTTTATTTATTTATTAATATTTCATACAAATTTTGAGAATTTTCAGTGTAATAATGTACATCACTAGACAAACTTTCATGCTGCGCAAATTTAAATATGAATGTTTTCCCATACGGTCCAGTATTTGTGATGTAGAAATTTCCTCGGTTGTTAATGTCCGACAAGGCCTTTTCAGACAGCAAATTATATCTGGGTGGCAGCAAAAGTTTGTGTTCATCCAGCTCCAATTGAATGCGATCTCCAAAGGTTGTTGAACGTCGACATGCTGACTTTATTCGATACTCCATTCCAATAACCATATCTGCCATCCTCAAGTAGGGGGTGAATTCCATGTTTTTAAGTTCTGAAATTGCAGTCATCTTTGCCGGATTGATGTGAACGCTTAGGAAATTTAAGTTGAACTGATGAGGATTCACTACGCAGGGCCCATTTTATACTGAATCCACCCCAGACATGATTGAACAAGTTCAGTTAAAAATATGCTTCAATGTGAGCAAAGTTGGCCATATCAGCATATTTGAAGTGGGAAATTCTTATGATGTGCAGCTGCAAGAAATAAAGTTAGCATTGAAATTTCATGCGTTTTGAAAACCTAGGGGCGGGGACTTGCGGGGGATTTCACTCTTTAGTGTTGGTTGTGATTTAAACTGAAATGTCAACCCTTCAACCGAAAAATCATATAAATACCTGAAAAGGTGAAATGCAAGGTTAGTTTGCTTCAGGTTGCGGAGATGAGCAGTTATAAGGATTCCACCAAATTGCTTGACGAAAAGGGTGATAAAGTAAAAGAAGTAAAGTATCAGCTAAATTCGATAACAATTAAATCGGCACAACCATCTGAAAGCAAAGATACTTCTTCTTCTATACGTCACAAGCAGTTGAAAGAAAAGTAATCTCCGAAGATGAGTATCCCAAAATTTCTCAACGAATACTCTGATATTTTGCTAGAAGAGCATAAGCATAAAATAGAACAGCTCTACAGATACGTACAGGAATATGAAAATGCAGGAAAAGTTAATTCCATACATGGAGCACATTACATGAACTGCCCGTGGTCGAACAATTGGACAACCTGTGGGCCAGATACGTGTGGATGTTGTTTTGTGGAGCGGTACAAACAGGAAGTTCAAAGCTTAATAAATTTTTACATGAGGACAACAATTTTTACACCAAAAACAACTGTAAAGAATGCAAAAAAAGGGTTCGATTTATACTAACACCAGAAGTGCACTGCATGCATGCATGGGGTTTTGCTTATAGAGCCAACCGCATTGGGTTGTGGCATATACATGCAATAGATGGATGCCGATTTCAGCAGAGAATCATCATTACAAGTAAAATCCTGGATCACATATTGAGCCAGCATCATCGAGAGAAAATATGTAATACTAGATTTGAAAATAAAGTTAAGTTTTAATATGTTTTAAAAAAAATGTTTTTTATTTAATTTTATTAGGAGCCCTCCAAAATTATTTATACCCACTCACGGTGGTCTAACAAGAAAGGTCCTCATAAACAAAAAAAAATGCGCTCAGCTGCATTTGCTGCGTAAATTGTTTATACCCACTCACGGTGGTCTAACAGGAAAGGTCCTCATAAACAAAAAATGCGCTCAGCTGCATTTGTTGCGTAATTTCCCTTTTCAAATTTTTTCATTGAAACTCGATTTTCTCAAAGATAGCAAAATTCTCCACTTCAACTCTTAAAACGAGAAATTTTTTCTTCCAAATTTCAAACCTAAACAATAGATGCCGTAAATTTTTAAAACCTGCGATAATATGCCATATGTGTGCAGCCGCACATGTCAATTGCAATTTCAAGTCCCAAATTTCCGCTAGTGATTTTTTTTGCCGTTGAGCCGCAGCACCCCGAGGACTCTTAATTGGAAACATCCAACTCCCGGCATATATATATTTGTTTACATTAAAGATCTGCTAGGGATCTCAACCCTTGATGTGTATTTTACTTAAGGCTCCTTGGCGCGCGATCGGTAAAAATAGCATTCGTGAAAAGAGAGTGACACGTCCTTGGGTTAATTTATGTGCTTTCATGACATATGGGTATGAAGGATATGTGTGAGGTCAATTTGGACAGAAAAATTTATGATGCAAAGGAATGCAATTCGATGCCTGTATTTGGGTTTTGGCGGCTGGGCATGAAAATTCATGTCGAGATCTGAATGGTAATTTCCTTTCACGCTTGCCCCTTATAAGTATATCACTTGCACATGTTTTGAGTGGCGTGATTTTAGGTGAAACAAGGATATTTTATTTGTTAGGGGAAAAATATTTGAAATGTAATTTGAATATTTTTGCATGGCGGGATATTTTATTTCTTAGGAGAGTTGGTTAAAAATTGAAATGGGGTTTGAATACCTGGGATCCTTGAAGCTGGGATATCGATTTAAGTCTCTCGGCCGCTTGCGCAAGTCTAGCAGGGATGCAAACCAAAACTCGAGGGTAATGTCCTGAATAGCAAGGCCCCGCTCAAAGCACAGCGATGTTCAAAACTGAAGATTCAATCACCCGCATAATCTCATCCACGACACTCAGCGAAGCTCAACCTAATTCCCCCAAGCTCATCCGAGGCACATGCAAGTTCAATCTAATTCCTCAAGCTCATCCGAGGCGCATGCAAGTTCAATTTAATTTTCCAAGCCTCATCCGGGACACATGTAAGTTCAATCTATCACCCAAGACCTCATCCAGGGCACATGCAAGTTCAAAAACTAATCCAGCGCTAAAGTTCATCCGAGGCACATGCAAGTTCAATCTAATTCCGCAGGCACATTGAAGTTCAAAAGCTTATCCGGCGCTAAAGTTCATCCGAGGCACATGCAAGTTCAATCTAATTCCTCAAGCTCATCCAAGGCACATCCAGCTTGCATCCAAGACCACATCCGAGGCACATGCAAGTTCAGCCATGGCACAGCAAGTTCAAAAGCTCCGCCGGAACGAAAGCTCATCCGAGGCACACCCAAGACCCACATCCACACCCAAGACAACAACCGATGACGTCACTGCGCTGATGAGCCTGTTGCTCTACTACTGTTCTACTAGCAATAAGTCCATCGTTCTCCTTAAACGCGTCACTGGCCACTTATCCACTAACAGCACGAGCAGGATTGTATTTCAAAGATTTAGGATATATCAGCTTAGTAAATAACGCATGGAAAATAATCGTCTATTATGATTTGGAGAGCTATTGGAAAGAATATACGGGAATAAAGGCTAGTATTTAACAGATAGAAGGCTTCTGTAGTTTACAATTCAGGAACGACAACTTTTGTTCAGTATTACTCGATCAACTGAAACACTCCTTAACAGAGTTAGAACACAAAAATAAACTTATTAAGGGCGGTGTTGTGAACAACAAAATAAGAAATCGGCGAGCGCCACTTAACATTGTCGGAACTGTTGCCCATGGATTATCTGGGATTTTGGATGACAAATTTGCCCAGAAATTACGAGGAGCAAATCAACCTCATGAAAACGAATGAGAATCATCTCCTTCAGCTTATCCGCAATCAGACATCTATTGCAGACTCAACGAGTAACATCATTAAGAAAAATAATAAAGCAGTCTTAAGTCAGTTTTTAGCATTCAAGCATCATCTAGCAGATATCGAAGATAGTATCAACAACACAAATCAAGAACTGGCCAAACGTGACAAGTATGAAGCGTTTACGACGGCGATGTTTCATGCAACTTTAATGTTACTGACCTGGCTCACATCATACCATGTTTTTGGAGGTAGTGTAAGATCTTCCTACAAACTTACAGCACCAATCAATATGCCAATGGTTAACGCTCCAAGATTGAAGAAATCCTCTGTAGAGACTCCACTCACTTTCAGCGATATGTCAGAATTAGAGCAAGCCATCAAATATCAAAAACAAAGGGAGGCTCAAAGTCAATTTGAACAAATCAACGCACATGATATCCACCATTACTCAATAACTTACCTTTTAATAGGAATAGGCCTGATCGTAGGGCTGGTATACTTTTGGAAGACACGACAGAGGAGAACCCACCGAGTAGGTACTCCTGAATTCCAACTTCCCAAAATTTCCAGAGCCATGCATCCACAACATACCCCAAGACGTTAAATCTTTGCTCAAACAACCTCTTGCGGGGAGCATGTTCAAGAACAATAATTTAAATTTTTATATTTTTTGCCATTTCAAATATTGATACGTATTTATAATTTGACACCCGCATGCGGCGGATATCCGCCAGACGGAATTTCTACATTTATGAAAACCTGCCGGTGCAAATGAACACCATGCACGCGCAAATCAATTGCGCTAATTAAGCGATTTATGCATAAGAATATTTGCACCTAGATGTAAGTTATAATTAAATTAATTAATCAGTACTTGTCTATATTTCAACCCGTTCGGTATCCACATAAGTTAAATTAAAAGTTGTTATTAGAAAAAAGTTGTTTTTTTTCATTAACTTTCCTAAATATTTCTATGTTCCCGGAACAGCTAACATCTGGTGAAAATTCAGCCAGATTATGGCATAAAAGGTTAGCACACTTAAATGACTCTGTTTTAGTTCAAATGAAAAATGGTGCCGCGGAATGGATCAAAATCTCTGATAAAATTAAATTAAAAAACAATTGCGTTACATGTGTTGAAGGCAAACAGACTCATCTACCATTTAATCACAAAGGCAGCCGGGCATCAGCACTATTAGAAATTATTCACACAGATTTGTGTGGTCCAATGGAAAATGCATCCATTGGGGTAGCACGGTATTTCCTATTGTTCATTGATGACTTCAGCAGAAAGGTATTCGCTTATTTTTTAAAACATAAGAGTGATACCCTTAATTTTTTTAAGGACTTTAAGGTTATGGTCGAGAATCAATGCAACGCCAAAACAAAAATATTGCGTTCTGACAATGGAACTGAATTTTGTTCGTTAGGTTTCTCGGGATTTTTAAGAAACCAAGGTATTATTCATCAAAGGTCGTCACCTTACACACCGTAACAAAATGGTTTGGTGGAACGGATGAATAGGACCGTTGATTGAAAAGGCCAAATGCTTATTGTTTGACGCAAAATTGGATATCGTCTTGTGGGCTGAGGCAGTCCATACTGCGGTGTACATAATAAACAGAAGCACTTCATCTGCATTAAATGGGAAAACCCCTGAAGAAATTTGGTCGGGAAAAAGGCCGAATCTGAAACATTTAAGAATTTTTGGATGTCAAGCCATGGTTCATATTCCAAAAGCTAAAAGGAAAAAATGGGACAAGAAATCAAGGTTAATGATTCTTGTCGGATATGGAGAAAGCGTCAAAGCATATCGTTTGCTGGATCCGGATACACATCACGTCATTTACATTAGGGATGTTGTATTCCTAGAGCAAAAAGATGATTGAATATATTATTGGATATTGCACAAGATTCGTATGAAAATTCAGATTCAGTAGGGGAAAAGGAGTCTATGGAATCTACGAAATCCAACGAAGAAAACACGGGCATAGCTAAAGCTGATGACGATGCTAACCCGGGTTTCGGGTGATGATAGTGGTGATACTTACCTCGATACGCAAAAAGATCCACCTTACTCACCTGTATTGAAAATCCGGTGATATCGAATGATAGCGTAAGAAAAACCGAACGCAAAACTAAACCTAAAAATTATGAAGATTATCAGTGTCTTATCAGTGTGTAGAATCCAATGGAAGTGATGAACCATCCACCGTTGAGGAAGCGTTGAAGGGGCCTGATGCAACAGAATGGAAGAAGGCAATGAAATGCGTAATTGAATCGATGTATGAAAATGAAACTTGGGAATTGTGTGTAATAAGAAATTAATTACATGCAAATGGGTTTTCAAAAGGAAGACAGACAGTAATGGTAATATGCTGCGATTTAAAGCGAGATTGGTTGCTCGCGGATGCAGCCAGAAGGCAGGATTGGACTATAAGGAAACATATTCTCCCGTGCTAAGATATTCGTCCATAAGTTATCTATTTGCAGTAGCAGCAGAATATAATTTGGAAGTTACCCAAATTGATGCGATAACTGTATTCTTGCAAGAGGACTTGGATAAAGAAATCTACATGGCTCAACCAGATGAGTTCAACGATGGTACCGGTAGAGTATGTAAGTTGCGGAAATCAATCTATGGTCTTAAGCAAGCCAGTCGCTTATGGAATAAAAAACTGGAAAATACATTGGATACGGCTGGATATTAAATCCAAAGGTGATTCTTGCATTCATCACAAAAGGAGGAACAATAAAATGACCTTCATTGCAATTTATAGTACGTCGATGATTTGATGATTTTCTCAAACGACGACGAAATGTGGAACGATCTTAGAGCAACTTTAATGGAGAAATTTAAAATGAAAAATATAGTCATTGCAAGAGACTGCGTTGGACTTTACATTACGCGAGATGCTTCAGGCATATATTTGGATCAACGGGAGTACACAGTGAAATACTAGCCAGATTTGGGATGCAAGACTGCAAACCGGTAAAATCACCCGTTGCCCCTGGAGTAAAACTGTCGATTAATACGGCGCCTGAGATAAGGGAAGAATCTGCAATGGGGAAGACTTCGTACCAAGAAGCAGTTGGAAGCTTGTTGTACCTGGTACAGGGTACAAGACCAGATATTGCTTTTGCCGTTGGGGAAGTCAGCCGATTTATCAACAACCCAGGTAAGGAACACTGGTCTGCAGTCAAACGCATTTTTCGATATTTACAGGGCACTCAAGAGGCGCAGCTGCATTTTTCGACTGAAAAAGATGCGCATTTGAATGGTTTTTGTGATGCAGATTGGGCCTCTGATAGTTCCGATAGGTCTTGTACGGGATATGTCTTTATTAAGAATGGTGCAGCGATTAGCTGGAATAGTCGCAGGCAACGGACGGTTGCGTCTTCATCTACGGAGGCCGAAAATATGAGCCTCAACTGCTGTCCAAGAGGCGTTGTGGTTGCAGCAGCTAGAAGAAGAACTTTGCCCCAAAAAGGAGAACTGCTGTTCGGATTATGTGTGATAATCGAAGTGCCATTTGCCTAGCTGAAACATCGGCTTACAAATCCAGAAGCAAGCATATTGATGTTCGTCACCACTTTGTACGCGAGAAGATATCCGAAGGAAAAGTTAATGTACAACATATTTCAACTGAGGAGATGATAGCAGATTTTCTCACCAAAGCTGTCACTTTGCAGAAACATGTATTTTGTGCTGAAGGATGTGGATTAACTTCATAATCCGTTAAGTTTTATGTTTTTAATTAACTTCCCAGTAGGAAGTTATTGTAATCGGTCCGAAAATCGGATTCGAAATTTTCAGTGTATTTACACGTTTCAAGGTCGCAATAGCATTTTAAGCAAAAATTTGAGAAGAAATATGTGTATGTGTGTGTGTGTGCGTACGTATGTGGTCATTTTTTCCTGCACGATTTCGCGCGAACCGAAAAAGATATCGACTTCGTTCAGGTGCCGTTCGAAGCGTGTTCAAGGAAATATGATCTGAAAAGATTTTCATAAAAATTGGTTGAGCCGTTTTTTTGTTTGAACGACTTAAGTGATTTTTGTACCAGCACGATTTCGCGCGAACCAAAAAAGATATCGACTTCGTTAAGGTGCCGTTCGAAGCGTATTAAAGGACATATGAATTGAAAAGATTTTCATAAAAATCGGTCGAGCCGTTTTTTTGTTTGAACGACTTAAGTGATTTTTGTACCGGCACGATTTCGTGAGAACCAAAAAAGATTTCGACTTCGTTAAGGTGCCGTTCGAAGCATGTTAAAGGACATATGATCTGAAAAGATTTTCATAAAAATCGGTCGAACCGTTTTTTTGTTGGAACGACGTAAGTGATTTTTGTACCAGCACGATTTCGCGCGAACCAGCGTGTTAAAGGAAGTATGATCTGAAAAGATTTTCATAAAAATCGTTCGAGTCGTTTTTTTGTTTGAACGAATACTGGGAAGTTAATCTTGTGGACCGAAAGGGTCAAAAGCCACATCCCAACTAGTTTGAATTTGGTTTTGCTTTGAAGGCTGTTTAGAGTAAAGTAAAATACTTTGGGAAATATGTATTTAATTTTGTATTTGATTTTGTGATATGAATTACATAATGATATTGTACGTTGCAATGCAAGCTAGTTGAAATTGAAATTGAAATCGTTCCATTTACTTGAATAAACTTCACTCCTGAATTGTTACTTGACGAAGAAGGTTCTTTTTATTTACTGCGCGCTTCATTTCAACACTATTTAGAAAAAAAAGCACTTCTTTTTCAACTAAGAGGAGATTTTTGTTGATGTATTTATTAGAAATTTTAAAGCACGATCTTTTCACTTTACACTTATCCACGGGTTTTCTAACTTTAGAATGAAGATAAATTTCGATTAAATGTTGGACGGTTTTCTTCACGCGAATCCAAAGTTACGCAATATGTACTGTGTTTCCATGAGCCAGGGTAGAGTTTTCGTTAAGTAAACAGAAAGCTTTTTCACTCTAGATCACTCGATGCCGTTTCCATGGCAGTTCTGGGTTGAAATGACAGATAAATAATTTTATATTATGTCGCCCTTAGTATATGTGCAGTAAAGGATACTGAATACACACATATGCAAAACTCTGCTTAATCAGTACTGAGTTTCCATGTACAATTTACCCTGAGTTTACTCAGATTAAGAGCCCATGGAAACGGGGGTTGAGTAAAGTTTCGCTAATTCCAACTAAACTAAACGAAGCCAGTCCGGTACTGAGTTTCCATGCAGAGTTTAGCCTGAATTTACTCAGATTAAGCGCCTATGAAAACAGGGGTTGAGTAAAGTTTCATTAAATCCAAGTAAACTCAACGAAGCCAGTCTGGTTAAGCCGCGGTTTGAATATGTGTGTGTTAAGGGCGACATAATGCAAAATTATTTATCTGTGAGTTCAACCCAGAACTGAATTGGAAACGGCATCGAGTAATGTTGAGAGAGAAAAAGCTTTCTTACTTAACGAAAACTCGATCCTGGCTCATGGAAACATAGTATGTACTGGCTTCGTTGAGTTTACTTGGATTTAACGAAACTGTACCCAACCCTCGTTTCCATGGGCGCTTAATCTGCGTAAATTCAGGTACACCTCTACATTGAAACTCAGTAATGAAGGGTATCTTCAAAAACTCATCATTGCCGCATATCTGCAGAATTCAGCAATTGGAAGTCTGAAGCTGAATTCTGCAGTGATGCGGGAGTGATGAGTTTATGAAGTTACCCGAACTTAGAATATAGAACTATAGGAAAAATCCGTGTATGGGAGCGTAGTGAAATCTAGGGTCAGTCGACCGTCAAATTGGGTTAGTTGCTTGTTAGTTGACTGTTAAATTATATATTGTTTTCTCGCGTTCGGTATCGTACTTTCGTTGGAGTTTTTTTTATGAAATTTACTTACAGTTTTTTCAAAACTAATTTTTAAAAAGAAACAAAGTTTTATTTTTAATCTAATTGAAGTTGTTACGAGTGAATTTTCAGTGAAAAAAAGAACAATGAAGTGTGCTGTTTGTGAATGTAGGAATAATACGAAATTTCCGCGAGGAAAATTATTTTTTGGAAAGTGGGCTAATTAAAATGCTTACTAAACACATATATTACATATTTTCATTAATAATTCTGTAAATCATTGCGCTTTACTCCAAATAATAAATTTTGTTTGCTGGATTTCTTTGTTTACACTAACTGACTCAACGCAAAATTAAAGGTGATCAGCTGATTCGAATGCGGAGTGACGGCGTTTAAAAATTTCATTTGTAGGGGCAAGATTTTATTTTATTTAACTGATTATTTCAACTCGCTATTGCCCCTCCTCTATTGTACTCGCTTTTTCCACTTGTAATGGACAAACAACTACGTGGGCACTCTCACAAAAAGAATTTCACTACGCTAAAATTCGGCGAGGCCCCTTCCTGTAGTTCTATATTCTAAGGAATATGAAGGCGTTGCTTTTATAATTTGGCGGTTTTTTCCAACGTCAAATGTTGAAATAATTTAATCCAATAATTTAAAAAACATTTAAATTGTAATTGTGAGACAGGCGTAAGTATTTAAATTAATGATAATTTGAAACGATTTTTTTCCAGCAAAATATTGTTTATTTGTTAACGTTTCGGGATTTTCATCCCCTCATCAGACAGAACTAAAATGAATACAATAAAATCTTTACAATGGACGTATTGGACGTATTGGACCTATGATTAATTATATCTTACCCCTCTATTTATATTAAAACTGCATTTATTGATATGCTTGTCACTTATATTAATTTTTGTCAGAAATACATTATTTTGTTTTTATTTTTACACTTAATTTTTTACAATATTTTTCCTAATAGTTAATTAAAGACAACACTTTAGTCTTGCTTGCAAGCGCAAATAGAATTTTTTAGGTTATAAATGCATAGTGACCACGATTGGTCAAGAACTAGCCATTGTAACAGGTGAGAAATAGTGACATCTGTTTTCTAGTAGTTATTAAGGTTTATACGTACAGACATTTGTCAATCCAATTAAATCAGTTTTTTAGTTTTTAACAATAAAATTAGTTTATTGTATGTTGTATGTAACTTTTTTGTATCGTCTTTTTTGTTAATAGATTTTTTTTGGCAATTGATATGTATCATCTCTGATAGCAACCTTTTGTAGTAATGTGTCTCAGTGTCCAATACTTTTATATTGTCACAATCAAATTCATGACCAAATTTACGATGATCACTAATAACATTATGTTTTTCATCGCTTTGGTTAATATTTTTAATATGTTCATTAATTCTAACACCTAATTCTCGTTTTGATTCACCAACATATGATGCATCACAGGTAAGGCAATTTATTTTAAAGACTTTCGTCTGTTTAAAAAGATATAACTTGTATTTACCTTTGCTAATAATGTTTTTAAATTTATATTCCGGTTTAGGAATAGCACATATATTATAAGATTTTAAGCAGGTTTTTATGCTATTAAATAAGTTATTCAAATATGGCACACATAATTTCCATGTTGTTTTATAATTTGGTTCATTACTATTGATGTTTTTATTTGTATTGTTATTTTGGTCAGCCATTAATCCGTAGTGTATACTGTTAATTCTTTTTTTAATGTAAAAATTAACGAAATTATCAGGATAGCCATTTTTATATAGGAATTTTTTAATTTTACTCAGATTTTCTTCATAAAAGCTACCATGTGACAATTTATACACTTTGTCAACTAAGGTGTAAATCATTCCAATCTTTTGGGTTTTAGTATGGTGCGATTTGAAATTAAGAAATCTGTCGGAAGCAGTATCTTTCCGATACCAATTATGAATGATTTGACTATCTTTGTTTATTAAGGTTAGTTCTAAGAAATTGATTTTATTATTCGTTTCCAATTCATAAGTGAATTGTAATCTTTCGTGATAACTGTTCAACATCTTTACTGTATTCTCAATTTGGTTACAGGGTATACAAGTGATTATATCGTCTACATACCGCTAGTAAAATAAGGGTTTATATTGTAGTTTATCGAAGCAGGTTGTTTCTAAATCAGACATAACAATATCGGCAAGTATTGGTGATATATGCGATCTCATAGGTGTGCCATAAATTTGTTTGTAATATCTATTATCGAACATAAAATAGGTATTATAATATAAAAATCTTTAAGTAATAATTTTTTATTAACATTTTTGAACAGGTTGTATCTTTTACGTATGCTTTTTTTATTAATTCCAACGGGACATTAGGATATAATGATTTAACATCCAAAGAGATCAAGATATAGTTCGGAGGTACAGAAATATTTTTAATTTTGTTGATCAGATCTAGACTATTCAGAACATAGGATTCTGGTTTATCTAAAGCCAGTTTGAATATTTTATTGATTTCTGAGGCTAAAAAATAAGTAGGAGTACCAATACATGGAAGAACAGGTCTTAATGGTATATTGTCTTTATGTAATTTGGGAAGACTATAAATTAAAGAAAGCGAAGTGTTATTTTGTGTGAGGTTATATTTATGGTATTCTGTATTAAGGTATTTTTTGGTATTCCAAAATTGTGTTACTTTGTATGTGGCTTTTCTAAGTCTTTCAGTAGGATCGTAATTAATTGCTGTATAGGACTATTTCTCACCTGTTACAATGGCTAGTTCTTGACCAAACGTGGTCACTATGCATTTATAACCTTAAAAATTCTATTTCCGCTTGCAAGCAAGACTAAAGTGTTGTCTTTAATTAACTATTAGGAAAAATATTGTAAAAAATTAAGTGTAAAAATAAAAACAAAATAATGTATTTCTGACAAAAATTAATAGAAGTGACAAGCATATCAATAAATGCACTTTTAATATAAATAGAGGGGTAAGATATAATTAATCATAGGTCCAATACGTCCAATATTGTAAAGATTTTATTGTATTCATTTTAGTTCTGATGAGGGGATGAAAATCCCCAAACGTTAACAAATAAACAATATTTTGCTAGAAAAAAATCGTTTCAAATTGTCAGTATACAATGTCTAGCGTTCTCCAACAGGATTATCAAATATTTAAATTAATGTTCTCATTTTACGAATGAAAAATATATATGTAATTTTTACAGTTAAAATGGAAACAGACAATCAACGTAGTGCTAATTTTACGAAAAGTGAAATCAGCATTTAATTGACTTTGCCACTCACTTATCAAAATTTACCGCTAATTGGTCCTCAATTTCCCCAAACAATTTTAAAAAAGTGCACTTCATTATTCCAAATCGTGCAAAAATTTTAGAATCATCCCATAATTCAAAATGATTTGCACGATCTCTTAAAACGTATATTTTTCTAATTTGGATATTTTCGATTAAATTCTCTTCTTCGCTCTCATCAGTCGAGAAAACATTAACATCAAAAGGCTCAACAGAATAAATCCGTTCCGTTTTTAAAAGCTGGAAATTTGTCATTTCCAAAAGCTTTCCATGAGACGGTAGCCACAATCAAGCGGACGGAACGGCAAAGAAAAACATAAAACGGGCGCAGCGGACGGACCGGATTGGTGCTGTTTGAGCCTTAAAGCTGCTTCCAATTTTAATTTAATTAAATATTTATAAAATTGTCAACAACAAATATTTTGACACTTCAATAGAACTAACCAAAAGATAAACCCTCAAAATTGGTCAGTTAACTTTAACCCCCGATAAGTTAACCCTAGGATAGCAAAAGTGAAGAAAATCAGATTGCATTGTCACGGGAACTAATGGCCGCGTTTATGTGCAGGGACCGAGCCGGTCCAAAGTACCAAAAAAGGCCCAGATTCTCGGCACGTGGCGTAGAAAAAGACGACGATTCCCCGCCATTGTTAGTAGATCAACGCTTGGAGGCCCCGTTCAAAGGTTTTTCGGGCACACCAAGAAGGCGTCCGCCTGTTCTCCAATTTATCCCTGAAAACGAACAACTCGACCTTGAGGTTAACGAGGGTCAGTTATTAGACGTGGACGGCCGATACATTACGATGGAGGCATCCATGCGGCCCCCCGCCGCCCTCTCGTTTGAAGGTAACCTCAAAGAAAATTGGCGCAAATGGAGACAACGTTTCGAGCTCTACCTGAAGGCGACCGGACTCGATACGAAGCCCGCAGAACGACAAGTTGCAGTTCTCCTTCATGTGATCGGAGATGAGGCGTTGGACCAATTCGACACGTTTGGCTTGACGGACGCCGAGAAAAAAGTGCTACAAACTGTGATTGATGCTTTTGAAAAATTTTGCACGCCCAAAGCAAATGAAAGTGTGGATCGACATATTTTTTCACACGAAAGCAGCAACCAGGTGAAACTTTTTCGTCGTTCATCACAGAATTGAGAAAGCTGAGCAGTGTGTGTGGTTTCGGTGCTCTCCGTGACAGCCTCATCAAGGACAGTGTGATCTGTGGTGTGCTGAACCAGGACTTGAAAACTAGATTGTTGAGAGAGGACGATCTGGACCTGGAAAAGTGCATAAACATTTGTAAAGCCGCCGAGCTGTCACAGACACAACTCAAAACATTGGAAGCTGAGGCCAAGGTGAACGTGATAAAAGCATCAACAAACAAAAATCAACCAAAGCAGAAAAAGAAGGGTAAGCAGCCAAGCAGTACGCAGCCGTGCCAGATGGCAGCGCAGCAGTTCCAGCAGCCCAGCAGTAAGCAGCAATTCCAGCAGATGGCAGCACAGCAGTCAACTCGCAAGCCATGTCATCGTTGCAACAAGTTTCATCACATGAACCAGTGTCCAGCGTGGGGGGAAGAAGTGCTCTAACTGCGGTAAGATGAATCATTTCGCACAAATGTGTAAAAATCAAAATGTAAATTTAATTCAAAATCAAAATGAGACTTTTGAAGTAGAATCATTTACCTAGTTTATAGCTACTCCAAAAATAATTCGAATTATGGATCATACAAAATTTTTTGTCGTATAAACGGGGTAATTCGAATTATGGCTTAAACCGAAATTTTTCGGCTTAAGCCAAAGTTAGAAGAATGTAAATTACCCGTTTATACGTTAATTCGAAATTTTGGCGTAAGTTTAAGTTAAATCGATTTAATTTTGCTGCTATAAACTTGGTAATTGTTCATTGGAAACATTTCACTTTCAAAACAAAATGAAGACTGGTGCGAAATGATTCAGATTGACAATCAGTACAAGGTAAATGTCAAATTGGACACCGGCGCACACCGAAATGTGATTTCACTGGAAAATCTTAAAAAAGTGTGCACCGATGAACCAAACCTTAAAAAATTCACTGCAATTTTAAAAGCATATCGCACCCCCTCTTCAAAAGTGACATAAGTCAAAAAATGTAAACTGTGAGAAAATGAGATTAAAAATAGTTTAGTATGATTTTAAATAATTTTGTGATTAATTAAATACTTATAGTCATTATTTTAATGCCATGTATAGTCAATATTTTTCTCTTTTTATATACAGAAAAATTATTATTAAAAAAAATTCTAAGCAAATTATGTCGGCCTTTTTTTAGTTATGTCGCTTTTTATGATTGACTATACAAAAAATTTTGATTTATAAAAATAATAATTGTGAAGTAGTAAAAGAACAAACATTTATTTTCTTTATTTATCATAAACAAAATTGTTAATATTAAACAGAAAAAAATACTGCAAACGTAAAAAAATAATTCTATAGAAAATGACAAAAATAAAAATTAATTCGAAAACATTAAGTACATAAATGAATTGCCTACATTAAGCTATTATAAAAATCGGCGTAATACTTTTTAATGTGATTACTTTTTAATAGGGACAATAAGTCTTTTTTGTGTTTTCTTTTATTTTTATTGCACTTTGGTATGCTTGTTTCAAAGTGGGAACTGTTTTTTTCAATTGTGGCCGAATTTCTTCTCGTAGGCTTAGAAAGTTCGACTTCCTGGAATTCTAAATCGCTGTAAGAAGTCTTACAATAAAGTTGTGTGGTGTATTCCTTATTAATTTTAAACATTTTTATCTCGGAGATCTTGACCGCATTAAAGTTAAGACCTAACTGATCGACTAGATCTTTTATTTTAAAAAAATCGGAATGAGACATTTCGTTTACATTGTAAGGGTTTCCACGTGTTTTTGCTGTCCGTATTATTTGTGCATATTGCGATGGCACATAGATTGCGCCGGATTTCAAAGCCTTTTTTATCTGTTTCTCAATGGTTGAATGGACACTGTCTCCTTCATTTTGAGTGTGGCCAGTTATTAAATATTTATGAGTGATGGAGTTGATAGTTGTAAATTTTTTTACGGCATAATTATACATATACCACAACAATTGTCAGAGTAAAAGACAAAGTCAAGTGGTCCTTCCTCAGTATTAGCCGCATCCATAACTGTTTTTTCAATAAACTTTAGGACACAAGTTGCGATTTCCTCGGCCCCGCGGTTGCCTTCACCTTCATGCCATAAATAACATTCTGTTGTCCCAGTTTTTAGTTCGGATATCGTAAAATTGTAATTGTTTAATTTTGATTTATAATAGAAGACAGATACGTCTCCTCGAGGTGTCGGTAGAACAGCTTGTAGGTCGTAGACTGCTACAATAAAACTTTTGTTTGCCCGAGATTTATCAGCTTCTTTTTCCTGTCGTGATAACTGTTTCTCGTTTTGATGTTTTTCGTATCTCATCCTTAATGCTTCCTTTTCCTCACCTTCTGCATTTTGAAATGCAATACATAGTTCGCACTGATCCTTCTTCGGCGAAAAAAATCCAATATTGTATTCTTCGTTGAATATTCTACTGTACATTAGTAGATTTGCGTATGGTAAATTGGATTCAACACGCTCCTGTTTATAATCTCTATATAAATCTGATAAAGATTTGCCTCCTTCAATGTAATTGCGCTCAGTATGAGCACGGAGATAGTGAGATTCAATTCTAGGTATTGAATCGATATGATTTCGTACACTATTCTTAACTTCTGCTCCAACTGTTGGGTGTTTGTCGTGTTTTCCACGTAAATCAGTTGCAACGAAACCAGTCGTATCTTTTTTTGCCAAAACCGTTCTAATTGGGCGGTCGTTAATATCAAGGGTTGCTTTAAAAAAAGTTTTACAAACTCTTATCCGTTCGCCATTTACTTCGAAGTAAAATGCAGAGTTTAAGTTTCGATGATTTTTGGTTGACGAATATCGATATTTAGGTTTTATTGATTGTGTATTAGCAGCAATGTAATTTCGTTGTTTAGACAAATCACCAAGGGCCCAGTAGCTACTAAAAATATCCTGCCTGCGATTTTCGTCTATTTTTTTGGTGCATTCCAATTTACATTTCACCCCACAAGAAACGCGTAGTTGCCTTTCTTTATACGGCTTCCTACTTTTTTATGCAGCCACATAGGATTGCCCGGAATTTCTTTGCTGTTTTGACTTATTTATACGCCATTCTTCTGGATGTGCAATTCTTTTTTTGCCTTTCTTCTTCACTTGCTCTTTGTCTAAGTTTTCCCCTGCTGCTTCTGTATCTTCTTGTCCTCTTAGAGTTTCTATCTCGCTTTCGCTTGATTGGTTTGCAATGTTCGGTAAATTTTCAAAGTTCGGGTCTTCGTCCGAATCGTCAAAGTCTTCTTGGTCACTATTTATTGGCGATATTTTGAAATTTAATACTTTTCGAATGCGCAGTCTAGTTGGTACTAGCGGATCGTACGACGAACAGAAGTCCGTGTTGATTCCGTTATTGACGGAGGTACCTGGTTCACATTCCATTGTTTCCAGCGGCATTAGTATCGTGGATTGTTCACTACTGGGTGTTGCTTCTGTAGGAACCCTACATTGAGAATGAGGTTGTGAACAACTAGCTATTGAAAATTCGTCTTCGGGGGTTCTTTCAGACAGCCCTTCCTTTACTAATAACACCAGCAATTTTCCACGGCTTAAGCTCATTCTTACAATCTATAAAACAAAATTAATTCTAACCCATTTTGAAAAAAAACGTTTTAACTTAAACAACAGTGTGACAATAAACCACTATTTTATCATTAAAAATGTCATAACTCTAAATGTTTCTTAAACAATTTTTCATTTTATACTTTAAAACTGTCACAACTGCAAATAATTAATAAATTAAAATACTAAATATCTTACGTTAATCAAGAATAGTGTTGCAACTCGAAATATGACGTTATAACACAAGCGATTTCACAAAATTTTATGCAGCAAAAGTGGCACAAGTCAAAATATGACACTGTTACACATCTATACCGTAGCACTGACAAAGCTCAACTGAGAAATGTCACTTTTGATGTATGAAGAATGGACAATTCGAAAAACTTTAAAAACGACATTAGCGTCCTCTATCTAATAATTGTAGAAACGGACTTGTGAAACTTTTACAGATGAAAAGTATGAGGTTTTTATTAGGTTTGCCGATATAAAACAAAAACTGGTGATTTTTGAGTTGTGTCACTTTTGAAGAGGGGGTGCGATATGGAGGAAGCCAAATTCCAGTTTTAGGAAAGTGTTTCTTGACATGCAAATTTGAAAAACGAAATCCATCGATTTTGGAATTTGTTGTGGTTGACGGAAAAACAAATGTACCAACCGTGATTGGCTCACCTACATTGGAAAAGCTTAAACTTGTACAAAGAGTCAATGTTATTGAAGAAAAACAAGAAAAAAGTAGTTTGAAAAATGAATTTGTTAAAAAACACACAAAAGTTTTTTCAGGTTGTATTAAAGATTTTGGTTGTATTAAGTTTTTGCATGCCTGTAAAAAATGTTGCAATCGCCCTGGCAAATAACAATAAATGTACCATTTACAATAAAAGAAATTTATTTTTGTCTTATTGCAATGTTTACGAATAAGTATAAATATTTCTTTTATTGTTTTAGTTGGTAATAACAACTACTTATTTCGTGGCGTTGCAACATCAAAAGAAAATAACAGTATTTCTTCCTTGAGCCCTCATCATCATTCACAAATTAGTCCGATTAAAAATGAAAATTAAACTTAAATTGTTTACCTTTAAAAATTGTTTACAAATTTCTTCCTCCCTCTTGTTAATAAAACCAAAGACAAAGTAATAAAGAGGGCTGAAGGAAGAAATGCTATTATTTTCTTTTGATGTTGCAACCGCAACGAAATAAGTAGTTGTTATTACCAATTAAAACAACAAAAGAAATATTTTTACTTATTCGTAAACATTGCAATAAGACATACATTACATTACAATACATTTCTTTTATTGTAAATAGGTACATTTATTGTTAATTTGCAAGGGCGATTGCAACTATAGGTTTGTTTATTAGTCAGTCCTAGAACGATCTAAATCATCCTAGAACAGAAAAGTACAGGCTTTGGCGTTCATTAGTTTAAGTTTTAAAACTTGTTATTTTTTGTCCGAGAGTGTTCTAGTTTGGTGTTCATTAACTTGTTCTAAAGTGTTCTAAGTTTTACTTTTTGGTTCTAAATTTTTTTCAGGACAGTTTTGGACAAGAGTTTTTTGTTGTTGTTTTTCATTAGTTTTGACAGATGTGTATATGAAATTATGAGAACAGAAAATGTAGAACAAAAAAGTACAAAAAAGCGTTCATTAGATTTTCTGTTCTAAGTTGTTCTAAAGTGTTTGACGTTTAATTGCTTGGTGTTATATTCTGTTCTGATCTGTCCTGTTCTGAAAACTAATAAACAAACCTATTTTTTACAGGCATGCAAAAACTATAATACAATTACTTACAGTCAATAAGTTAATCCTTTTCCAACGATGACACTTATCCTGGGCACTTCCTATGCACTTTAATATTAACAAAAACACTTTTAAACTTTTAAAAACTCACTTTCAACTAATAAATTAATAATAAATGCAGCTATAACCTGCAAAGCACTTGTTTAGCGCGGATTTTGAAGTCTCTTTGGCACTTCATACACATACATGCACACACCTGGGGCATGGCTTGTAAACAAAGCCTTCTACATTTACAAGCCATGTAGCCATGTAGAAACGGACTTGTGACACTTTTACAGATGAAAAGTATGAGGTTTTTATTAGGTTTGCCGATATAAAACAAAAACTGGTGATTTTTGAGTTGTGTCACTTTTGAAGAGGGGGTGCGATATGGAGGAAGCCAAATTCCAGTTTTAGGAAAGTGTTTCTTGACATGCAAATTTGAAAAACGAAATCCATCGATTTTGGAATTTGTTGTGGTTGACGGAAAAACAAATGTACCAACCGTGATTGGCTCACCTACATTGGAAAAGCTTAAACTTGTACAAAGAGTCAATGTTATTGAATAAAAACAAGAAAAAAGTAGTTTGAAAAATGAATTTGTTAAAAACACACAAAAGTTTTTTCAGGTTGTATTAAAGATTTTGGTTGTATTAAAGATTTTGAATATGATATAAAACTGAAAGATGCAGAACGAAAAGTTTTACCTTGCAGAAAAGTTCCAATTGCGCTTATGGATCCTTTGAAACATGAATTAGATAAAATGGAAAAGTTAGAAATTATTGAAAAAGTACAAGGTCCTTCAGACTGGGTAAATCAATTTTTAATTGTGAGAAAACCAGATGGTTCATTGAGAATTTGCCTAGATCCGACTTATTTGAATCAAAATATAAAAAGAGAACATTTTAAAATTCCAAGTTTTGAAGAATTGTGCTCCAGAATGCCTGGTGCGAAAGTTTTTACAACACTGGATGCAGACAAGGCATTTTGGCAGATTAAATTAACAGATAAAAGTTCTTTTTAAGTAGTGTTTAATACACCGTACGGAAGGTACAGATTTTTGCGAATGCCTTATGGTATAACTTCAGCTTCAGAAATTTTTCAAATGGTATTTCAAATGATTTTTGGAGATATAGAAGGTGTAATAATTTATATCGATGATCTCATGGTTTGGGGTAAAGATCAAAAGGAACATGATGAAAGAGTTGAAAAAGTTTTGCAAAGAGCCGAAGAATATTGTATAACTTTCAATTTAAAAAAATGCATTTTTGGAGCTGATCAAGTGAAATATGTTGGTCATGTTTTTTCAAAAGAGGGTATTAGAATGGATGATGACAAAATTAAAGCCATATCAAACATGGAACGTCCAAAATGTAAAAAAGAAATGGAAACTTTTCTTGGTATGTTAGCGTATGTCAGTAAATACATTCCAAATGTTTCACATGAAAGTTCACACTTGAGAAATTTGATTAAAAAAGAAGTTCCATGGATTTGAGATGAAAATGTAGAAAAAAGTTTTCAAAAAGTTAAACAAATTTTGATAAAAAAACCCTGTGTTACAATACTTTAATGTAAACAAGCTAGTTATTTTATCTGTAGATGCGTCGGAAGATGACTTGGGAAGTGTTCTTTTGCAAAACAATTTACCCGTCGCTTACGCGAGCAAATCGTTGACTGAAGGAGAAAAAAGGTACGCTCAAATTGAAAAAGAGACTTTAGCTATATGTTTTGCTTGTGAAAGATTTGAACAGTATATTTATGGAAAAAGAGTAGTTGTTGAAAGCGATCATAAACCACTAGAGTTTATATTTAAAAAGTCACTAAACGAGTGTCCTGCGAGATTATTGAGAATGGGACTGAAATTGCAAAAGTATGATATAGAAATTAAGTACAAACCGGGCAAAGAACTTTTATTGGCAAATGCATTTTCACGTCATTTTTTAGTAGAACCGTCGAAAGCTCGAGAAAAAGATGTTGAAGCACAAGTTTTCTTAATGATAGAGTCACTACCGATTTCCGTGGAGAAAAAGTTAGAATTTCAAAAAGAAACACCCAATGACGAGGAAATGCAACTGTTAATGAAATATATTTTAGAAGGTTGGCCAAGTGATGCGAAAAAGTTACCTGAAGTATTAAAAACGTATCACACTCACGCGGATGAGTTTTGTGTAATTGAAGGGTTAATTTTTAAAGGAAACAGAATTGTAGTTCCTAGAAATTTGAGAAGAGATGTTAAATTTAATTCATTATTGTCATCTTGGAATTGAAAAGTGTAAAAATCGTGCGAGAGAAATACCGCACAAAGTCCCGAATGCTTCGTGGGAAACAATTGGTATGGATTTGTTTGAATTTCAAAACAGTCATTGGCTTTTAGTTATAGATTATTTCAGCAAATATGTGGAAGTTGCAAAATTGGAGAACATGTTAGGTTCAACAATTGTTTCAAAATTAAAGTCAATTTTTGCAAGATTTGGAATTCCTAAAAAAGCAATTTCTGATAATGGTACCCATTTTGCAAACCGTGACATGAAAAATTTTGCAAATTCCTGGAATTTTGAACATGTAACGTCAAGTCCGAATTATCCAAAATCAAATGGTATGGTTGAACGTCATGTTGGAACTGTGAAAAGTATGTTTAAAAAGATAGAGCATAGTAATAGAGATCCGACACTTGCATTGTTAGAGTATAGAAACACTCCGATCTCAAACGAAATAAAGTCGCCGAACGAATTGTTATTTGGTTATAAAACGCGTGGAATTTTGCCGATTGAGGTAAAAAGAAATGATTGGGAGAAGAATGAGTTAGTTAGACAACAATTGATAAAAAGACAAAGCGAACAAAAACTTGTGTATGATAGAAAAAGTCACAATTTGAATCCTTTGAATTTGGGAGATGATGTGTATATTCGAAAAGAAGAATGTAAACCGGTAGAACCAGCAGTTGTAACAAAAATTTGTGATAGACCAAGGTCATACGAAGTACAAATGTCAAACGGTCGAGAACTTGAACAAAATCGTGTGCATTTATATAACAAAACAACTGGATTTGATTTTGATAACAATGTACAAAACAATGTAATTCCAAATGTATCTCAAGCGAGTCCTGAACGAGCGAGTTCAAATGTTGTAAACAAAAGTGTAATTTCTAATTCAAATCAAAGTGTTCAAACTAATCAAAATTATGTAACAAAATCAGGTCGAAATGTAAAACCATCGTCGTACCTCAAAGATTATAAATTATAAGTTCAAATGGAATTTTAGTTTGTAAGTCTAAAAATGTATTGACAACTTATTTTTGTATTATGAAATGTAAACCAAAAATTACTTGTAAAGGGAGATGTCATGATATGAACTGCCACCTAGCGTAAGCTTTTGTATGATACTTTCGTTAAGCTTGATTTTGTTCAGTTCATGGCTAGCGCTGGTCGAGTTACAAAGTTCTAAAAGTATTTCTTATATTAAATTTAACTACTACTATTCTTAAAACTAAAGATTCAAGTTTATATATTTATAAAACTATTACAGGTACCGATTCGGTCCTTGCACATAAATGCGGTCAATAATATGTGTGCAAAGTTTCATAAGAATCGGTTTAGTAGAAGTAGTTGAAAAAGCTGTCGCAAGATTTGAACCAAACAAAGAAACAAACAAACATTCAAATATACGAGGCCAAGCTAAATAACACCTTTAAAAAATACATAATAATCCATAATACATAATCATCAAAGCCTTCTACATTTACAAGCCATGCACAACGAAATCTCACACTCGCATTCAAAGAAAATCGGACTTCAATTTATCTGTCAGAATGGACTTCAGTCAGAATGGACTTCAATTTATCTGTGAGAAGTGCGGTTAGAAACGACAAAATCCGTGCTAAACAAGTGTTTTGCAGGTTATAGCTGCATTTATTATTAATTATTAATAGTTGAAAGTGAGTTTTTAAAAGTTTAAAAGTGTTTGTTAAAGTGCATAGGAAGTGCCCAGCATAAGTGTCATCGTTGGAAAAGGATTAACTTATTGACTGTAAGTAATTTTATTATAGTTTTTGCATGCCTGTAAAAAATGTTGCAATCGCCCTGGCAAATAACAATAAATGTACCATTTACAATAAAAGAAATTTATTTTTGTCTTATTGCAATGTTTACGAATAAGTATAAATATTTCTTTTATTGTTTTAATTGGTAATAACAACTACTTACTTCGTGGCGGTTGCAACATCAAAAGAAAATAACAGTATTTCTTCCTTGAGCCCTCATCATCATTCACAAATTAGTCCGATTAAAAATGAAAATTAAACTTAAATTGTTTACCTTTAAAAATTGTTTACAAATTTCTTCCTCCCTCTTGTTAATAAAACCAAAGACAAAGTAATAAAGAGGGCTGAAGGAAGAAATGCTATTATTTTCTTTTGATGTTGCAACCGCAACGAAATAAGTAGTTGTTATTACCAATTAAAACAACAAAAGAAATATTTTTACTTATTCGTAAACATTGCAATAAGACATACATTACATTACAATACATTTCTTTTATTGTAAATAGGTACATTTATTGTTAATTTGCAAGGGCGATTGCAACTATAGGTTTGTTTATTAGTCAGTCCTAGGACGATCTAAATCATCCTAGAACAGAAAAGTACAGGCTTTGGCGTTCATTAGTTTTAAAACTTGTTATTTTTTGTCCGAGAGTGTTCTAGTTTGGTGTTCATTAAGTTGTTCTAAAGTGTTCTAAGTTTTACTTTTTGGTTCTAAATTTTTTTCAGGACAGTTTTGGACAAGAGTTTTTTGTTGTTGTTTTTCATTAGTTTTGACAGATGTGTATATGAAATTATGAGAACAGAAAATGTAGAACAAAAAAGTACAAAAAAGCGTTCATTAGATTTTCTGTTCTAAGTTGTTCTAAAGTGTTTGACGTTTAATTGCTTGGTGTTATATTCTGTTCTGCTCTGTCCTGTTCTGAAAACTAATAAACAAACCTATTTTTTACAGGCATGCAAAAACTATAATACAATTACTTACAGTCAATAAGTTAATCCTTTTCCAACGATGACACTTACCCTGGGCACTTCCTATGCACTTTAATATTAACAAAAACACTTTTAAACTTTTAAAAACTCACTTTCAACTAATAAATTAATAATAAATGCAGCTATAACCTGCAAAGCACTTGTTTAGCGCGGATTTTGAAGTCTCTTTGGCACTTCATACACATACATGCACACACCTGGGGCATGGCTTGTAAACAAAGCCTTCTACATTTACAAGCCATGTAGCCATGTAGAAACGGACTTGTGACACTTTTGCAGATGAAAAGTATGAGGTTTTTATTAGGTTTGCCGATATAAAACAAAAACTGGTGATTTTTGAGTTGTGTCACTTTTGAAGAGGGGGTGCGATATGGAGGAAGCCAAATTCCAGTTTTAGGAAAGTGTTTCTTGACATGCAAATTTGAAAAACGAAATCCATCGATTTTGGAATTTGTTGTGGTTGACGGAAAAACAAATGTACCAACCGTGATTGGCTCACCTACATTGGAAAAGCTTAAACTTGTACAAAGAGTCAATGTTATTGAATAAAAACAAGAAAAAAGTAGTTTGAAAAATGAATTTGTTAAAAACACACAAAAGTTTTTTCAGGTTGTATTAAAGATTTTGGTTTAAAGATTTTGAATATGATATAAAACTGAAAGATGCAGAACGAAAAGTTTTACCTTGCAGAAAAGTTCCAATTGCGCTTATGGATCCTTTGAAACATGAATTAGATAAAATGGAAAAGTTAGAAATTATTGAAAAAGTACAAGGTCCTTCAGACTGGGTAAATCAATTTTTAATTGTGAGAAAACCAGATGGTTCATTGAGAATTTGCCTAGATCCGACTTATTTGAATCAAAATATAAAAAGAGAACATTTTAAAATTCCAAGTTTTGAAGAATTGTGCTCCAGAATGCCTGGTGCGAAAGTTTTTACAACACTGGATGCAGACAAGGCATTTTGGCAGATTAAATTAACAGATAAAAGTTCTTTTTAAGTAGTGTTTAATACACCGTACGGAAGGTACAGATTTTTGCGAATGCCTTATGGTATAACTTCAGCTTCAGAAATTTTTCAAATGGTATTTCAAATGATTTTTGGAGATATAGAAGTTGTAATAATTTATATCGATGATCTCATGGTTTGGGGTAAAGATCAAAAGGAACATGATGAAAGAGTTGAAAAAGTTTTGCAAAGAGCCGAAGAATATTGTATCACTTTCAATTTAAAAAAATGCATTTTTGGAGCTGATCAAGTGAAATATGTTGGTCATGTTTTTTCAAAAGAGGGTATTAGAATGGATGATGACAAAATTAAAGCCATATCAAACATGGAACGTCCAAAATGTAAAAAAGAAATGGAAACTTTTCTTGGTATGTTAGCGTATGTCAGTAAATACATTCCAAATGTTTCACATGAAAGTTCACACTTGAGAAATTTGATTAAAAAAGAAGTTCCATGGATTTGAGATGAAAATGTAGAAAAAAGTTTTCAAAAAGTTAAACAAATTTTGATAAAAAAACCCTGTGTTACAATACTTTAATGTAAACAAGCTAGTTATTTTATCTGTAGATGCGTCGGAAGATGACTTGGGAAGTGTTCTTTTGCAAAACAATTTACCCGTCGCTTACGCGAGCAAATCGTTGACTGAAGGAGAAAAAAGGTACGCTCAAATTGAAAAAGAGACTTTAGCTATATGTTTTGCTTGTGAAAGATTTGAACAGTATATTTATGGAAAAAGAGTAGTTGTTGAAAGCGATCATAAACCACTAGAGTTTATATTTAAAAAGTCACTAAACGAGTGTCCTGCGAGATTATTGAGAATGGGACTGAAATTGCAAAAGTATGATATAGAAATTAAGTACAAATCGGGCAAAGAACTTTTATTGGCAAATGCATTTTCACGTCATTTTTTAGTAGAACCGTCGAAAGCTCGAGAAAAAGATGTTGAAGCACAAGTTTTCTTAATGATAGAGTCACTACCGATTTCCGTGGAGAAAAAGTTAGAATTTCAAAAAGAAACACACAATGACGAGGAAATGCAACTGTTAATGAAATATATTTTAGAAGGTTGGCCAAGTGATGCGAAAAAGTTACCTGAAGTATTAAAAACGTATCACACTCACGCGGATGAGTTTTGTGTAATTGAAGGGTTAATTTTTAAAGGAAACAGAATTGTAGTTCCTAGAAATTTGAGAAGAGATGTTAAATTTAATTCATTATTGTCATCTTGGAATTGAAAAGTGTAAAAATCGTGCGAGAGAAATACCGCACAAAGTCCCGAATGCTTCGTGGGAAACAATTGGTATGGATTTGTTTGAATTTCAAAACAGTCATTGGCTTTTAGTTATAGATTATTTCAGCAAATATGTGGAAGTTGCAAAATTGGAGAACATGTTAGGTTCAACAATTGTTTCAAAATTAAAGTCAATTTTTGCAAGATTTGGAATTCCTAAAAAAGCAATTTCTGATAATGGTACCCATTTTGCAAACCGTGACATGAAAAATTTTGCAAATTCCTGGAATTTTTAACATGTAACGTCAAGTCCGAATTATCCAAAATCAAATGGTATGGTTGAACGTCATGTTGGAACTGTGAAAAGTATGTTTAAAAAGATAGAGCATAGTAATAGAGATCCGACACTTGCATTGTTAGAGTATAGAAACACTCCGATCTCAAACGAAATAAAGTCGCCGAACGAATTGTTATTTGGTTATAAAACGCGTGGAATTTTGCCGATTGAGGTAAAAAGAAATGATTGGGAGAAGAATGAGTTAGTTAGACAACAATTGATAAAAAGACAAAGCGAACAAAAACTTGTGTATGATAGAAAAAGTCACAATTTGAATCCTTTGAATTTGGGAGATGATGTGTATATTCGAAAAGAAGAATGTAAACCGGTAGAACCAGCAGTTGTAACAAAAATTTGTGATAGACCAAGGTCATACGAAGTACAAATGTCAAACGGTCGAGAACTTGAACGAAATCGTGTGCATTTATATAACAAAACAACTGGATTTGATTTTGATAACAATGTACAAAACAATGTAATTCCAAATGTATCTCAAGCGAGTCCTGAACGAGCGAGTTCAAATGTTGTAAACAAAAGTGTAATTTCTAATTCAAATCAAAGTGCTCAAACTAATCAAAATTATGTAACAAAATCAGGTCGAAATGTAAAACCATCGTCGTACCTCAAAGATTATAAATTATAAGTTCAAATGGAATTTTAGTTTGTAAGTCTAAAAATGTATTGACAACTTATTTTTGTATTATGAAATGTAAACCAAAAATTACTTGTAAAGGGAGATGTCATGATATGAACTGCCACCTAGCGTAAGCTTTTGTATGATACTTTCGTTAAGCTTGATTTTGTTCAGTTCATGGCTAGCGCTGGTCGAGTTACAAAGTTCTAAAAGTATTTCTTATATTAAATTTAACTACTACTATTCTTAAAACTAAAGATTCAAGTTTATATATTTATAAAACTATTACAGGTACCGATTCGGTCCTTGCACATAAATGCGGTCAATAATATGTGTGCAAAGTTTCATAAGAATCGGTTTAGTAGAAGTAGTTGAAAAAGCTGTCGCAAGATTTGAACCAAACAAAGAAACAAACAAACATTCAAATATACGAGGCCAAGCTAAATAACACCTTTAAAAAATACATAATAATCCATAATACATAATCATCAAAGCCTTCTACATTTACAAGCCATGCACAACGAAATCTCACACTCGCATTCAAAGAAAATCGGACTTCAATTTATCTGTCAGAATGGACTTCAGTCAGAATGGACTTCAATTTATCTGTGAGAAGTGCGGTTAGAAACGACAAAATCCGTGCTAAACAAGTGTTTTGCAGGTTATAGCTGCATTTATTATTAATTATTAATAGTTGAAAGTGAGTTTTTAAAAGTTTAAAAGTGTTTGTTAAAGTGCATAGGAAGTGCCCAGCATAAGTGTCATCGTTGGAAAAGGATTAACTTATTGACTGTAAGTAATTTTATTATAGTTTTTGCATGCCTGTAAAAAATGTTGCAATCGCCCTGGCGAATAACAATAAATGTACCATTTACAATAAAAGAAATTTATTTTTGTCTTATTGCAATGTTTACGAATAAGTATAAATATTTCTTTTATTGTTTTAATTGGTAATAACAACTACTTACTTCGTGGCGGTTGCAACATCAAAAGAAAATAACAGTATTTCTTCCTTGAGCCCTCATCATCATTCACAAATTAGTCCGATTAAAAATGAAAATTAAACTTAAATTGTTTACCTTTAAAAATTGTTTACAAATTTCTTCCTCCCTCTTGTTAATAAAACCAAAGACAAAGTAATAAAGAGGGCTGAAGGAAGAAATGCTATTATTTTCTTTTGATGTTGCAACCGCAACGAAATAAGTAGTTGTTATTACCAATTAAAACAACAAAAGAAATATTTTTACTTATTCGTAAACATTGCAATAAGACATACATTACATTACAATACATTTCTTTTATTGTAAATAGGTACATTTATTGTTAATTTGCAAGGGCGATTGCAACTATAGGTTTGTTTATTAGTCAGTCCTAGGACGATCTAAATCATCCTAGAACAGAAAAGTACAGGCTTTGGCGTTCATTAGTTTTAAAACTTGTTATTTTTTGTCCGAGAGTGTTCTAGTTTGGTGTTCATTAAGTTGTTCTAAAGTGTTCTAAGTTTTACTTTTTGGTTCTAAATTTTTTTCAGGACAGTTTTGGACAAGAGTTTTTTGTTGTTGTTTTTCATTAGTTTTGACAGATGTGTATATGAAATTATGAGAACAGAAAATGTAGAACAAAAAAGTACAAAAAAGCGTTCATTAGATTTTCTGTTCTAAGTTGTTCTAAAGTGTTTGACGTTTAATTGCTTGGTGTTATATTCTGTTCTGCTCTGTCCTGTTCTGAAAACTAATAAACAAACCTATTTTTTACAGGCATGCAAAAACTATAATACAATTACTTACAGTCAATAAGTTAATCCTTTTCCAACGATGACACTTACCCTGGGCACTTCCTATGCACTTTAATATTAACAAAAACACTTTTAAACTTTTAAAAACTCACTTTCAACTAATAAATTAATAATAAATGCAGCTATAACCTGCAAAGCACTTGTTTAGCGCGGATTTTGAAGTCTCTTTGGCACTTCATACACATACATGCACACACCTGGGGCATGGCTTGTAAACAAAGCCTTCTACATTTACAAGCCATGTAGCCATGTAGAAACGGACTTGTGACACTTTTACAGATGAAAAGTATGAGGTTTTTATTAGGTTTGCCGATATAAAACAAAAACTGGTGATTTTTGAGTTGTGTCACTTTTGAAGAGGGGGTGCGATATGGAGGAAGCCAAATTCCAGTTTTAGGAAAGTGTTTCTTGACATGCAAATTTGAAAAACGAAATCCATCGATTTTGGAATTTGTTGTGGTTGACGGAAAAACAAATGTACCAACCGTGATTGGCTCACCTACATTGGAAAAGCTTAAACTTGTACAAAGAGTCAATGTTATTGAATAAAAACAAGAAAAAAGTAGTTTGAAAAATGAATTTGTTAAAAACACACAAAAGTTTTTTCAGGTTGTATTAAAGATTTTGGTTTAAAGATTTTGAATATGATATAAAACTGAAAGATGCAGAACGAAAAGTTTTACCTTGCAGAAAAGTTCCAATTGCGCTTATGGATCCTTTGAAACATGAATTAGATAAAATGGAAAAGTTAGAAATTATTGAAAAAGTACAAGGTCCTTCAGACTGGGTAAATCAATTTTTAATTGTGAGAAAACCAGATGGTTCATTGAGAATTTGCCTAGATCCGACTTATTTGAATCAAAATATAAAAAGAGAACATTTTAAAATTCCAAGTTTTGAAGAATTGTGCTCCAGAATGCCTGGTGCGAAAGTTTTTACAACACTGGATGCAGACAAGGCATTTTGGCAGATTAAATTAACAGATAAAAGTTCTTTTTAAGTAGTGTTTAATACACCGTACGGAAGGTACAGATTTTTGCGAATGCCTTATGGTATAACTTCAGCTTCAGAAATTTTTCAAATGGTATTTCAAATGATTTTTGGAGATATAGAAGGTGTAATAATTTATATCGATGATCTCATGGTTTGGGGTAAAGATCAAAAGGAACATGATGAAAGAGTTGAAAAAGTTTTGCAAAGAGCCGAAGAATATTGTATCACTTTCAATTTAAAAAAATGCATTTTTGGAGCTGATCAAGTGAAATATGTTGGTCATGTTTTTTCAAAAGAGGGTATTAGAATGGATGATGACAAAATTAAAGCCATATCAAACATGGAACGTCCAAAATGTAAAAAAGAAATGGAAACTTTTCTTGGTATGTTAGCGTATGTCAGTAAATACATTCCAAATGTTTCACATGAAAGTTCACACTTGAGAAATTTGATTAAAAAAGAAGTTCCATGGATTTGAGATGAAAATGTAGAAAAAAGTTTTCAAAAAGTTAAACAAATTTTGATAAAAAAACCCTGTGTTACAATACTTTAATGTAAACAAGCTAGTTATTTTATCTGTAGATGCGTCGGAAGATGACTTGGGAAGTGTTCTTTTGCAAAACAATTTACCCGTCGCTTACGCGAGCAAATCGTTGACTGAAGGAGAAAAAAGGTACGCTCAAATTGAAAAAGAGACTTTAGCTATATGTTTTGCTTGTGAAAGATTTGAACAGTATATTTATGGAAAAAGAGTAGTTGTTGAAAGCGATCATAAACCACTAGAGTTTATATTTAAAAAGTCACTAAACGAGTGTCCTGCGAGATTATTGAGAATGGGACTGAAATTGCAAAAGTATGATATAGAAATTAAGTACAAATCGGGCAAAGAACTTTTATTGGCAAATGCATTTTCACGTCATTTTTTAGTAGAACCGTCGAAAGCTCGAGAAAAAGATGTTGAAGCACAAGTTTTCTTAATGATAGAGTCACTACCGATTTCCGTGGAGAAAAAGTTAGAATTTCAAAAAGAAACACACAATGACGAGGAAATGCAACTGTTAATGAAATATATTTTAGAAGGTTGGCCAAGTGATGCGAAAAAGTTACCTGAAGTATTAAAAACGTATCACACTCACGCGGATGAGTTTTGTGTAATTGAAGGGTTAATTTTTAAAGGAAACAGAATTGTAGTTCCTAGAAATTTGAGAAGAGATGTTAAATTTAATTCATTATTGTCATCTTGGAATTGAAAAGTGTAAAAATCGTGCGAGAGAAATACCGCACAAAGTCCCGAATGCTTCGTGGGAAACAATTGGTATGGATTTGTTTGAATTTCAAAACAGTCATTGGCTTTTAGTTATAGATTATTTCAGCAAATATGTGGAAGTTGCAAAATTGGAGAACATGTTAGGTTCAACAATTGTTTCAAAATTAAAGTCAATTTTTGCAAGATTTGGAATTCCTAAAAAAGCAATTTCTGATAATGGTACCCATTTTGCAAACCGTGACATGAAAAATTTTGCAAATTCCTGGAATTTTGAACATGTAACGTCAAGTCCGAATTATCCAAAATCAAATGGTATGGTTGAACGTCATGTTGGAACTGTGAAAAGTATGTTTAAAAAGATAGAGCATAGTAATAGAGATCCGACACTTGCATTGTTAGAGTATAGAAACACTCCGATCTCAAACGAAATAAAGTCGCCGAACGAATTGTTATTTGGTTATAAAACGCGTGGAATTTTGCCGATTGAGGTAAAAAGAAATGATTGGGAGAAGAATGAGTTAGTTAGACAACAATTGATAAAAAGACAAAGCGAACAAAAACTTGTGTATGATAGAAAAAGTCACAATTTGAATCCTTTGAATTTGGGAGATGATGTGTATATTCGAAAAGAAGAATGTAAACCGGTAGAACCAGCAGTTGTAACAAAAATTTGTGATAGACCAAGGTCATACGAAGTACAAATGTCAAACGGTCGAGAACTTGAACGAAATCGTGTGCATTTATATAACAAAACAAATGGATTTGATTTTGATAACAATGTACAAAACAATGTAATTCCAAATGTATCTCAAGCGAGTCCTGAACGAGCGAGTTCAAATGTTGTAAACAAAAGTGTAATTTCTAATTCAAATCAAAGTGTTCAAACTAATCAAAATTATGTAACAAAATCAGGTCGAAATGTAAAACCATCGTCGTACCTCAAAGATTATAAATTATAAGTTCAAATGGAATTTTAGTTTGTAAGTCTAAAAATGTATTGACAACTTATTTTTGTATTATGAAATGTAAACCAAAAATTACTTGTAAAGGGAGATGTCATGATATGAACTGCCACCTAGCGTAAGCTTTTGTATGATACTTTCGTTAAGCTTGATTTTGTTCAGTTCATGGCTAGCGCTGGTCGAGTTACAAAGTTCTAAAAGTATTTCTTATATTAAATTTAACTACTACTATTCTTAAAACTAAAGATTCAAGTTTATATATTTATAAAACTATTACAGGTACCGATTCGGTCCTTGCACATAAATGCGGTCAATAATAATGTGTGCAAAGTTTCATAAGAATCGGTTTAGTAGAAGTAGTTGAAAAAGCTGTCGCAAGATTTGAACCAAACAAAGAAACAAACAAACATTCAAATATACGAGGCCAAGCTAAATAACACCTTTAAAAAATACATAATAATCCATAATACATAATCATCAAAGCCTTCTACATTTACAAGCCATGCACAACGAAATCTCACACTCGCATTCAAAGAAAATCGGACTTCAATTTATCTGTCAGAATGGACTTCAGTCAGAATGGACTTCAATTTATCTGTGAGAAGTGCGGTTAGAAACGACAAAATCCGTGCTAAACAAGTGTTTTGCAGGTTATAGCTGCATTTATTATTAATTATTAATAGTTGAAAGTGAGTTTTTAAAAGTTTAAAAGTGTTTGTTAAAGTGCATAGGAAGTGCCCAGCATAAGTGTCATCGTTGGAAAAGGATTAACTTATTGACTGTAAGTAATTTTATTATAGTTTTTGCATGCCTGTAAAAAATGTTGCAATCGCCCTGGCAAATAACAATAAATGTACCATTTACAATAAAAGAAATTTATTTTTGTCTTATTGCAATGTTTACGAATAAGTATAAATATTTCTTTTATTGTTTTAATTGGTAATAACAACTACTTACTTCGTGGCGGTTGCAACATCAAAAGAAAATAACAGTATTTCTTCCTTGAGCCCTCATCATCATTCACAAATTAGTCCGATTAAAAATGAAAATTAAACTTAAATTGTTTACCTTTAAAAATTGTTTACAAATTTCTTCCTCCCTCTTGTTAATAAAACCAAAGACAAAGTAATAAAGAGGGCTGAAGGAAGAAATGCTATTATTTTCTTTTGATGTTGCAACCGCAACGAAATAAGTAGTTGTTATTACCAATTAAAACAACAAAAGAAATATTTTTACTTATTCGTAAACATTGCAATAAGACATACATTACATTACAATACATTTCTTTTATTGTAAATAGGTACATTTATTGTTAATTTGCAAGGGCGATTGCAACTATAGGTTTGTTTATTAGTCAGTCCTAGGACGATCTAAATCATCCTAGAACAGAAAAGTACAGGCTTTGGCGTTCATTAGTTTTAAAACTTGTTATTTTTTGTCCGAGAGTGTTCTAGTTTGGTGTTCATTAAGTTGTTCTAAAGTGTTCTAAGTTTTACTTTTTGGTTCTAAATTTTTTTCAGGACAGTTTTGGACAAGAGTTTTTTGTTGTTGTTTTTCATTAGTTTTGACAGATGTGTATATGAAATTATGAGAACAGAAAATGTAGAACAAAAAAGTACAAAAAAGCGTTCATTAGATTTTCTGTTCTAAGTTGTTCTAAAGTGTTTGACGTTTAATTGCTTGGTGTTATATTCTGTTCTGCTCTGTCCTGTTCTGAAAACTAATAAACAAACCTATTTTTTACAGGCATGCAAAAACTATAATACAATTACTTACAGTCAATAAGTTAATCCTTTTCCAACGATGACACTTACCCTGGGCACTTCCTATGCACTTTAATATTAACAAAAACACTTTTAAACTTTTAAAAACTCACTTTCAACTAATAAATTAATAATAAATGCAGCTATAACCTGCAAAGCACTTGTTTAGCGCGGATTTTGAAGTCTCTTTGGCACTTCATACACATACATGCACACACCTGGGGCATGGCTTGTAAACAAAGCCTTCTACATTTACAAGCCATGTAGCCATGTAGAAACGGACTTGTGACACTTTTGCAGATGAAAAGTATGAGGTTTTTAATCGGACTAATTTGTGAATGATGATGAGGGCTCAAGGAAGAAATACTGTTATTTTCTTTTGATGTTGCAACCGCCACGAAATAAGTAGTTGTTATTACCAATTAAAACAATAAAAGAAATATTTATACTTATTCGTATACATTGCAATAAGACAAAAATAAATTTCTTTTATTGTAAATGGTACATTTATTGGGTGCCTTCCATTTAGACACAGAAAGACAATTGTGTCCGACACAGCGTGTCGCTCTGTGTCGTTCTGTGTAAGCCCAAATGGAACACATAAGTTCATGAAAAATCCGCCACGACGCACTTTCCTCGTTTTTATTTTTGTTTGGCAAGTAAATCGTAAATTTTATGTTGATAATTTCTTTAAATTAATTACCCGACAACTTATAAATGCTGGGTATCTTAAAAATGAAACAATATTGTTGTAATTATAAATTAACGATCACATTTCAATTGGCGAGGGTTGGTAGCATTGTCTTAGTTGTGCCCGGCTGTGTCTAGCTGTGTCGTTGATGGAACACTTCTGTGTCGGACACAGTGTAACACTGTGTCTCTCTGTGTCTAAATGGAAGGCACCCATTGTTATTTGCCAGGGCGATTGCAACATTTTTTACAGGCATGCAAAAACTATAATAAAATTACTTACAGTCAATAAGTTAATCCTTTTCCAACGATGACACTTACCCTGGGCACTTCCTATGCACTTTAACAAACACTTTTAAACTTTTAAAAACTCACTTTCAACTATTAATAATTAATAATAAATGCAGCTATAACCTGCAAAACACTTGTTTAGCACGGATTTTGACGGTTCTAACCGCACTTCTCACAGATAAATTGAAGTCCATTCTGACTGAAGTCCATTCTGTCAGATAAATTGAAGTCCGATTTTCTTTGAATGCGAGTGTGAGATTTCGTTGTGCATGGCTTGTAAATGTAGCAGGCTTTGGCTACACTCGGATACTGCGAGCAACAAAAAGCCACTACATGAGCAGCTTTTTTCAAATTTTGAACACAGAAAAAGTAGCTTTTGCAGCAGCTTTTATTCTGTTTTGAACAACGAAAAGCATAAAAAGCAGCTAATAGCTGCTATAGCAGAAATCTTGAACAGACCCCCGCATGGAATGGTCTGACAACTGCTATAACGTGAGCACTTACCCAAAAATAATTTTACTACGCTACAATTTGGCGAGGGCCCTTCCTGTAGTTCTAAATTCTAAGGAAAAATTACTCGTGCAAACGCCACATAAGTAGGCGACGTTTTCCTGGGGCTACTTTCAAATGTCAAAAAAGCAGTCACTGAGCGCGTTTAGGCCCGTTATTTTAACTCTGTTAAATTAGCGCTGTTAATTTAGCACCGTTTCTAGCATGCCATTTGACAATTGTCATTTTACAGCTAATAGGAAGCAAAAATAATAACATTTCTCATTTTACAAATAATATAAAGCTAAAAAATGAATAATAATAATAATATCTTCATGCTGTATTGAAATATTTCTAAATTATTTGCTTACAACAAAAATGTACAAGCAAACATCAATTCATTTTGGCTGTGTTATCTTTTAGCTAAGCCAAAAAGCAGAAATAAGTTAGCTAACAGCGCTAAAAAAATTGCTGTTTATACCGGTGTTAACTTGCCTAGCTCAGTTAAATAAAGTCTGTTCCCGAACTCGAATGTGGGATCCCGCGGGTGCAAGAATTCACCCGAACTTGCCCAATTTGTGTTTCTTTACTTTCTCATGCAAGAAAAAGCGGGGAAATTTCCGTGCAGGAATTTGCCAGAGGTTTTCGGTCCTGTGATTTCTTGCAAGTTGTCAATTGACATTTTGTTGTATGTATTTGTATGTTAAAAAAGCGGCATACACATACACACAAACGACATTTATGTTATCTTCTTGTTAATTTGCAAGAAATCGCCCAAAAAGCGTTTCTTTACTTTCTGGATTTTTGACAGAATTATCCCCACTATTCAAGTAACTTTTAGCCCAACAAGTTTTTGCAGGAAAAGTACGGGAACAGACCTATTAACTTGGGTCTAAACGCGCCCACTAATGTCATAATAAATGCGACATACTTGGAGGAATTTTTTCATTTGGTATCATTTAGTATAATTTAATATTTTATTCTGAAGACTATATTATTTTCTTGATTTGAATAGACGCGAATTGTACGGGAATAGACCTTTTTTCTACCGAAATATTTATTCGGAATGTCAAGTGAAAGTCAAAAATATTCTATATTATTGCCAACCTATAATGAAAAAGACAACCTTCCAATTATAATTTGGCTTATTGTTAAATATATGGAATGTAAAAGGTATTTAACTAATTGAAAATTTTACAAGTATTCATTTTATATATTTTAGTGAATACAACTATGAGATAATAGTAATAGATGATGGGAGTCCGGATGGTACATTAGATGTAGCGAAGGATCTCCAAAAAATATTCCCAGATAAAATAGTTCTTCGTCCAAGAAATAAAAAGTTAGGTTTGGGCACTGCTTACATACATGGAATAAAGCATGCCACAGGTGACATCGTTATCATAATGGATGCTGACTTAAGCCATCACGTAATCAATATTCAATATACCAAAACTTGACTTTCTATTTATTCTATAACCTTCCAGCCCAAGTTCATTCCAGAGTTTATAAAACTCCAAAAGGCTGAAAACTGTGATGTTGTGTCTGGCACACGGTACTTTGGAAATGGAGGAGTTTTTGGTTGGGATTTCAAACGCAAGTTGGTTTCAAGAGGTGCAAATTTTTTATCGCAACTTTTGCTTCGTCCAAAGGCTTCTGATTTAACTGGATCATTCCGACTTTACAAGAAAGACGTGCTAGAGCAACTGATTTCAGGGTGTGTGTCTAAGGGGTATGTCTTTCAAATGGAAATGCTAGTACGTGCAAGAGAACGTGGATGTCGCATTAGTGAGGTGCCTATTACATTTGTTGATAGAATTTATGGCCAATCGAAGCTTGGAGGAACCGAGATTTTACAATTCGTTAAGAATTTATTATATTTGTTTACCACAATTTGATCGATAAGCCACAATAAAATAAATATATTCTTACATCCGAAAATGGGTAATTAACTTTTATTAATTGCAATATCGTACCAAGGGGAACAAAATACTATAATCTGAAATCGACGTTGAAGAATGAAACTGATTAATGGTGAAAATCTTTAGGGTTTGGTTTTCCATATTGCTCCTCCCACCATGAAACAAATTCCTTCTTTCGCTGCTCCCTGCGTGCAAAATATTCCGGATATTGAGCCTTTTCTAGTGGATGCCAATAGTCCAAAACCCAATCTGGTGGGATTACTTCACGTTCAAAAGCACACCCTCCTGCACTATTAGCAACTGAAATTCAAATTTGTTATAACAGACTTGTATTTATTTGTTAATTGAACCCACATTTTTTGGGCTGGTAGTGTTGTTTCTCAAAAAGCTCACGCTCTCCGGCAAAAAGTAATTCATTGGCTTTTAAACCATCCGATATATTCCTATTTTCTTCGAACCGCTTCCGAAGTAAAACTGCATGGTATCGGTAGATATGCCTTGAAAAAGTTTATTTCTTATATAACCGCTTAAGGCATTCACCCAATTCCGCTCACCTGCGATCGTACCAAGCTTCCAAATTACGAAGGGCTCTTTTATAAAGGCTACAAACCTTCCGGGAATGTGGAACCAATCCGGTAGCGATCGACATTTTTGATAAAACTAAGTAGAAAATATACCGAATTTGACACTCGGGTTGGTTAAAACCTTAGATTAAAACTACAGGAAGGGCCCTCGGAGAATTTTAGCGTAGTGAAATTCAAACTGCACACTTCATTGCTCTTTTTTTCACTGAAAATTCACTCGTAACAACTTCAATTACACTAAAAACAAATTCTTTAAACTTTCTTTCTTCTTTTTAATTAGCTATGCAAAAAACTGAATAAATTTTATAGAAAAACTCGTTTTAAAGAAAGTGCCGCGGGAAAATTTGACAGTTGCTTAACAAGAAATTATACCAATTTGACAGTTGACTGATGGCGATTTCACTACGCTCCCATACACGGATTTTATACGCCAGGGCCTTTCCTGTAGTTCTATATTCTAAGGTTAAAACAAGTACGGCACCCATGGAGAATATTACCCCGTTTATGATTAGGTTGAATGGTTGAGTCGAGGTTGAGTTGAAATTTCGACCACCGTATATGATTCCGAGTTGAGTTCACTTTGGGTTGAAATCGGGTTGAACTGCCATCAAAACATAACCTCTTTTTGTTAATTCTTTTTCTATATTTCTGACTTCCTATACAGTTTTCCATCAAAATGGTGAAGGGAATTTTGTTCCCGCATTATTTCTAACAGTTTTTGTTTCCTGATGCTCCCAAACATTTCTTTTAGCCATTGTCAAAATTAAATTTCCTCTGTTTTTACATATATAGTTAATATAAAATAATTAACGCGCTGCAAAAACACCGAACACAAAACTAACGCCGAAGGCAGACATCACGGATAGTAAACAAACAAAACAAATGTCACTTCAACCCAATTTCAACTCAACACGCGTTTATGAGGCGAAATATCAACTCGACCCAGGTAGGAGAGCTGAGTTGGGTTGAGTGGACCCAGTTTCAACTCGATCCCCGTTTATGACTGGGTTCAACCTGGATTGAACCTAGGTTGAACCTAGTCATAAACGGGGTATATACAAGGCTTAGAATACAAAACTACAGGAAGGGCCCTCGGAGAATTTTAGCGTAGTGAAATTCAAACTGCACACTTTATTGCTCTTTTTTTCACTGAAAATTCACTCGTAACAACTTCTAATTGACAAAAACAAATTATTTAAACTTTCTTTCTTCTTTTTAATTAGTTTTGCGAAAAACTGTAAATAAATTTTATAGAAAAACTCGTTTTAAAGAAAGTGCCGCGGGAAAATTTGACAGTTAACTAACAAGAAATTGTACCAATTTGACAGTTGACTGATAGCGATTTCACTACGCTCCCATACACGGATTTTATACCCGAGGGCCTTTCCTGTAGCTCTCTATCTAAGATACAAGGAGACAAATATCTAGGGCCGAAACCAAAGCCTTCTACATTTACAAGCCATGCCCCAGGTGTGTGCATGTGTGGGTATGAAGTCCCAAAGATACTTCAAAATCCGCGCTAAACAAGTGTTTTGCAGGTTATAGCTGCATTTATTATTAATTATTATTAGTTGAAAGTGAGTTTCTAAAAGTTTAAAAGTGTTTTGGTTAATATTAAAGTGCATAGGAAGTGTCCAGGATAAGTATCATCATTGGAAAAGGATTAACTAATTGCCCGTAAGTAATTTTATTATAGTTTTTGCATGTCTGTTTGTAAACAATTTTTAAACGTAAACAATTTAAGTTTTATTTTCATTTTTAATCGGACTAATTTGTGCATCATTGAGCGAGTTTACACGGGTATATCAAATAATTAAATTATGATCAATGATGCATAAATTAATCCGATTAAAAATGAAAATAAAACTTAAATTGTTTTCGTTTAAAAATTGTTTACAAACAGACATGCAAAAACTATAATAAAATTACTTACAGGCAATTAGTTAATCCTTTTCCAACGAGGATACTTATCCTGGACACTTCCTATGTACTTTAATATTAACAAAAACACTTTTAAACTTTTAGAAACTCACTTTCAACTAATAATAATTAATAATAAATGCAGCTATAACCTGCAAAACAATTGCTTAGCGCGGATTTTGACGTTTCTAACCGCACTTCTCACAGATAAATTGAAGTCCATTCTGACTGAAGTCCATTCTGACAGCTAAATTGAAGTCCGATTTTCTTTGAATGCGAGTGTGAGATTTCGTTGTGCATGGCTTGTAAATGTAGAAGGCTTTGGCCGAAACACATCCAGGCTGGTTTTAAAGCTAATCTCTCAAAACTTTCCTTGAGGCGAGCTACAGAGCCGTCCGCGGAATACTCAAAACACAATCAGCCCAGCTCATGACAGTTGTCAAATTTGTTAGCGATTCGTAAAAAGTGTAAAATTTGCAAATCATTTAAATAAAATAAAATTAGTTGGCCTGGTTTCATTGTTATTTTTATCAATACAAACTCGCAAACAAAATCCCAACCACAAAGTTCAACTGTTAAAAGCAAACTAGAGCCTCGGCCGAATTCAAATTCCAACATTGTCGGAACTCCGACAGAGGCGAGCCTTGCGGCCATCTTTGCCAAGGCCTGAATTTGCGAGGCAAGTTTTAATGTGTTCATTCCCATTTAAACGCATAGGTTGGATATTCTTGCAGCCAGCTTCAGGCTTGGATGTGTTCAAACCAGGCCTGAATGTGTTTCGCCCTTATGGGGAAAATGACAGGGAATGGATGGGTAGAAAAACTAAACTTCTGGTTCATTTTTGGCCACAGATGTCACCTTTGTCCGATGTACCCCACATGAATTTAATAAAAATTCATTGGACACATCAAAAATTGATTAATTACGAATAATCGCATTGATATAAAATCGAATTTAGAAGCTGGTAAACAGCTGTAAGCTTCTAAACGGAAAATATATTAGTAAAAAACGAACTTTACCATGAACCGGATAAATACAATCGGCCATGTTTTTTGGGGTACATTTGACTGCAGCGCCACCAATAATCAAACGAAAATTGACAACACGGAGTTTTATCTCCTTGAATAGCCTCCATGACGGCACCTTTCAAATACCACAATTATAACACAAAATTAAATCAATTTAATTCAAATTACGCCAAAATTTCGAATTAACGTATAAACGGGCATTTAGGCCCTGTGCCAAGTTACAATTCAAATGTTAATTTGTATGGAAAACGCATTTTGATTTTAAAATTCAATTTTCGGAGGTATGTCTTTGGAATTGTAAGGAAATTTGTGAATTGTAGGGGAATATTAGCCAAGCATTCATGTTGTATGTTGGATTTGCTTTTTGATGGTTGCATCTCTTTTTTTTAATTATTGGAGAAGAATATCGCGAATTCTTTCAATTTTCAGTGAATGATTGTCCTCACCGTATAATATGACACATTAAAGGCTGATCATGCTTACACTTGCAGACGTAAAGCAAAATAAAAACATGAACAGAAAAATTCTGCATAAAATTTTAACCTTTTTTTAAAACTTTCAAATATGCACAATGCAGTCCACCCCCAATAGATGATGTTCGTGAAGCAATTCCATTTCCATTATTTTAAAGACAAACATAGCCCTGGGCTTCTTTAAAAAAATTATTAAAAATAATACTCGAGTCAAGTAAATCACAAAAAATTGTTTGATTGACTTGAAAAAGCTCATTTAAACGCTACTTGAAATCATAAAATTTTGCATGTGTAGTTTTTCCTTGGAACAAAAGGAAGATAAACACTGTAGAGAATGCACATTTTTGATACAATCTTTTTCAAGTTATTTATATTATAAGAAAGAGCTAGTTTCTGTTATAATAGGAAAGGCCAAATGTCAGTTCAAGAAAATTTCAAGACATTTTGAAGTCAAGTAAGGGAACCGAAAACGCAACTTGAGTTTCAATGTAAATTTCAAGTCAAGAGCTGAAGTACATCATGCAAAATTGCAAACGTAATGAATTAATTTTATTATAGATTTTTCTTTAAAAGTATTTGTTAAATATAAAGTCTTTTCTGACGTCCAAGCGAGGTGCGACATTTTCACTTTTTGTACGTTTGCCAGTGTGCCGTTTTTAGTTGTTTGCGTGAACTCAGTTCTCAACCTACCTATTTTCGTTGCGTTGAGCAGAGTTGAAAATTTTTAACGAAAACTCTTAACTGTGTCTGTTTCCATGACGCAAAACTCGGGTTCAACTCTGGTTGGACATGAAACTCAGTACTTATAACTTCGGCGTAAGCTATCTAGTTTATTGCTACTCCAAACATATTTCGAGTTATGGATCATACAAAATTGTTTGTTGGGGTAATTTGATTTATAGCTTTTAAATTGAAAATTTTCGGGTTAAACCAAAGTTATAAGAATGAATTTGTTAGTAAGGTTAATGCATACTAGTCGCCTTGAAAGTCATGTAACCTTGGATCGACTTCAACTCATCTTTTCTCAAATAGATCCGAAAAATGTGTAGGATCGTCTTGAACTAAACCCATGTTAACCCCTGCTTCAGAGCTTGAGTTTTGAAATTAGTTCACCGTTGATTGGGCAATTCACTTAATAAAATATTATTTATATAAGTTGCACACAAATCAGAAAATATTTGGTTGCTTCCATCACGTATTTCGGTCAAACTTATGCGAGGTGCCAAATATATTTCAAGGCAGTTTGAAGTCAACCTCTCAAGTAGGATAGGAAGCTGTCGCCGCGGATTAAACTGTCAGTTCAGGTTAAAGTCAAGTCCTCGACTCTGCAAGGTGGCAGTTCTTGCCTTTGACAGCTTGACATTTCCACAGTATACAGAAACAATTACCTAGTTTATAGCTACTCTAAAAATAATTCGAATTATGGATCATCCAAAAATTTTTCTCGTATAAACGGGATAATTCTAATTATGGCTTAAACCGAAATTTTTCAGCTTAAAGCCCGGTATGCAAGGCTCAAGAAATTTCTTTGCCTATCTTAAACCTATGTAAAAAAGTGTCGATTCATTTATTTCCTTAAGAAATTTTAACGGTTCATGAGGTCTTGAAGTGTCAGGTGGTTTTTGAAATTGAAAGTAACTGTCAGCCATGGAAAAAATTACATATTGCTGTTTTTTAGTCAGATTTTTTAAATTCTTTTTTAATTCTTTACTTATTAAAACAATTTCATTAATTCTAAGCTATCATAAAACAATTTATTTAATGTCTGTAATGAAAATAAGTAACTGTCAAAATTTCTGAACTGCAGTCATTTTTTCTTAGGGAAATAAATGCAGAAGTTTTCTTGAGCAAATTTCTTGAGCCTTGCATACCGGGCTTAAGCCAATGTTATAAGAATGCAAGTTGAAATCGATTGCCTATTAAATACCCGTTTATACGTTAATTCGAAATTTTGGCGTAACTTTAAGTTAAATCGATTTAATTTTGCTGCTATAAACTTGGTAAATGTAATGTAAAGGGCGAAATACACGAGCGCTCCATCCGACCAAGCCACGCCAAAACAGCAACAATTTGTATGCCCTCAAAATTTCGAGTGCATACAAATTGTTGTTGTTTTGGCGTGTCGTGGTCGGAAGGAGCGCTCGTGTATTGCGCCCTTAAAAGACTGTATATCGTAAGACAGTATTTTAGTGCTGACGTCACTTGGTGACCGCTTCCCATATAAAACCGAAGTTGTTGTTGTTGTTTCTTCATTAGTGCTGACGTCACTTGGTTCCCTTTTTCTACGATATTCGAAGCTGTCAGTCTCTTTTACATTTATGAAAGTTACATGACAAACCGAAAGTAAACCGAACTCAACTCGATCTGAGCTTGCAGTTTCGGTCGAGTGTTATATGATATACCAAACTTGAGTTTTTAGTTGTAATTTTGGTTTTATTATTGTCAGTTCGTCAGTGAAATTATTCGTGAAAATGGAAATTTTTGTTTATGTATTTAATGAAATTATAATAGTCCAACAAAAAAAGTTTTTCACCTTGTTAAAGCAATCTCGGTTTTTCAATCGCTAGTTACATGACATTCCGACCGAAAAGTGTACTCAACCAAGCAAAAACTTGTGAACCCACTCAGAACACGTTCGGCACAATTTTTGCGGTCGGTTGCTAGTTACATGACTCAAACCGAACCGAAAATTGTACTCAGTTCGTGTTGAGTATGTCATGTAACTTCCATAATTACCTTGTTTCTGTATACCGTGGACATTTCAATTTTCCCGTGTATTTATGTTATGTGTTTAAACGTTAAAACGAAATTTTGACGTAAATTGACGTTAAATTGATTAAATTTTGATGCTATTGTGGGGTGCTACACGGAGACTCAAGACGTACGAAAAACCCGGGTTTATAGGAAAGAAATGAAGGAGAGGAGAGAAAGAAGGACGCACACGACGAAACTTTAACGAAAGAATTTTCACCCAAAAATTTCCGGGGTGAAAACTAACTTATACGCACATTTCTTTCTCTTCTTCCTTCTCTCAAGCCGCGTACACACCGTCCCAACGAAGGCTAACGAACGGTATTCGCCGTTGGCTACCGAACGTTCGTTGGCATTCGGAGATACGTCTATAAGCATTTGTTGGTTTATCAAACGTTCGTTGGGACTTGTCTTCGGTTATTTGTGTCAACATGAATGACGACGAGGAAATAATAATTTCGAGTTTCATATATCTTAACGAAATAGTAAGAAAAATGAAACGAAAGCGGAGATGGTGGTCGGTCACATTTTTTAAAAACAGAAACTTATATAGTGGAAGTAAAATGATGGCCGACCTGCAAATAGAAAAAGAGTATGGTTTGTTTACCAATTTTTGTAGAATGTCTGCCCAAGACTTTGAATGGCTATGGAATAGAATTGGACCCGAAATAGCTAAACAAAATACAAATTATCGTGAATCAATTCCAGAAAAAGAAAGATTAGCCATCACCCTTCGATTTCTGGCTTCTGGGGATTCGTACACAAGCTTATCATATCTTTTCAAAGTTTCCAAGCAAGCGATATCTTCGATAGTTCCAGAAGTATGTCAAGCTATTATGAAAGCTTTAAAGAATTATATCACAGTAAGTATTATTTAAAAAAAAAATTATGTTTTTTTCTAATCGTTTATTTTGATTTTAAGTTATATTAATTATTATCACTAGTAATATAGACTACATTATTATCAGTAATATCTTCTTCATAAGAAATATCAGCAGTATTATCATTGTGACTTGGAAATGTAGCATTTTGTTCTTCGGGTATGAACATAGCTGGAGATGAAGCTCTAAAATATGACTGCGATGAATCACTAGTTGGTGTTGGAGTCTTTGAAGATAGGTGATGAGCAGACGATGATTTTCTGAAAAATGTCTGCAATGAATCACGGGAAGTTGGTGCTGGAGTCCTTGAAGGTGGCTGATGGGGGGCAGGAGATGAGGTTTTGAAAAACTTCTGTAATGAATCACGAGAAGTTGGTGTTGGAGTCCTTGAAGGTGGCTGATGGGCAGGAGATGAAGTAATGCGATATGGATGCACCGAATCACGTGACATTGGGGAATGTATTGGATCAGCGTAAAAATCATAATTTGATTCATATTTTCCCATATCTGCTTCAAAGAGAATATTCCCAATTAAATGCTCAACCATACTCTTCGTATGAGAACTGTATGTCCGATGTTTATTCCCCACATGCTCGCCAAATGTGGTACTCGAGTCTCTCTCGTTCCGTCTTTTAATGGCCTGCTGCATATTAATATAAGCTTCTTCAGCTCGCTGATTTAACATAGAATTTTTGGCGAGTTTTAATTTTTTTGGAGATTTAAACGCTTTACTCGTGCTCGGTATAGAATTATTTAAATCCTCGTTATCGGCATTATCCTCCACAGATATTTCCTACAGAAAGTTAATTTAAAAAATCAAATAATTATATAACTAAAAACATGCATACATATACACATTAGAGATGGGACTTTTAGTTCATTTCAGTGAACTTGTTCATTTAGTTCAGTTCACAAGATGATTAGTTCATAATGAACTATTTCATTCAATAGAACCAGAACAGAGTAACATGATCATTAGGGATAGTTACGTCATTTTTCAATTTAAGTTCTCGTTTTTCTGTGCATGAGCCCCCTTTCAAATGCTCTAGCTCATCCCAGTATCTCAGAATTTTGACGACTTATTATGGTTTTGTAATTTGCCATTTTTTTCAGGGTTTCTCAGAAGCTCTATAAGTTTATTAGTCGTCGGGGTTTTCTGAAGTTTGAAGAAGACGACTTTTCAATAGTTTTTTAGGATGTCGCAGAATATTTCAGTGGAGGGTTTTCCGAAGTTTTTCAGTTTTGTGGAATTTTCAACCATTTTTCAAGAACTAGTTCATTTTCAAATGAACTAAACTAACGATTAGTTCAGAGAAATGATTAGTTCAATTGAACTAGTTCGCTTATGACCTACCCATCTCTAATACACATACATACACCAGAAAAACATTACTCTCCTTCCGGGGTAAAATCCCAGGGTACATGTATTGATTGTCTTAATTTATTGAGCATATTTTTATTCTTGCAGACTCCCCAAAATAATGAAGAATGGAAACAAATTGCGGAAACGTTTGAACAAAAGTGGAATTTCCCCCATTGTATTGGTGCACTGGATGGGAAACATTGCGTAGTACAAAACCCCATACATGGTGGGTGTAACATGGATGCTGAACGCACACTCAATCCAGCACCATGTTCAGCAAATTATAATAAGTATAAGCGCAGTCTTTATGTCAGCACACACTTGAATATATTCCGCGAGTTCTTTGTAAGGTGTCAAACAATGTATTATTGAATTCCTAATAAAATACAGTTAATATAAATAGTTGGCGTATTTATTACATGGTGTCAGGTGGAAAAAACGAAAAAAAAGTTCAAAAGTTAATAAAAACATTAACAAAATTCAAATAAGTGCAAAATACTAAGAAGAAATTCTAAATTACAAAAAAAAGGAAAGAAAACAAGATGGCGAATGCAGGCGCAAATGAAAGTGCAAGCGTGATTACGTCACTAAGACCGCCGAAGGAATTCAACGTGGCAGCGGAAAATAAGGCAAAGGAATGGAAGCAATGGATCCAAGGGTTCAAGTGGTACGCAACAGCCGTGGATTTGGATCAGCAACGAGAACCAGTTAAAATAGCGACTTTTATGTGCGTATTGGGCGAAGCCTCACTGGAAATTTACAACTCGCTAGACCTTACAGAAGCTGAGAAAAAATCGCTGGATGCAATAATTAATAAATTCGACAATTTCTTCATAGACTCCGATGACGTAGATTATCGAAGACGAGTATTCTTTGATATAAAACAAGAAGAAAATGAAAAATTTTCAGAATTCCTTGTCAGAATCAAAACCGCAATAAGAAGCTGTAACTTTCAGACTTTGACAGACGAGTTCATACGGTTCCAAATTAATAAAGGATTAAGAAATGAATCACTAAAAGAAAAATTAATAGGAATTAAAGACTTAAGTGAAGTAATTAAGAAATGCTCAACATATGAATTAAATGAAATTTACAAGGGCAATCTTAAAGAAGAAAAACATGCGGTAGCAGCAATCAAGACAAATACAAAATACATCAAAAACAAAACGTCAAATACAAAAAAACACACATTTAATTGTCGAAACTGTGGACACACACATGGACTAAGAGAATGTCCAGCGTTTAATCAAATTTGCAACTTCTGTAATAATAAAAACCATTTTGAGAAAATGTGCAGAAAGAAGAAAGTAAATAATAGAAGAAATGTGAAAACTGAAGCAGTGGGAGTGCAAGATGAAAATTCAGTGGAAGAAAGATTCTGCAATCTAAATTTACATTCTGTTGAATTCATAACAGAAGAAACAGACTGGTACGAGAAAATTAATATTAATAATAAGGACATAAAATTCAAATTAGATTCCGGAGCTCAGTGCAACGTCATTAACCTAAAAACTGCAAAATTCATAAATCTACCAATTAGAAAATCAGCAACACAAAACATCATATCATATAACAACGAGAAAACGAAAATAGAAGGGGAAATAGTAACAAACGGAATAGTGGCTTCTACAAACAAAATTCATAAGGTAGTACTTAAAATTATTAATCTAAATGTGGCTCCAATTTTAGGGAAACCGTCATGCGTAGAAATGGGACTAATACAAAGAAATAGTACCGTCAACACGTGCGAAAAAGAAGAAGACGTTTATAATGGAATTGGGTGTTTAAAAAATTTCGAATACAAAATCCAATTCCAAGAAAATCCAAAATTCGATCAGCAAGAATAGTACCGCACACAATACGTGACACAATACGTGCAGAATTGGACAACATGAAAGCCCAAGGTGTTATAGCAAAAATAGAAGAACCAACACCAGTTGCAAGTAACATGGTCATAGTACAACGTAAAGATAGGTTGAGAATTTGTATAGACCCTACGGACATCAACAAATACGTCCTAAGAAAGCACTACCCATTGAAAACACTGGAAGAAATATCCGCAAGAATAAGAAATTCAAAAGTATTCACAATATTAGACATGAAAAAAGGGTTTTGGCAACTTAAAGTGGCTAAAGAATCCCAGCAATATTTAACAATGGCAACGCCATGGGGAAGATATTGCTTTTTGAGAATTCCTTTTGGGTTAAGTTCTGCCCCAGAAATATTTCAAAACGCAATGTCAACACTCCTAGAAAAATTCGATAACGTTGAAGTTTCAATGGATGATATTTTAATTCATCACGAAACAGAAGAAAAGCTTGACAAGTTAACCCAGAACGTAATAAGTCACATTAAAGAAAATGGATTAAAACTAAATAAAGAAAAATGCTTATTTAATAAAAAAGAAGTCAAATTCCTGGGACACATCATTAATAGAGACGGATTAACAGCAGACCCAGAAAAGATACACGCAATAAAAAATATAAAAACTCCAACAACAAAAAAACAAGTCCGAAGGCTATTAGGAATGGTGAACTACTTGGGTAAATTCATCGAAAACTTATCAGAGTTAACGGGACCATTAAGAATGCTAATAGCAGAAACAGACAAATTTCACTGGGATTATGACCAAGAATCAGCATTTAACAAAATCAAGCAGAAATTACAAGCACTGCCAACATTAAAGTTCTATGATGTCAATAAGGAAGTAGTTATTTCAGCTGATGCAAGCAGTCATGCGGTAGGTGCAGTTCTACTACAAGATAACTATCCGATAGCATACGCTTCAAAAGCACTCAATGCTCACCAACAATGTTATCCTCAAATAGAAAAGGAAGCATTTGCTCTCCGATTCGCGCTATTCAAATTTCATCCATATGTTTTTGGAAAAAAAATAGTAATGGAAACAGACCACAAACCGCTAGAGGCAATATTTAAAAAACCGCTCCATAGAGCACCGCCAAGATTGAAAAGAATTTTACTCGACTGTATTCCTTATAGTCCATTTATAAGATACAAAAAGGGAGAAGAATTACCAATCGCAGATTTATTAAGTAGAGACGTAGACAACGAATTAATAACAGAAAAAAGTGAAGATCTCAATATACATTTAGTACTAAATATATCTGAAAATTACAAAACAGAAATGCAAGAAGAAAACATGATGGATCCAGTGCATAAAATTCTTTTGAAAACGGTTCAGGAAGGATGGCCTACAGAAAGAGAAAAAGTTCCTGAGGAAATAAAGCCATATTGGACATTTAAAGACGAAATTTCAGCATATGAAAATATACTATTTAAATCAGAACAAATCATGATTCCAAAAAGAATGCAGCAATCAACACTTCAACAAATACATGAGGGTCATTTCGGCATTACGCTCAGCACTCAACGAGCAAAACAAATAGTATTTTGGATGGGAATGTCAGAAGACATAAAGAGAATGGTTTCATCATGCGAAAAATGCTTAAAATACAGCAACTCAAATGCAAATCTACCTCTAAAACTAAAACAAATTCCCGAATTTCCTTTTCAAATCGTAGCAATAGACATTTTCTACTTCAATAACAAATACTTTATCGTTTTAGTAGATAGCTATTCATCGTGGTTCGACTTCAAATCAATTAAAACACTAACAGCAAACGAAACAATAGCAGTAATTAAAGAATGGTTTGCAGTACACGGTATACCAGAAGAAGTACATACCGACGCGGGGACACAATTCACATCAGCAGAATTCAAAACATTCGCAAAGAAATGGAACTTCATACACCAAGTTAGCAGCCCACATCACCATCAATCAAACGGGTTAGCGGAAAAATATGTGTCAGTTGCGAAAAGGATTCTAAATAAAGAACCGGATGAAATAGAGAAAGCATTACTAGCTTACAGAAACACACCAAGAGGTAAATTGGGATCGCCAAATCAACGTTTATTAAGCAGAAATACGAGAACGTTAATACCAATAAATAAAACTTTACTAAAACCAAAGGTAAAGCAAAACATCCCACAGTTACTTAAGGAGCAGCGCGAGAAACAAAAATACTATTACGATAAGAAGACAAGAAATTATGAGGCTCCAGAAGAAGGAGAAGAAACAATGATGCAACTTCCATCAAAAATCTGGATACGCGGAAAAATCATAAAAAAACATCAAAATAGGTCATTAACCGCATCAACCCAACAAGGTGTATACCGAAGAAATACAAAACAATTTAAAAAAATGAAAACAGCACCAGGCCAGAGTGTACCACTGCAGACAACGGAAGAAGGTTCACAATCAACAGAACAAGGTCCACAATTGACAGAGGGAAATTCGCAGAGCCCGCAATCAATGGATCAACCGAACGTCAATCAAGAAATGGAAGCCCAGCAGACAGGTGCACAGCCTGATAAAATGAAAACGTCAAAACGAAGCGGAAGAAAAATAATCAAACCAGCAAGATTCAACTAAATAAGGGAGATGTAACATGGATGCTGAACGCACACTCAATCCAGCACCATGTTCAGCAAATTATAATAAGTATAAGCGCAGTCTTTATGTCAGCACACACTTGAATATATTCCGCGAGTTCTTTGTAAGGTGTCAAACAATGTATTATTGAATTCCTAATAAAATACAGTTAATATAAATAGTTGGGGTATTTATTACAGTGGGAGTGACTATTTCAATTATAAATCCGACTTTAGTATTGTGTTGATGGGAATAGTAGACGCAGATTACTGTTTTATATATGCAAACGTTGGATGCCAAGGCAGAATTTCGGACAGCGGTGTTTTTAGAAACACAAAATTTTACGAAAATCTACATGAAAACAAATTAGATTTGCCACCAGATGCAGCTCTTCCTAACCGTCATATGGAGGTCCCTTATACATTAGTGGCCGATGATGCATTCCCTTTACAAAAGCATATTATGAAACCATACTCTGGTCTTCAAGAGCCTGGATCAATGAAAAGAGTATTCAACTATAGATTGAGTAGGGCTCGAAGAATAGTTGAAAATGCGTTTGGGATTATATCATCTGTATTTAGAGTATTACGAAAACCAATGCTTCTTCAACCAGAACGGGCTACTGCAATAATAATGACTTGCGTATATTTACACAACTTTTTAAGGAAAAGTAAAGTCTCGAGACAAATTTATACGCCCACAGGAACTTTTGATCGCGATGATAATGGGCTTCTCACATTGGGCACTTGGCGCAGAACAAATGAAGAAGACCCATTGACTTCATTACTTCCATTACCAATCATACCGCGGAGAGCTGCTAGAAGCAATGAGCAAATACGCAATGAATTTGCGGAATATTTTACTACTGTAGATCAAGTACATTGGCAAAATAATTATGCATAGATCTCGCTCACAGTTACTTCTATTGAGAAAATAAAATTAATTAAATTAAGACTTTTTATTATTTACCCCTGTATCCATTGTGTCGACTGTTACTCGCGGAGTAAATTTGTCCAATAAAAATTTCATTTTTTCAAAGGCAAACCACTTTGAATTGTAGATCTCATCCCTTCCAGCACCCGATTTCTTACTACCCTTGCACCTTTGCCGCTCTCGTCGGAATGAGGTTAACAAGGACTCCATTTTTTTCTTAATATCGTTAACATCACAGTCAACAATATTAGATATTTCCTTCCAGTCATCATATCTCTTTGATTTCAACTTATACTCCTTATGGCTGGGATCCCAAAGACGTGGTTTTTCTTTATAAAGGTCGATTAAAAAAAACATGTCATCTTGTGACCACTCTTTGTTGTCTTTCATTTTCGTTTGGGAATTTTTCTGAAATACCTCGAAATAGTTTCTTTACTAAAAAAGCATTAAATCTTAACCATTTTGTCATTAAAACTTACCTTCAATCAGACAGTAATTAATCACAGTAGACTAACTAATAAATAAAAACTGATGACAAAAGTCAAAAAGTTCGTTGGCGTTCGACGCCCGTCCACACCGCATTCGATCGAATGGCCTACTTTTGTGATGTTTCCGCTACGCTACGGGTTGCAAGCGAACGCCAACGAACCTTCGTTGGCCTTCGCTAATCCGTCCATTTAGAACCAACGAATATCAACGAATCCCGTTCGTTGGCCTTCGTTGGGCCGGTGTGTACGCGGCTTAAGGATGACCACTGTTTTTTTATTTTAAAACCGATTAAAGTTCATAGGATTTTAACAGGGGAGCGAGACAACGATAACTTTTGGTGCCACTTTTTTGTATGGGATTTTGCTTATTTAGCAGTCCATATCTATATGTCAGTGGTTCCAACGGACAGTCAAGGGAAGCAATTCAAATTCTGCTTCTCGAAGTCCGCTGGCATGTTTGGGGCAAGTCAATAATGCACGTTGCGCGAGCAAATGACTTCTTCAGCAATTAGAAGTCTGTAGCTGAAAAAGTCAATTGCTCGCGCAACCTGCATTATTGACTTGGCCATTTCTTTGCGTATAGAGAGTAGTTTTCGTATGCGAATTCAGAGAGAAAGAGAAGAGAACTTTCGCTCATGGACAAAACATAAAATATTGCTTCCATTCTATTTTTCATTTGGAGACAATGAATTTTTCTTAACAGTGGAGGCTAGAAAAAAAAGCAGAAATAATATAAATTAATCTCAGAATGATAAAATGAAAAAGAAATTTTTGTAAAAGAAAATTGATAAATTTTTATTTCTTAAGAAATTGTAAGGGATGCAAACCAATGCTTCCAAAGACGCCACGCTATTGAAGCTATGTACTAAATTTAAGATTTCGCTTGGACATTACTCGACGTAAAATAACTTCTTTATCTGCTGTTTCCACGGAGCGTTTTTTTATGTGGCAGTGAAGCTCAGGAATCACCCTTTGTACTATCAGTCCGTTATGTCATTTGTCACGTCATGGTGCAATGTCTAGCAGCAAGTTTAGTACGGGAGGATAGGTTAAGGGTTATGAGGGTTCGGCGGTTGTTGAAGGTGGCGATGACCCCAGCGTCCGAACTCCTGTATGTTACTACTTTTATTTCTGTATATTCTAGTCCATATTTTGTCCTCTCAATGTTCATCGTTTGATTCGTTATTGTGTATATTAATATAAGTAGCATCCATAGCGACTTTATTTTGATTGCCCTTGGGTCTGTTCAAAATTTCTGCTATAGCGGCTATTAGCTGGTTTTGTTAAGCTTTTCGTGGCCTGCTAAAGAAGCTGCTTTTTCTGTGTCCAAGTTTTGAAAAAAGCTGCTTTTTATTGCTCTCAGTTTCGAGTGTAGCAAGAAAGTAGCTATTGTAAAATATACATATGTATGTAACTGTCATTTGGAAATAATTAAAAATGACTGGTTCAAATGCTGTTTTTTAAAGTCCGGTTGCTGTTCGTTCGGAATTCAGACTCCCCTTTAAAATGCGCGTAAAAGAAGTATGCGGAATTCAGGTTGGAGGGTATCGAATTCATATGCATCGAAATCTCTACTGCTTCTGATAAACTCCTTCTTGTTTGTGTTTATTCTCCTCCTAGCCTTTTTAACCCTGTTAACGTTCAAGAACTCAGCGACACGCTTGAGCTCCTCTCTGGTACTTACAAAAACATCTTGGTTGGCGGTGATTTCAACGTCAACTTAATAAAGAAATCTACCCTACAAAATTATTTTGTGTATACTATGCACATTCTTAGTTTGAATGCTATCAATGTTCTCCCCACATATTTTAACTGTAGGGCACCCTCCTTGCTCGATGTGTTTCTTACCAATGATCTTAGCTCCATCATCTTTCTAAATCAAATCTCTCTCCCTAGTTACCTGGATCACGATATTTTATTCGTTTGTCATAGCTTCTTCGTTGACCCGTCTCCTGTGACCACTCTCACTTATCGTGACTTCTCCAATATTGACTAAGAACGCCTCGTTCAGAGGCAAACGGGGGGGGGGGCGAACGGCTAACAAAGACCTCGGAAGGTGGTGGCACCCGATTTGTCACTTCTGCCAAAACCCGAGAAGAGTCACTGCAGACGAACACCTAGCAGCTCTGTTAGCAAGTCCTAATCCCACCTCCCCGCGGTGCCCCCTGGGGTACTTCTTCGGAAGGAGCTAACGGGAGACGGTCGAATGGCGAGTTCTCTGCGCCATAAAACAGAGTTCTAAGTCGGTTGGGCTGAGGGTTAGCAACCCGCTCCTATAAAACACATAAGCTGGATGAAGTCCTCAACGAGATGAACCGCTATAAAATCAAGGTCATGAGACTCAGCGAGACCAGATGGACCGATGCGGGGAACATATCTGCCCAAACGGTGAGTCCTTCTTATAAGGAAGCCAGGTCCAGCCTCATTAGCTGGTCACCGGTTTCTGAGAGGATTATTACCGTGCGCCTACGTACCAGGCTAAGAAGTACTACGATAGTCCAATTCTACGCTCCGACTGAAGACGCAGAAGATGACATCAAAGACGAGTTCTACATGCGACTGAATGAGGTTTTTCGCTCTATTCCAAGGGGAGACATCATTGTTTTGATAGGTGATTTAAACGCACAGATCGGCCCCAACAACACCGGCCTTGAGCACACTATTGGAAATCAAGGCCTAAGCCAAGTTACCAATAACAATGGTGAGCTTTTCGTTGACTTCTGTAGTTCCCATCAACTCATGGTAGGTGGAACCTACTTTTGTCACAAGAAGATACACAAGGAGACCTGGGTATCACCCGATGGTAGAACGAAAAATCAGATAGATCACGTGGCCGTCAGCCGCAGATGGAGAACTATTCTGGAGGATGTCAGGAGCTTTAGGGGAGCAGACACTGGAAGTGACCACCATTTGGTAGTAGCAACTATCCGCCTAAAAATCGCCGCAATCAGAAACGTTCAACGCGATGCCATAAACCGTAGACGGTTTAACTTAGACCTTCTGCGGGAGAGCACTAAAAGGAGAGAATTTGCTGGAAATCTGCAACAAATCTTAAAACCAGCAAATCGTTTCTGACGACACGAATATTGAAGAGCTGTGGAGCACAACAAAGGGCGCTATAATAACAGCAGCGGAAACAAGCATCGGTTATGTCCAAAGAAACCAGCAACACTGGATCTCGGACACAACCTGGCAAAAAATAGAACGCAGAAGGGCCCTCAAAAATAACGTGAACTCTACAAGCGACCCGGAAAGACGCCAACAACTTGAACGGGAATACTCCCAATTACACCGGGAGGTAAAGAGAAGTGTCCGGCGTGATAAAAGGCGGCAGATAAATGAGCTCGCAGAGAAAGCGGAAAACGCGGCAAACACAGGCAACAGTAAGGTGCTGTACCAAATTACTAAGCAGCTCTCGGGAAAGCACTCTACTAAAAAGCATGCCGTAAAGAGTGCGGATGGAAGGCTGCTGTGCAGCGACGAGGAGCAACTCCAAAGATGGAGAGACTACTTCTTCGCCGCCCTGAATGGTTCCTTTTCGCAGGAACCTGAAGAAAATAACAACAATGCACCGCCAATAAGAATCGCCACTCGTGCACCATCCAAGACAGAAATAGTAACCGCAATTCATGCAATGGCCAATGGTAAAGCAGCTGGAAAAGATGGCATCCCGCCAGAATTGTTGAAAGCCGACTCAAGCCTCATAGCAGATGCGCTACAGCCAATCCTGGAAATAGCATGGAACAGCTGTACCTTTCCGGAGGATTGGACGGAAGGTATCATAGTCAAAATACCAAAAAAGGGGAACCTAACAAGCGTGTCGCTCTGTGTCGTTCTGTGTAAGCCCAAATGGAACACATAAGTTCATGAAAAATCCACCACGGCGCACTTTCCTCGTTTTTATTTTTGTTTGGCAAGTAAATCGTAAATTTTATGTTGATAATTTCTTTAAATTAATTACCCGACAACTTATAAAAGCTGGGTATCTTAAAAATGAAACAATATTGTTGTAATTATAAATTAACGATCACATTTCAATTGGCGAGGGTTGGTAGCATTGTCTTAGTTGTGCCCGGCTGTGTCTAGCTGTGTCGTTGATGGAACCCTTCTGTGTCGGACACAGTGTAACACTGTGTCTCTCTGTGTCTAAATGGAAGGCACCCAGAAAGGGCCGCTCCTGCATAGACCATATTAACACCTTGAGAATCATAGTGGAGCAGTCTACTGAATTCCGATCCCCCCTTTACCTTGCTTTCGTAGACTATGAGAAAGCGTTCGACTCGGTCAATAGGAGCTTTATATGGCGAGCTCTACGGAAACGTGGACTGCCGGACAAAATAATAGAATTGATAAAAGCTCTATACAACAATTCCAAATGCAGAGTTCTCCATAATGGAAAATTATCCGACAGCTTTGAGGTGAGCTCAGGAGTACGACAAGGATGTCTACTTTCACCATTACTATTTCTTATAGTAATAAACGACATTCTTGTCAGCGCTCTAGATAGAAGAACAGGTGGCATACAATGGGGATTGCTAGACCGCCTTAAGGGTCTCGACTACGCGGATGATATCTGTTTGCTGGCCCACAGACACCAGGACCTCAAAAACATGTTAAACAAATTGGCAACAGAAAGTAGCTCGGCGGGCTTAAGGTTAAATCCGACGAAAACAAAAGAAATGCGGATAAATGCAAACACCCTTGAACGGACAGCGCTAAATAACCGTGACGTGGAACTGGTAGACAAATTCTGTTACCTCGGTAGTATTATTACCGAAAACGGCGGTACAGAAGAAGATGTCAGTTCCAGAATAAATAAAGCAAGAAGCGCATATGCATGCCTGTTTCACATATGGAGATCAACAGATATCTCAATTAACACCAAATTGCGGCTGTTCAAATCCAAAGTTAAGGCAGTTCTTTTGTACGGTTGCGAAACATGGAAAGTCACCCAATTCATCACAGGGCGCCTACAAGTTTTCATCAACAGATGCCTACGTCGTATCCTAAAAATCCGCTGGCAAGATAGAATTTCAAATGAAGAACTATGGCGCCGTGCCGGCCAAGAAAGGATAGACGACCAAATCAGGCGAAGGAAATGGAATTGGATTGGCCACACCTTGCGACGCGAAGACGATAATCTAGCCAAACAGGCCCTTGACTGGAATCCGCAAGGATCCCGTCGAGTCGGAAGACCTAGAACAACGTGGAGGAGAACCCTATTATCAGAGGCCGCAACAACCGGGAGATCCTGGTCAGAGCTGAGAGCTGTCGCGCAAAACAGAGTCCGCTGGAGGGCAACTGTTTTCGCCCTATGTCCCATGAGGGATTAAAGGAGCAATTAGTTTAGTATTTGATGAGTTCGTCCCTTTGCGTAGCAAAATGTGTTTAGCTAAATTTAAGCCTTGGTTCACCGCGGAAATAAAATCGCTTATTGCTGAAAGAGAGTTTCTTTATCGCAGGTCCAGAAAACTCAGAAGTGCTCTAGCTATTCGATCTTTTAAACGTATAAGGAACTTAGTCGTCGCCAAAATTAAGGAAGCTAAGAGAAACTTTTATGCTCGCAAACTTGATCCCGCCCTTCCTGCAAAAACTATTTGGAATAATTTGCGCCACTTAGGCGTTCACTCTAAAAATGCAACCCCTGCCCACACTCTCTGCCCTGAAACCTTTAACCAATATTTTGTCGCCAGCCATATGGTAAGTGAGTGATAACATCCCTCCCAGATTCTTAAATATGATCACACCTTCCCCGTGTTCTTTTAATGAACTGGGTTTTGAGAGCTTTTGAGGAGCTTTTGAGTTCCCATACAAAATCGAAGAACCAGAAGACCCAGATAAAACCTGGGTTTTCGATTTTGTATGGGAACTCAAAAGCTCTCAAAACCCAGTTCATTAAAAGAACACGGGGCTTGTCTCTTACCTGTTATTACTAACTTATTTAACGCTGAAATCGGCAAAGAAGAAGCAGGGGTGTAAACAGCGAATTTCCTTGCAATCATCGGTCGCGAAGCGTTGAAAGTGATCAACAATCTTGGGCTTACCGATGACGGAAAAAAGTGTTAGCCACAATTAAAACAAGAGTGACGTAACATTTTTCGCCCGCAAAAAATAAGACGTACGAAAGATCTTAAATATGATCACACCTTGTCTCCTACCTGTTATTACTCACTTATTTGACGCTTGCCTCACTGTATCTAAGTTTCCCTCGGCGCGGAAGCTTGCCCTGATTATGCCAATTCGCAAGTGCATCCTCCCTTTTTTGGCAAAGGCTCTCGAAAAGCTGATAGCGTCTCAAATACTTGAGCATTGTGAATTTCACCATGTAATAAATGTATGGCAATCTGGCTTCCGCAAGCGTCATAGCTGTGAGTCTGCCCTCCTGATGCAAATCTTTCTAACTAACCGTTCTCAGAAAGTCGTGCTCGGCACCAATTGTTCTTCGATTGCCTTACTTCATGCTGGCGTCCCCCAAGGCTCCTTCCTTGGGCCTCTCCTATTCAGTATTTTCATTAATGATCTTCCTTTAGTAGTTAATGGGCGCGTTTAGGCCAAAGTTAATTTAACTGAGCTAGGCAAGTTAACAACGGCATAAACAGCAATTTTTTTAGGGCTGTTAGCTAACTTATTTCTGCTTTTTGGCTTAGCTAAAATTTAGCACAGCCAAATGAATTGACGTTTGCTTGTAAATTTTTGTTGTAAGCAAATAATTTAGAAATATTTCAATACAGAATGAAGATTTTATTATTATTATTCATTTTTTAGCTTTTTATTATTTGTAAAATGGGAAATTTTATTATTTTTGCTTGTTATTAGCTGTAAAATGAGAACTGTCAAATGGCATGCTAGAAACGGTGCTAAGTTAACAGCGTTAATTTAACAGAGTTAAAATAATTCGGGCCTAAACGCGCCCAATGACTCCAAGATTCACATGTACTCAGATGATGTGCAACTCTATATTTCGGCACCAAAAGATCAATTAGAAAGATGTATTGGAAAAACTACTAGGCAAATAATTGATTCTTTAAAAACAATTTATAACTTTTATTTGATTAGATTAACAAGCCGAAAATAATTTAAATTTAAACGAATTTTGAAGAGACCGAGATCCGAGTAAGTGGACGTTAAGACTTCGAATGTTTTATCATAATCCATAATTCGCCGTTCAGGCAGGAGGTAATGGAAGTGTAATTTGATATTTAATATAAAGTCACGTTGAAGTGACATGTATTACTTTAAACAAAAATGCATACTTTGCACAAAAGTGCAATGAAAGAATTGAAGTACTTGGAAAAATGATTAAATTGAAATAAAAATGATTAGCTAGAATAATTTATGGGAGGTATAATTGAAAATGAAATAAGAGTAATGAACTTGATATTTAAGGAATTTGCTGCCATGCACAAGTAGGCAAGATTTAAGTTAACTTTATAACACTTCCCCCCTTAGGAATGAAAATCATACCTAGGGTTGGTGTGATTTTCATTAGAAGAATCAGAAGATTTAGAAGGATAAGAAGAACAAGGGGTTTTAGCTACTGGTTCAGCTTTCTTTATGTTTGAAATTTCTAGCTGGATAGCATTAAGCTCATTATTTTCAATGTTGGATCTCGGTACCCTTGTACAAAACTTAAGCTTAGAATAATATTTTAACATGATTTTAGTAATTACTACGGCAGTTAACAATGTTACAATGATGGATAACGAGTACAAATGGTAAGAATGGTTTTTAATAGCTTTAAGCGGAATTACTTTTTCTTTGAAACTTTTAATACTATAACTGAATTTTTGTAAATCTTCGAGTCTATCAATGACATGTGACGAACTACTGAAATTAATAGGAGTTACTTGAGCATATTTATTAAAGTGTTCGAAATCTATGTTATCAATTTCTAAAATTGGAGCTTTTGAAAAATAATTTAGAGAAATGTTACTCTGGAAATTGGATTTTGAACTTAAAATTATGTCTTTTGTATGAGCTTCGCATCCTTCTTGTAGTTGGAAAATGTTGACACCTTGAAGTTTTATTTGAGTCGTTTTGGCTTTGCATCTTATGATGATTTGTTCGCCTGGTTCTGAGACTGAGATCCACGAATTTGGTCTGGCAAGTTGAAGATACATAGACTTTTCTAGGTGCATTACTCGCACCATGCAGGAAGTTGGAACTGCTTCAACTGGATCAAGTAGACTTCTTTCACATCCGTTGTTTAAGTGTGATACGAAGATTGGCGTTGTCTGTTCGCAAACGTAGCGTTGCCGTCTTATGCTCTTACAGTATTTCAGGTCGTCATCTTTAAGAAGAAGATAGTGCTGCTTGATAGAATCGATTAGTAGAAATTGTTTATCTGGTATAATAATAGCGTACGTTCCATTCTGAAATGACTTAGGTATACTAGTTAATTTATAAATATTGAATTCTATTGATCTAAACTAACGTATTACTAATAAAAAGTTAAGTTTTTTGTTGCTGTAGTAAACATGTGTCTCAATTAATTTATACATTTCGTTCATATTTTCGATGCTAGGCGGTAAAGGTTTTATTTAACTCATTTAACATATCGGCTCCATGTATGACGTATGGATGCAGGATACCTTGAGAACTTGAGACTAGAATTTCAATTATATGAGCTTGCGCTTGCGAGTACAAATCCGCGGTAATAATAAAAGATGCAAAAATTTCGTTCATTGTGGCAATTTGGTCTTGGATATATAAATTTAGGTTCGTCATGTTTTCCAATTGGCTTAACTTAATTAGGGTTTTTGATATCTTAACATCAATGTCGTCTATATACTTCATTGTGCGATTGATCTGTTCTACAGTAAATTCCTGTACAGTGATCTGCTCTTTTATCAAACTATTGAGATGTTCCTGATTCTGGCTTAAAATCTCGAGTTGTTCATCATAATATTTAGCATCGCTGTCATCTAGAGTTCCGAAAAGTTGCTTTGCGATAGTGCCAACAACGTTGACTAGTCCTCGTTTTTGAATTAAATCTGATCGAGATCCTAAGATATTACTTATTAACTTATTTTGTGTTTGGATAGTCGATAGAGTCTGCTTTATTTGAGGAAGGTAAAGAGGACATTCTTTTAAGTTTATGTCTTCTTTTGATAAAAGTTCGCACAATCCTGTCATTTTCGTGGTTAAGGAATATAATTGCTTGTATTGGAGTTTAATGCCATTTAAATCGGTTTCCATTTATCATTATAAATACTTGCTTGTCCCACATGCTCGTAATAAAATCCAGTTACGTTATCTAATATTGTTATATTGAAGATATCTTCGTTACCATTGACTACCATACACCATGCGGAGAGTAACCCAATAAACAAAAGAAAGCCCATGGTCACGGCCATTTATCCTGGAAAAATTTGTTTGAGTCAGTGGTTGGTAATACATTAACTACTAAAGTATGGTATTAGGCGGTTATTATGAACCGTAACAGGTTTGTTTTTTATAATTATTTTACTATTTACACCTTCAGAAGATAGAATTTTATAAGGACCAAGCCAGACTGGAGATAATTTTTTACATTTACCCTTGGTAGAACCTTCGTCTTTTAGTAAAACTAGATCGCCCTCTTCAAAACTGGATGGGTTTGCTTGTTTATCGTACTGTATTTTAGAAAGATTTTTATTCTTTATGATATTTTCTCGAGCTACCTGATTGGTATGTTGCAGCCTAGACGTCAGTTCATTGGCATAGATATCATAATTATACACGATTTCGGGTGATCGAGGAGGAAGGAAGGTCGACTTTGCGACCAAACACAAGCTCGAAGGGAGTATATCCAGTGGACGTGTTGGGCGTGGTATTATTAACAAATACCACGTATTTAATCCAGGTATCATTTCGGGACCGGTTAACAAAACACCTCAAATATTCTACAAAACCTCTGTGGCTCCTTTCGCAAGAACGTTAGATTGTGGTCTGTACGCGCTAGTTTGCAATTTGGTTATTTTTAATGGCTTACAAGTTTCCTTCAGAATATTTCCTATAAAATTTTGTCCTTGGTCGGTAAGGATGTACTTAGGAGTACCAAAACGAAATATAATATCGGTGACTAGTTTTTCGGCTATCGTATTAGCCTCTTGATTTGGAATAGGTATAGCGTCGTATACTTGGTCAAGTCATCTATGAAGGTTAAAAGATATTTGTTTCCCGTATTTGTAACAGGAAGGGGGCCTACAATATCCATACAAATTTTCTCGAAGGGCTCTTTAGAAGTAGAAGTTATGACCATTGGCTCTCGGGTTGTTCGAAGTCGCAAATAATATTCGAGGTCGAACCCATACCGCTTGTCTGATCATCGTTGCAGTTGGAACAAGCTCGACCCGACATGTGAGCAACACCTCTCGACTGGCACGATCAGCGTGGGAGTTGGCATGGGCACTAGCGTGTGGGCAGTCACCAGAGAAACACCGTGAAATTTACAAACAAATTGTTCTTAGCAAATGTAATATAAAACTAAAATTATTATATTATAATAAATTATTAGAAGTTGAAGTGCGAGTTAAACGGATGTAATTAAACGGATTTGAAACAACCAGGAACGGAACGTGGGAGACTCAGATAAAGGACAGTGGCAGTGTTATTCGTTTAGCAAGGAGAGGCATCCGCCATACATACATTAATGGTCCTTCGAGCCGGATTAGCCGGATGTAGCCCGATTTCAACCCCCTTGAAATCCCCTTAGTTGGATGTCCTCACCTGAAACCCTCCATAAAAACAGGTAAGTGGCAACAATTTGCACACTTCATTTGTTATACATTTTAGTGAGTTAAAATTTCGGTGAAATTAACAAAACCAAACCCATCGTGTTTCAAAGGTAATAAGCAAAGATAAATTAGTGATAAATAATTCCCGTTGCGTTCACATGTGCCGGTATTGTTCCTTGGGAGATCGCTACCAAGCAAAATTGAATAGTGTCATTACTCATTAGTGTTAACCGTACGAAATTCGGTTCCCAGTTAACAAAACGAAGATCCAGTCCCAGGCTAGCTGTTGTTTTTTTTTCTCTTCTCTTTTCATAGATAGTGATTGTAGAATTTAGTTGCGAAAGTGGTCCGAGTCATGTTGCATAAAATCAAACAGTTTTAGAGTCTTGGTTTGTCGAATTTAGATTGCGCATTTTCAGACTCATGTTGCAACCAAATTTTGGGGTGAATTATATTTCGGTCTCGATAGTTTGCGCATTTTTTCAGATTCTGGTTGCTTGTATAAATTCAAGCAATTTTTGAGTAAATTATATTTTGGTTTGTGATTAGTTTGCGCAATTTTCAGATTCTGGTTACTTGTATAAATTCAAGCAATTTGTGAGTAAATTATATTTTGATTTGTGAGTATTTTGCGCATTTTTCAGATTCTGGTTGCTTGTATACATTCAAGCAATTTTTGAGTAAATTATCTTTGACTTGTGATTAGTATGCGCAATTTTCAGATTCTGGTTGCTTGTATAAATTCAAGCAATTTGTGAGTAAATTATATATTGATTTGTGAGTAGTTTGCGCATTTTTCAGATTCTGGTTGCTTGTATACATTCAAGCAATTTTTGAGTAAATTATCTTTTGACTTGTGATTAGTTTGCGCAATTTTCAGATTCTGGTTGCTTGTAGAAATTCAAACAATTTTGAGTAAATTATATTTTGATTTCGATTTAGTTTGCGCATTTTTCAGATTCTGGTTGCTTGTATAAATTCAAGCAATTTTGAGTAAATTATATTTTGGTTTGTGATTAGTTTGCGAAATTTTCAGATTCTGGTTGCTTGTATAAATTCAAGCAATTTGTGAGTAAATTATATTTTGATTTGTGAGTAGTTTGCGCATTTTTCAGATTCTGGTTGCTTGTATAAATTCAAGCAATTTGTGAGTAAATTATATTTTGATTTGTGAGTAGTTTGCGCATTTTTCAGATTCTGGTTGCTTGTATAAATTCAAGCAATTTTTGAGCAAATTATATTTTGGTTTGTGATTAGTTTGCGCAATTTTCAGATTCTGGTTTCTTGTATACATTCAAGCAATTTTTGAGTAAATTATCTTTTGACTTGTGATTAGTTTGCGCAATTTTCAGATTCTGGTTGCTTGCATATATTAAAACAATTCGCATTGTGTCATATTTTGGTTTGCTTGGAGCCGTCCCCTCCTAGTGTGTGCATTTGCGTCGCCAGTGAGCCTTAAAGGCTAAGGAACTGCCTATTTTCTATTTGAGGTCTGGAAGTTTTCGCGAGTACCCTCTCAGTCAGGATGCCGTCTGTTGAAGAACTAGTTAGTAGCCAACACCTAGTTTTCGAAGCGTTGGAACAGTTCGTAAGGAACTATAGAAAGTCGCCAAAAGATAGGTTGGAAACTCTAGGGTACATATAGGGCCGAATAGCCGAGTTGGGAAAAATCGCGGAATCGTTCTATTCTAATGATGAGAAAATTCGCGGTCTGTCCAAAGACAGACAACATGAATATTTTACCGAGGATTACGCGGACGACTTCACTGAATTATTTTCCGAATATCAAGGTATTCTTCTGGAGCGATTCTCCAAGCTAACAGCCCAATCACAACTATCCGATCGCGATGCATCGAACAAGATACGAGTAGTCCCAGTGAAGCCGGACCGTCACAAGCCGAACCCATGTCTGTGAACAGCGGCAGACAAGGCCAGTCAAGCAGTGGAATAATCACCAATGAGATCAAGCTGCCTCATCTCAGGATCCCCACCTTCACAGGGGACTATGACTCATGGTTATCCTTTTACGATATTTTCGATTCCATGGTGAATTCTAATCCCCAATTATCACCGGTCCAGAAGATGCATTACCTTAAGTGTCTTTAGCTGGCGAAGCAGAAGGTCTCGTTCGGCATCTATCAGTGACGTCTGACAATTACACCATCGCATGGAACAAGTTGGTCCAGAGATATCAGAACACAAGAGTTCTGATCAATAAAGCCCTTCAACGATTGTTTTCACAAACTCAGATTCAAATAGAAGCTGCTCCCCAAATCCGACGAATTCTTGATACGACAAATGAATGCTTAGCCACCTTGGCAAACTTGAAGGTGGAAGTGGATCACTGGGATCCCGTTATCGTATTCCTAATCCAAGAACGTCTTCCCTCCGAGACAAGACACTTATGGGAACAGAAACAAGGCCACAATACCTCCCCACCTCCATTATCAGACTTGCAAGACTTCCTAGAAAGTCGCTTTCGTACCCTAGAAGCTCTCAGCTCGCAGAGATCGAATCAAAAGGCACCTTCCGAACGACCGGCCAGAAAACTCGCGCCTACAATACCACCCGACTCCAGTGTCCCTTATGCAAAGACGCCCATACCCTACGCGTATGCTCAAAGTTTTTAGCCATGAAACCCCAAGATCGATTAAAGTTCGTTTCATCTAACTCGTTATGTTTCAACTGCTTAGCCTCTAGTCATCAAGCACGTCTTTGTACTAGCAAATACACATGTCGTCAGTGTAAAGGGCGGCATAATAGTCTGCTACACATGAACACAGCAACCTCTGCTATGCCTGGTAAAGATCGGCCTAACGCAGATAACCCTTCTAACCCGACTACCCCAACCCCAGTCATTGCGTCAACCAGTAAGGTGATGTCGTGTTTGGCCCGAAAAAATAAAATAGTCCTACTCGCTACCCTACTCATCAAGGCATTTACCCCAGATAGAGAACCCATTGTACTTAGAGCTGTGATGGATCCGGGGTCTCAGACAACGTTTATCACCGCACGTGCCGCGCAACTCCTAGGTGCACGACCTCGTCCTTTTCCTCTACAAGTTGAAGGTGTAGGCAAGATCATCATGGCTAGAGCCAAATCGGCTGTCACGTTTAGTGTTCAACCGTATACGAGCAAAGCTCCTCCGATAGAAGTGGTTGCCGCGGTATTGAAGACTTTAACAGACTTCCTCCCTCCAAAACGCTTACCCAGTTATCTTGGGACCCAATTCCAAGGTCTAACACTAGCGGATCCTTCTTTTGACCGCCCGGGAAAAATTGACGTACTGTTCGGGGCTGATATCTATGGCAGGATCCTTGAAGAGGGTTTGATACGTGGAGACGGAAATTCTCCAACAGCCCTAAAAACGTCATTAGGCTGGATCCTTTTTGGCGAAATTAATACACAAGCCCCTTGCGCCAACCCTCCCCAGGAAGTAGCGCTCAACTTCTGTACACAGATACTAGATACAGGTTTCTGGGAAATTGAGGAGCTCTCCATTCCAACGGAGACCTCAGAGGAAGAAGTCTTTTGTGAAAACCATTTTTGTGAGACCCATTTTCGCAATGAAGAAGGTAGATACGTAGTTCATCTACCGTTCGCACCACTTTCCAACAATGAAAGGATGTTTGGCGAGTCACGTCAAATGGCGTTGAAACGCTTTCAGTCGTTAGAAAGACGTCTGAATGCCGATCCAAGACTGCACCATGACTATAACGAGTGTTTAAAGGAATATCTCGATCAAGGACACATGGAAAAGGTAGATCCTTCTGAAGTATCTCATCCCAAAGAGGTCTTCTATTTTCCGCATCACGCGGTGATCAAGGAAGATAGTTTAACAACAAAAACCCGAGTGGTCTTTGATGCCAGTAGTAAAACCACCAATGGCTATTCCCTAAATGATCGCTTATTGCCTGGGCCCCCATTACAACGGGACATCTCTTTATTGTTAACTGAGTGGAGGCAACATAAATTTGTCTTTACGGCAGATATAGCCCGGATGTATCGTCAAATTTTGGTCCATCCGACAGAAAACGACCTACAGAGGATCATCTGGCGCTCTAGCTCGGAGGAACCTCCGGCCGATTACCGTTTGCTAACCGTCACCTTTGGCGTTACAAGTGCACCCTTTCTCGCAATGCGAGTACTTCACCAACTGGCAAAGGACGAAGGTGGTGATCTTCCCATAGGTGCTCGAATCCTTACCAAAGATCTGTACGTTGACGATGTTCTCTCGGGAGGGTCCAGCCTTGAAGAAGCTCAGGAAGCTAGGAGACAGGTGGATACCATCTTACGGCGTGGCAAGTTCGAGCTCCGAAAATGGGCCTCCAATTCTGACCAATTGTTAGCTAACATTCCCGACACGGAACGTTCGACTAGTTCCTCCATAATGCTCAGCCCAACCAGTCAAATTAAAACATTAGGCCTGCACTGGTCCCCTTCGGCAGATTGCTTTTCTTACAAATTACAAGTGAAAACCTCCAAACCACCATTTTCCAAACGAAGTATTCTTTCAGAAATCGCTCGAATTTATGATCCCTTAGGATGGTTGGCTCCGATCACCATCACGGCAAAAATATTTATGCAAACATTGTGGCAACAAGGTGTCGGTTGGGATGAACATGTCACACCGGAGTTAGAAGTGAGATGGAGTCAATACCTGAATATTTTAAGCAAACTTCATCTGGTAGTCATCCCGAGGTTTATCAGAACTGAACCAACTAGTCTTGTGCAACTTCACGGTTTCTGCGATGCGTCGGAGCGAGCGTATGGGGCCGCCCTTTATCTTCGTTCCAAAACCAACGGACAAGTACATGTTTATTTAGTAAGTGCGAAAACCAAAGTCGCACCCGTAAAATCTATTACATTGCCTAGGTTAGAGCTTTGCGGTGCAGTCTTATTGTCAAGGCTAATAAAGAAGTTCCGTGAGTCAGTACGCTCTCTAGAAACCCGCACCTTTTTATGGACTGACTCCACAATAGTCCTTTCTTGGATAAAGGGTCACCCCAATACCTACAAAACCTTCATCAGTAACAGAGTCTCCGAAATCGTCACCAATGTACAGTCAACGCATACCTGGAGACATGTGAGATCCGCGGAAAACCCAGCCGATCTAGCGAGCCGCGGGGTATCTTCTATAGACGCTTTGTTAGAGCCATTCTGGTGGCAAGGGCCAACTTGGCTTTCCCAGCCTGAATCTTCCTGGCCCTCTACGTGCGTGCCGGGTCCTGAGCCGGCTCTCTTAGAACTTAAAACCACCAAGGCGTACGTCAGTCAAAGCTCAGGTGGAGAACTCACTTATTTACAGGACGTGCTAGAGAGATTTTCCTCCCTAACCCGTCTTCTTCGAATCACGGTTTTGTGTCAACGATTCATTCATAAGTTAAGGCGGAAGATAACGATCCCCCCCTGGCCCCGGTTACTGCGGCAGAACTCCAGTTAGCAAAGGTAATTTGGATTCGACACGAACAAACAAGCTTTTTCACGGAAGAAATCCAGTCATTGTCATCGGGTAAATCGCTTTCCCCAAGAAGTGCTATCCTCTCTCTCAACCCCTTCTTGGACGACGTGGGACTTTTAAGAGTAGGCGGAAGATTGCAACACGCCTCTATTCCCTATAACGAGAAGCACCCCCTAATTCTGCATCCCAAAGGCCATTTGACCAACCTAGTTATAGACTCGACCCATAAGGCCTGTTTGCACGGTGGCCCTACACTCACTCTTTCAGTTCTACGGAAAACCATCTGGGTGCTAAATGGACGACGAGCCGTCAAGAGCCTCATCCGGAAGTGCATCCCTTGTTGGAAAAACTCGTGTCAAACGCGGACTCAATTAATGGGAGCTCTGCCGGCTCCTCGTATTACCCCCTCTCGCTCTTTCACACATGTAGGGATCGATTATGCAGGTCTATTCCATCTAAGGATCTCCCGAACTCGTGGCTGTAGAACATATAAGGGTTATGTGGTGATATTTATATGCCTCTGCACCAAGGCAATTCACATTGAGGTGGTCAGCGATCTTACTTCTGACGCCTTTTTAGCCTCCTTAAAACGCTTCGTGGCTCGTCGGGGTTTTTGTCAAAATATTTATTCGGATTGCGGCACCACATTTGTCGGAGCGCGAAACAGTTTAGATCGAGAAGTCCGACAGGCGTATATGGAAGCTACGCGTTGTGCGGCTGCACACGCTGGCCTTCAGGGCATCAAGTGGAATTTTATACCTCCTGCCTCACCGAACTTCGGCGGCCTTTGGGAGGCAGGAGTCAAATCCATTAAGTACCATTTGAAGCGAGTCATCGGAGATACTACCTTAACGTTCGAAGAAATGTACACCCTGCTCACGCAGAAAGAATCTTGTCTTAACTCCCGGCCTTTATGCCCTTTGACTGATGATCCGAATGATTGTCAAGTCCTTACGCCAGGCCACTTTCTAACCGGGGACGCTCTTTTGGCCCCACCTGAAGAAAATGTCTTGGCCTCACCCGTAAATGCGCTCACTAGGTGGAATCTAATTCAACGTGCCAAGCAAGATTTCTGGAGATCGTGGAACAACGAATATCTATCTAGGATGCAGCAACGGCCTAAATGGTTGAAGGCTTCTCCAAATTTAGAGATCGGAAGTCTCGTGTTAATTAAAAACGAAAATCTCAAACCAAACCAGTGGGCTATGGGACGAATAATTAAAATCCATCCTGGTAGCGATCGCCTAGTGCGCGTTGTCACATTAAAGACACAAAATGGCGAACTCACGCGCCCAATAACAAAACTTTGCTTGCTACCTGTTGAAACGTCAACCGGACAAGGTCTGGATAAATAAATAAAAAAAAAAAAAAAATTAAAAAAAAAAAAAAAAAAGGGGTTATAAAGGAATTATAATCATTATGAATTACTCCCCGAATATTTAACTCTACAACTGAATTTAAATTAAAGATAAGAAATATTGAATTTGACCGAAGTGTGCAATTGTTTGTTACTTATTTGTAATCTGCCCCATCCTATTTTTTTTCCCTCTCTCCCCCTTAACTTATACTAAACATATATTACACAGCCAAGTCAGACCATCCCAAGAGCGCTACACGGACACGACTGGTTCGAGCACTTATGAAAGCATCCATCGAGATCTACACTCCAGCACTCCATCTATTATATTGAAACCTTAGCGATTTCAAGGCGGGGCAGAATGTTCGAAGTCGCAAATAATATTCGAGGTCGAACCCATACCGCTTGTCTGATCATCGTTGCAGTTGGAACAAGCTCGACCCGACATGTGAGCAACACCTCTCGACTGGCACGATCAGCGTGGGAGTTGGCATGGGCACTAGCGTGTGGGCAGTCACCAGAGAAACACCGTGAAATTTACAAACAAATTGTTCTTAGCAAATGTAATATAAAACTAAAATTATTATATTATAATAAATTATTAGAAGTTGAAGTGCGAGTTAAACGGATGTAATTAAACGGATTTGAAACAACCAGGAACGGAACGTGGGAGACTCAGATAAAGGACAGTGGCAGTGTTATTCGTTTAGCAAGGAGAGGCATCCCCCATACATACACGGGTATAACGAGTTACTTTATTTTTTCTACAAATTTCGCAGTTCCTAATGTAGCGTTTAATATCTCGATACATATGCCTCCATTTATGATATAATTTAATACGGTTATATGTCCTATTAACACCGTTGTGACCACCTGTAGGATTTGAATGGTACTCTTGTAATAATTTAAGAATTTGGTCTTCGTTCAGATTAGAGTCGAAATTGTTATGACAAAAAATTACCTTTGTATCAATGTCGCGAAAAATGTATCGTGCTATTGCTCTAATATAATCGAATTTTAAATGTTTGAACGAGAGAGACTTGGTAGGATTTGGGAGTAAAATTTGGGAAATATCTTGGGACTTCGAAAACGCTTTGAGAGCTTGGAATGTCTTGTAAAAATCTTTATAGTCCGCTTTTTTTCTTTGGAATGAATCACTAAATAGGTAGCGAACTTTTCTTTCGGTTTTACAGGTATGACGTTGTGTTCTTCGAGAGTGGCTCCTTTTACTAACTCAAAATGATTGGCTTCGTCTATGAAGGATCTAGTAGTGCTATCTAAATCTAATTAATAAAAAATAAAAATAAAAAATCTTTGGTAAAATCAGGATACTGCAGAAGCGGTGGATTTGTTAGAGCTTGCTTTAGAGAATTAAAAGATTCCGTACAATGGTCGTTCCACTCGAACTTTGTATTTTTCTTCAGAAGTCGGGTGAGTGGTCGAGATATCTTAGCGAAATCTTTGATGAAACGTCTGTAATACCCGGCGAGACCCAGAAATATTTTAATTTCCTTCGGATTTTTAGGCGTGGAAAAGTTTTTTACGCTTTCGATCTTTTTAGGATCTGGACTAATTCCTGCTTCACTAATTATGTGACCGAGATAGATAAGCTCTTTCTTCAAAAATTCGCATTTCTCAGGTTGAAGCTTAAGATTATGGGAACGCAATCTCGAGAACACTTCTTTAAGTTTCTCATTATGTTCTTCTAACGATTTGGCATAAATAACAATGTCGTCCATGTATACAAAGACTTTTGATCCTTGAAGTCCGACTAGCACATTGTTCATTAAAAGAAAAAAGAGAAATTAAACGTTTTTATATAGATAATCTGCCCGACGTTCTTTTTGTTGCGCGAACAGATCAAAGATTACAGATTACAGATTAAAGTTTTCAAATCCGGAAATATATTTGTGACATATTGATGATGCCGCCAATGAGTTCAAACGAGACCGGCGCATGGTACTAGATTTGTACATTTTAATATCTTTTAATGTACTAAATAACCGTTCAGATTCTGCGGTTGAAACGGGGGTGGTTAAAATTATTTCTAATAACATAAATGTTTGCTTAAACGATTCATCTAGGTTATTTTCTTTGAAAAAGGAATAGAAGTCGAAGAACAGAAGTCATATTCTGGAACATTGAATTTTCATAAATTACTTCTAGCCATAGAAATATAAACTAAACACGGAATGGCTGTAAGCCAGATTAAGCGTACCACAATTCCTGATGTGTTTGAGTTCACTCGGTAGTAGTGGTAAGGCAGTGCAGGCCCAAATATGCAGAAATAATAAGAGGGACGTTTTAAAAGCGAAGCGATTAAAATTCCTGGCATAAAATCTATGCCCCCGGGATATTGACTTGGCACGCCACCATTCACTCAAGAAGCTACCCCAGACAGCTCGGCAATTTGTGTCCCACTTGTACACATTATTGCTGTCATTTTAAACAAGCTACCTTGAGTGTGGTCGCTCACGTACAGGGTTTTTACACGACACAGCCGTTCCATGTTAGTTTATATTTCTATGCTTCTAGCTCATTTTTCAGGACTTCTTTGTCTAAGAAAGGGAAATACTTGACTAAAATTGAAATTTTATCTAGAGGAATATTGTTTTTCAAGGCTATAAATTCTGAGGGACTCATAATATTGAACGCTAAAATATGGTCGTAGTTTTCAAACCGGCTGGTGACTTGGGCAGTTATAATATCGCAAACTTCTTTGCATAAAACCGTTAAATTGAAATTATTAGTACGAGCTCTTTTCGAAGTTGTGGGTTCGTTGTCAGATCGGAAATGTAGAGGAGAAAGATCGAAATTCCGAATTTTATTAATTGATTCGCAAAAAAAATCTATACTTTTACCGAATGAAGCACCATTAGTGTTACGGGATTGAATAATTGCGCTGAAAATATCGATATGGTAATAAATTTTATTAAAAAATTCTAAGAAAAATAAAAATTCCTCGTCCTTTAAAAGTTTTAATAGACCAGTAGCTTCACTTACCGTAGTTGGGTCCCAAACTTCGCACTGGATCAATTCAAAACAATGAACAAGGTTTTCTTTATTTTCAAGTATAGATCGCAGTGCTCGGAAATTGAAGTTCCACCGAATTTAATTAACAAATCTTTTCGTTTGGGAGAGCATGAAAAGAACGACGTAAAAGCAGAAACATTCGGGAAAAATATTCGTATTTCTTTAATACTGGAGCAAGCCTGCTTTAAGACTAAATTTAATTGATGGGCATAGCAATGTACAAAGTGTGCAAATGGATATTTTTTTTATTAAAGTTTGAACACCAGCTGTGTTTCCACTCATTACAGCGGCACCATCATATGTCTGAGCAATTAATTTTTTTTCTGAATTGTAGTCTTTGAGAGCATTCTGCATCAAATCGACTATACCTTTCGCGGATCTATCATGGAGTTCAAAGAAGGACAAAAACCGTCCAATTTATTTTTAACAAAACGTAAAATTAAAACCATTTGAGTTTTACATGAAATATCCATGGTTTCATCAACTTGAACAGATACAAAATTTGTTTCTTGAAGCTCAGATTTCACTTCATTTAGATAAACCTGTAAACAGGATTCAAGTAACTCATTTTGTATTGTTTTGGAAATATTTTTTGCGATTTGATTATTTTTCAAGTAATCGTCGAATGCAACATCTATTGATCTAGTAGTATAAGCAACCATATCAAGAAATATTCCTCGATTACTACGTGATTCCCGTTCATCGTGTCCACGAAGAGTTAAATTATGACTCCCGCAAAACTTTAAAATATCTAAAATTCGGCTTAAAACGACGATTTTTTTTACATTTTCATTAAATTTTGTTACGAAACTCGCGTATCCCGAATTGATTTGAGACAATATTCACGTTACCCAAAGTTTGATAATTTAATGCATTTTTAAACGCGAAGCGCTTGTCTTGTGTTTTTTTATTCGTTCCGAGAAATGTTTTAGGTCACGCATACCAGTTTCTGTCCAAGCCGATTCTCCTTTAAACAAAACGCAATAAAAACAAAATAAAGCATTTTTTTTCTATGCTGACCGTAAGCCATTTCTTTTTTAAAAACCAATCTACCGAAAATTTTCTTTTTTGCGACTAATCGAAAGAAATTAATTTAAAATCAACAGGTTGATGAGGCCCTAAACGTTTAATCTCTATTTTTTCATCTAATGGCAAGGAGGAAAAATTTTCCTTTAATAAATTATCAATAAAATTCATTTTGAATTGAACAAAAAAAAAATTAATAAAATAAATATAACAATAATTATATTCAAAAACAAAATATAATTAATATATAAATAATATAGAAAAAAAGTTAAATTTATTCGAATAGAATTTAATTTATAACAAATATTATTTAATTATATATTTACCCCAATTGCGTAAACAAACCTTCAACAAACCACTTCACTTTTAGGAAAACTTGTAACTGTCAGTTAAAGTTAAATCTCTCTCTTTTTGCAATGTGCATTAATAGTTTCTCTTTTACTACTATTTACTGCATATAAATATAAATGTAGCAACCATGGGCTAAATAAAATTAGCCCCTCAGGCAAATAAAACTCGTAAGAGTTTCCAGTTCATAAAAAAATTCTCATTAAAGCTATAAATAGTATCAAAATGGAAGCAAAATTTATTTAAAATAAAATAAACAGAACTAAAATAAGAATCGATCGACAACACTGATCCTTCAGCGGGAGAGAAACTTCCCCTCGAGTTAATAAACCAGCAGAGTCACGGCGAACCACGACGGGCTAGAAATTTTTAGCCCCGCTTGGTAGAACAAAAATGGGAGAACCAATTGACTCATCGGAAATATTTTCTATAAAAAATGATTCGTCTTTCGGGCTGACTCCGGGCTAGCCCTTTAGAACAAAATTTGATGTAAATTTTATGTAGATTATGATTCGGACATGGCCTGAAAAGTGGGTTTAAGAGTTCCCCTCTTTTTTTGTGATATTATTCTCATGACAGGTACAGGTCTGCTTCGAATTTATTGTGTGAAGTGTTACTTCATATTTTTTTTAGGAAATGTAATAAAAGGTATAGAAAATTTAAAGTTTTTTTTAAATTTTTTTTGGAAATATTTAAGAATATATAAATATAAATTCCTTGATATTTCTGGTGGAGCTAAGCCCCACTAGCCCTAAAGGAAGAGCCGCCACTGATATAGTATATGTTATTCACGAGTAATTATAATACCCTAACCCCTTCTCATACTCTATTCAACAATTATTATAACATATTCGCAAGTTCTAAAGCACATTCACATATTCGCAAGATAAAGCTATGGAGTATTTAAGATTTCCCAAACACCTCGTAGATTTGACCAAAATGACAATGAAAGAGGTCATATGCAGAATAAGAATTGAAGGAGAGCTGTCAGAACCATTCAACGCCACAGCAGGACTAAGACAAGGAGATGCCCTATCGTGCTTACTATTTAACGTAGCTATGGAAAAAGTGAAAAGAGACGCAGGAATTAACACCGCGGGCGGTATTTTCAACAAGTCGGTACAACTATTGGCATACGCTGACGACATCGTAATACTAGCCAGATCCAGCATAGCAATTAAAGAAGCCTTCATATCGCTAGAAAGAGCAGCAAAGAAATTCGGACTAGCAATTAATGAAGAGAAAACGAAATATATGTGCATCTCTAAAAGACGGAATGATCGCCAGAATATGACAATTGATACATATAACATCGAAGGTGTAAAAGAATTTATATACTTAGGGACGCTAATCTCAAAAGATAACGACACGGCGGCAGAAGTCATAAGGAGATTGGCGCTGGGAAATAGATGCTATTTTGGGCTACGTAAATACTTCTTAACAAGGAACATATCAAGGAGCACTAAAGTTAAACTATACAGAACCCTTATAAGGCCAATACTACTGTATGCATCCGAAACCTGGACACTAAGAAGTAATGAAGAACACCTCCTGGGGTGCTTTGAAAGAAAAATCCTGCGCACAATATATGGAGGAGTGAACGAAAATGGTGTTTGGAGGAGAAGATACAATCACGAACTGTATCAGTTGTATAAAGATCCAAACATCATAAAAACTATAAAAATTAGCAGAATTCGATGGGCAGGACATGTTGAACGTAGCAGTGGTGACAGCATAACAAAAATTATTATGAACAAAAGACCAGACGGACACAGAGGCACAGGACGTCCAAAAAAGAGATATACAGAAAGCGTAGAGGAGGATCTACGAACCCTAGGTATAAGAAATTGGAGACTCCAAGCCAGGGACAGACAGTTCTGGAGGAGGATGTTGCAGTAAGCCAAGGCCAATAACAGGCTGTGGAGCTATTTATGATGATGATTCGCAAGTTCTCATAACTAGATGTAATTATACATTTCTCATATATATACATCCAAAGAGGTATAACCAAAATATTTTTTTGAAAAAAACTAGTACACTGTCCATTATTCTGGGTTGTGAACACCGGTGACTGTTACTATTTAACGTTATTTCGTTGTGGTTTTTGATAGAGCAATAGACGTGCTTGCCTATTTAGCTTGGTCGAGTTACCAGTGTTAACGGTTTGTGAGTTCACCGCTACGTTTTGGCCAAAGTGACGTTGCACCTGTCTTTTGTTGTTGTTATTCTTGAATCCAGTGAGTGCCCCCATTACATCCAACATACACCGTTTCACTTATCCTTACCTAGGTGTATAATTGTTCATTGTTGTTCATTGTTGTTGCTACGGCACTGTATTAATTGTGTATTATTGTGAGTATTGGTCGTTTTAAATAATATATATGTTAACAATTAATTACACTGTGTGCGTCCTTAATTGATATGCATTGCTAGATTTTTTCCGTTGAGTTTCCAGGATGGTTGTGGAGGGAGATTTTTCCCTAGAGTCTCCCGTCGGTGATTCCACGTGGTTACAGGTCCCATGATTCCTTGGTACCAACCCTGGATCTCTGTGGGGATGGACATTATAACGATGAAGACATGAAGATCTTTCAGACAGATAACTAGGTAAGTGGTGAACCAAATAGGTGTCGGTTCGGTCACACACCCCACGACCCCTTCCGGCGAGCTAGCGTGTACCGTGTGACCGGCTTAACATCCCCTATAAATATTTCGGAAGACTAGGGAGGATGTTTGTTTCTAAATTTTTATGTCTACCCAAGCTGTCACCAGCAAGGAGCTCCATTGTGCCGGTACATAAATGGCGCCCAACGCCTGCTAACTTATAAAAATAAAATTTTTTTTATGGTTCACCACCAATGCCTTGTTTTTACAGATTCATCTCTGCTGTCTAAATTCAGTGTGAATTTTGAGTCGTTTTCACTTTTAGATTGTCCCGTACCATGTTATCTTCTTCGCTTTAGGCATCTTTGAACTCGGCTTACCTGCCCCGCTGGCTAACAAGCGTATGACCGCGTGGCTATGGGTGAAGGCTGAGTCAGGGGTTCATTTGTTCTGTTCTTTTTGTGTCGTCGTCTCTAGTATCAGGCGTCATAACGCCTGCCACTGCGGCGTTCAGAGAACAGGATCTGCATTTAACTTTCACTGATGGACGTTTGAGTTGTTACTCAGGCTTAACCGTCTGTGGTACCAGGCGTGATACCGCCTGCCCCTGCGCCCCGTGGACATCTTTAATCCATTCAGTCCCTTCTAATTCTTTTTATTTCCTTCCACTTTCGACATGTGGTCGAAATTTAGTACTGGTTAGGGTCCCTCCAGGTGAACCTCGAGGATGCCGCACTGGCTAACCCCTGCGCCCTGTGGACCTTCGTGAGGGACGTCTGGTTCCTTCCTTGTGCTTTTATCTATTTCTTTCATATCCCGTCTGTCCCTACTGCTCATTGATTTTCCGTAGTGTAGCTCAGTTGTGGTTGGACAGCGGATTCAATCCGAATTTTTATTATTTACGAAGAAGAGACCCTTTTATTATGAAGAGAAATCCTTTTCATATCGATCGGGTAGTGAGGACCTGTGGTGCCTCCGGCGTTGTCGATGGCACTCGGTGTTGGCTGTGTCACATAGCTACCACCGACTGACACCGATGACATCGGCCACCGAGGATCCTGTGGAGAGAGACCGTTTCTTTCAGCCATCCTGGAAATTTGGAATATATATCTTCATCAAACAAAGTATTATAATTAGCTTTCTTTCAACTGTAGAAGATTGTGAATTGAGTAACATATTCTAGCTCATTTTTGTTGTTAGTGAGACAATATAGGAGTGGTTACATATTAGTATTATTGAATTGTTTTACTTACGTACGTTGTGTTTGTGATTAGGAAAGCTCTCGTAAGTTGTGGCGTTTTACTTTTATCTACTTTAGGTGCTTATAATTGGGTATACTGTTAACGGTCATTGTTTATAAAGCGGTTAGAACACCGAAATCACAATCCCTAGTTATTGTTGGAATTCGTGGTAAGACTTAGGATAAATGGAACTTCGAGAGGGAAAGACTACCGCTCTTGCTTCGGGCGGAAGTGACCTTCCAGGCGGATCCCAAGTCGACCTTGACGATTCATCGAATTCTGACGAAAGTACTCCCTCGCAGGAGGAGCAACTCCACCAGACGCATCGGGAACTTGAGACACTTCGGGCCCAGCAGCGAGCTGCGGAGGGTCCGGTGCCCCCTGTAGGGATCACCACTATCCACCGGCTGAGCCTGTGCATACCGACGGCAGAAGGGAATCGTTGACCGGAACCTACCGCCGCAAGTCTCCAGTTACATCCTGGAACATCAAGTTCTCCGGTGAGAACCCTGCGCTCTCGGCGGAGGAATTTTTGTTCCGGTTGGAATTGAGGGCCCGCGACGAGTGGGTCAGCCAGTCTGAGATATGTCGAAATATTTCGGGTTTACTGGCAGGCAGAGCCGAAGACTGGTACTGGTCCCAGTTTCGCCGCCAGGTACGTCAACCCGATTGGGAGGGGGTGAAACGTCACCTCACCAGACAGTTTAGGAGTCGTGAGTCAGACTTTGAGCTGATAAAACGACTGTTGGAACTGAAACAACAAAACAATTCATATGATGACTACGTCGCAAAAATCTTGCCGTTGTATAACCGAATGTCCAATCCAATGCCGGAGGCGGAGTTGGTGGGCATAATCCTTCAAAATTTGGACGGACCTCTAGGTTCAGTAGTGATAGGCCAACGTTTCGCAACCATGCATGAGTTACGAGAAGTCTGCATCCGCGCCGAACGCTGGCAGAAGCAGAAACGTCTGGAACGAAGGACTGATCGGCAACTACACGAGGTGGACTACTCTGCAACGAATCAGACGAATCAATTAACACCGGACGTATCCTCGCAATGGGTAGAGGAGATGACAGCGCCGCGTCAGTTCGCGACGAATCCACGACCTTTCCGTTGTTGGAATTGTCAGCAACAGGGTCATCCTTTTATGGACTGCCCATCTGAGACTCGTGGTCTGTTTTGCTACAAGTGTGGCAAGCCAGGAGTCGTGACACCAGTCTGTCCCACCTGCCAGGGAAACCGGAGCCGGGGTGCGAGATCGTACGGGAGTCCGCGCCCGAGCTAAGCTCGCCCGTTATTCCCTCGAACACTTCGTATACCAATGTTACGTCAACCATCAGCGACTTTACGTCTAGTGATGCTCTTCCGTCTTTTCCCTCCGAGGAGGTCAGACTTTCATTCATTTCCCGTTGGAAGAGATATATCTCCACTCGTGCCCGCATCTTTTCAGAGCCCCCTTTTGTGGACTCCCCAAATTAGAGTACGAGCTAAGGAGAAGCGACATCTTTCGCAGAAACTTGTTTCTACTTTCATTGTCAGATCCTCGTCCTTTTACTAAGGCCACCTTACTTCATGAGGAGGTGAATGGGTTATTGGACAGTGGCGCCAGTATCAGCTGTCTGGGAAGAGATGCTGAATCCTTTCTGGCCAATCATCCCGAAGTGACAGTCTACACTTTGCACACTGCGTTGCAAACCGCTGACGGGGCTTCACAAAGAATTTGCGGTTATATCCGGGTTCCGGTCTCCTGTGGGGGACGGACCCGTGATATGACCATCTATGTGGTGCCCAGTCTCAGCCAGAGACTGTATCTGGGGATCGATTTTTGGAAACTTTTCAGCATCGCTCCCCATTTAGTCTGCGAGTTAAACGCTCCATCCGCATCTGCTAACCTGCACGACTTAACGTCCTTGCAAAGCGAGCAGTTGGAGCGGGTCAAGGCCAGGTTTCCCTCTTTCAACGTCTTAGGACTAGGAAAGACCCACCTGGAAGAACACACAATCGACACTGCTGACTCAGTTCCCATTAAGCAGAGGCACTATCCTGTCTCACCCGCTATTCAACATCTGATGTATGGCGAGTTGGACAGGATGATGGCTTTGGGGGTGATTGAGCCATCGAACAGTCCCTGGAACTCTACAGTGGTGCTAGTTCGGAAACCAGGTAAGGTCCGCCTGTGTCTTGACTCTCGCAAGGTCAATAGCGTCACTGTTAAAGACGCCTATCCACTTCCTTACATTGATGGTCTTCTTGGTCGTCTTCAAGTCACCAAGAGTTCATCACGAGTTTGGACCTTAAGGACGGTTTCTGGCAAATTCCGTTAGAGGTGAAGTCGCGAGAGCCCCGGTCGTCCCCTGTACCAGTTTACAGTTATGCCTTTCGGCTTATTTAATGCCCCACAGCGCATGTGTCGCTTGATGGACAAAAGCATTCCTGGACATTTGCGTGAGAACGTCTTTGTCTATCTGGACGACCTGCTCATAGTTTCACCTGACTTTGACTCCCACTTAAAGCTTTTGGACGAAGTCGCCAGCTGTCTCCGTCGTGCGGGGTTGACACTCAATCTGGCTAAAAGCAAATTTTGCGTGACTGAAGTCAAGTATCTCGGCTTCATAATTGGTGATGGGACCCTGAAAAAGAATCCTAACAAGGTGACGGCCATCACGGAATTCCCGACTCTGAAGTCTCATAAGCAGACTAGGAGGTTCTTGGGTATGACCGGATGGTATCAGCGTTTCATCCCCAATTATGCTAGCGTGGCTTCTTCAATCACGGATTGTTTGAAGACAAAAACTTTTAGTTGCAATGATGAGGCCCAACAGGCGTTCGAGACTTTGAAAAAGCTGATGACGGAAGCTCCTCTTCTAGTCACTCCAGATTTCTCCAAACCTTTTTATATTCAGTGCGATGCCAGTAGAACTGGTGCAGGTAGTGCGCTCTTTCAAAAGGACATGGATGGAGGAGAACATCCGATTGCTTATATGTCAAAGAAATTGAACCGAGCATAGCGGAACTACACCATTACTGAGCTCGAGTGCTACGCAGCCGTGCTGAGTATAAAAAAGTTTAGGGCAGGCTTTCACAGTCATTACTGACCATGCAAGTCTGAAGTGGCTCATGGGTCAGAAGGAGCTCAACGAACGTTTAGCCCGTTGGAGTCTTAAGCTTCAGGGGTTCGATTTTACGATCGAACATCGTAAAGGCACCCACAATCTGGTTCCTGATGCCTTGTCACGCATCGAGTGCTGTTGAGCCCCAACCCCTAAAAAGACAATCTATCTATATATATAAAAGTGAAAGTATGTCTGTAAATGTTTAATAGACTCCGAAACCGCTCATCCGATTGGCCTGAATTTTTGTATATAGGGGTTTTCGGGTACGGCGGGTGTTCCTACGCGGTCTATTTTGCTCTATCTCGAACACTTCGGGTGGCTGTAGTGTACCGATATCCGTAAAATTCGAACTTTTGTATGGGAGGTACTCTTCGAATTACTGCTAAAGAGCTCAGATCTATATTATTTTGGTTTTTTCCGAAAAAACGATTCCCAAATTTTCAGATCGATCGGTCCAAATTTAAAATGGCGGCCAACACAAAATGGTGGATCACCTTTTTCTTTGCAAGCCATTCGGTATGGGTATTAAATGAAAGGGTATGACAAGTAGTATCACCTGATTACTACTATTGGTTTATGGGTGCAGCATAGGCGCGCCGGTCCCAGCAATTCAAAAGAAATAAATGTATGGTTATACTTACCTGAATCAAGTATACCTACAACTACAAAAAAATGGATTAATAAACTGAATTACACGAAATAAAAATACACAAATGAACATAAACACAAAGTTAAATGAATTTTAAACATTACAAAAACAACAATACATGGAGTACAAAAACAACAACAAAGCAAAAATTGAACTTATAATTAACATTGAAATTGACATATATCCACATACACGACATAAAATAAACATGTAGCACACAGAATAGGTAAAGACTATTTGCTAGTACATAAATAAAGGTAACAAATATGAATAAAAACAAGGTAAAACACAGCAGCACTGACAGGTAATGTGCAACCGCACTTTATTGCATTTTTCTAAACAAATAATGACACCATCACAAAACTAAACATTCAAAACACTGCAAAAACACTACAGGTGGACAAAACACTTAAACTCACCTGATGAAAACACCAAAACAGGTAGTTTTCGCGTAAAAAACACGGCGCGCGAGTTACGTTAAGGCAACTCAATCCCAATAAAAATGCTGACCAAAACAATTGTAGCGTAGAATATATAAATCTAAGTACAGATATCATGAACCGAATACCGTTAAGAAATGAATCCATTTAAATTTCCACGAACGGAAATGGTAACATGACCATTACCGTGGGATGCTTAGATAAGCAAATTATTTGAAGACGTTCATGATTTCTGTACTTGTTTTTGCACCTAGAAACCAAGACAAAAGTTAGTCTTAAGACCGACGTGATTGAGATCGTACAATTATAATTTTTTATGTTTTTAAATCCAAGTTTTCTTATATTATTTTTTACTATAAGTGGAAACATTTGAATATCGAATAATAAATAAAAGTTATAGTTTTTACTTTACAAATAAAGCTTTTTATTTTAATTTGATATTTTTTCAACAATTCAAAAAAGAATAATAAAATTAAAGTGGCGCAGTCGGGTAGGATCCTACTCTAAAGAAAAGGATCCAGTGATCGAATACGAAAAAATTTGTGCATTGTAGTGACCAAGAATCGGAAACGAAGTAGTGAATTTAAAATTTCTACGAAGAAACGTGATTTTTGCTCTACACCTTTATCAAATTTTTTTTATATATCCAAAGTTCGGGAAGAAATCTTCTATAAGAAGAAATGGCTGATCAACAAGACATCCAAAATTTGCAACAAGCTATCCAGCAACTACAAGAACAACATCAAAGGGAAATGGCTGCCTTAAGGCAACAAATTGCTCAATCAGGAGAACAAATGTTCCAGCTGACGGCTGACCAAATCTTGAAGAAATTTCAGTGCATCAAAACTTTCCATGGGAAGGACGACTACCCTCTACAGGAATTTATAAGTGCAGTGGAGAATGTTGGAGCTTTGTGTGGAAACAACGTATCCCTTTTACGACATGGCATCCAAATGATGGTGAAAGAAAAAATACAAGGTGAAGCTAAGCGGTGCATCCAACGACTTGGAGAGAATATAACCTGGGAACAAGTGAAAGCAGAGCTGAAAATACAATTCAGGCCGAGGAAAAGTTACAAAAAATTAATGGACGAAAGTCGAAATGTCAAGGTAGGAAATTTAAGAGAACTTTTTTATTTTATAAGATCAATAAATTTTCAACTAAGTGAATTATACGAATATGATGACAATAAACCTCCGAACTATAGTCCGGAAAATAACGATAGAAATTTGGTAGACATTGTAAAAGATATGTTGACAGGAAGCTATAGAGTTAATATAAGAAATGGGATGACCCTAAACGAAGTATTTAATATTTTTGATGGTTTAGGATTGTTAGACGAAAGTGATGTGATTCATTATAATTACAAAAAATTTACCAGAGATTCGCGACATAATATACATCGTAAAGATTTTAAACGTGACGATAATGAAAAGCAAATGCCAATTTTTAAAAATAATATCGATAGTAGAAATTTTTCGCAACAAAAAAAACAATTTTAACAGTTTCTCGAGACAATACAGACGAAACGACTATCCCCAACCCCAACAAGACAGATATTTTCCCAACAACAATCGATCAGGGCAGTATAGACAATACCCTGATCAGCAAAGACCATTCAATAATAGACATAATTTCAATGAATATTCAGGACAATTCAGGCAAAGGCAAAATAATAATTTTAATAATAACCCCAATAACTCAGTCCCAATGGAAATTGATAACATTCAATATAGTGATGTAAATTTTTACAACCAGCCTCGGGAAAAAGATTGCCAGTAATTACTTTAACTATTGATAAAACAGAAATAAAATGCTTAATCGATACTGGGTCAGAAACAAGCATCTTGAAACCAAATATTCTTACAAATTACCCTGAAGTAAAATTAGAAAAACCTCTTTTTTTCTCGACTATTAATGGTATATCAAAAGTGGTAAGCAAGTCAGTCACCCCGATTCCATACGAATTTAATTTATCAGGTACATTATCTTGGAAAATTATGGACTTGCCAAGGCGTAGATATGATGCAATACTAGGACTAAATTTTTTATATCCCTTGAGAGCGAAAATAGATTTAGGGCATAAATTAATCAAAGTTAATGGCAATAAAATTTATTTTAAAACGGTTGATCGTTATTATATTATAAGCGAAATTTGTAATTTTGAAGAAGGTAATATTCAAAAATTAAATCTTGATCATTTGAATTCCGAAGAAAAACGAAGTGCTACGGGAATTTTGAAACAATATAAAGACTTATTCTATAAAGAGGGGGACAAACTTACCGCGACCCACGAAATTCAACATGAGATCATTACAGCTACGAATAATCCCATATATGCAAAAATTTATCGTTACCCCCGTATTCATGAAGAGGAAATAGAAAGGCAAATTGGGGAAATGCTGGAACAAAATATTATACAACCTAGTAACTCTCCATATAACAGCCCCCTATGGATTGTCCCAAAGAAGTTGGACAATTCCGGCGAACGAAAATGGCGCATCGTTATAGATTATCGGAAATTGAATGAAGTCACAATTAGTGACAAATTTCCGATACCAAACATCGATAGCATTCTTGATAAACTGGGAAGAGCCCAATACTTTACAACGATAGATCTGGCGAAGGGGTTCCACCAGATACTTGTTAGACCCGAAGACAGAAAGAAAACCGCCTTCTCAACTCCATACGGCCATTATGAGTTTCTGAGGATGCCATTTGGTTTAAAAAACTCGCCGTCCACATTCCAAAGAATGATAAATCATGCTCTAAGAGGACTCATAAACAAGGTCTGCGTTGTATACTTAGATGACATCCTAATCTTCAGCACATCTTTGGAAGAGCATATCACAAATATTAAAAAGGTATTTGAAAGAATAAAAGAATCGGGATTAAAAATACAAATCGACAAGTGTAATTTTTTAAAAAAAGAAACGGAATTCCTAGGACATATTCTGACATCAAAAGGGATCAAACCGAATCAAAACAAAATCAAATGTATTCAAGAGCTAAAACTTCCAACCACTGCAAAACAGATCAAGAGATTCCTAGGGATAACTGGCTACTATAGGAAGTTTATTAAGGATTATGCGAAAGTAGCCTACCCCATGACAAGGTACCTGAAGAAGGGAATGATCGTTAATTCAAATGATCCGAACTATATTGGGGCCTTCGAAAAGCTGAAGGATATAATAACGAATCACCCTATCCTCAAATATCCAGATTTTAAAAAAGGATTCAAACTGATAACGGACGCTAGTAACTTTGCTCTCGGAGCAGTTCTAATTCAAGACGGGCATCCAGTGTGTTATGCATCCAGAACATTAAGTAACCACGAGAAGAACTACCCAACCATAGAGAAGGAGCTGTTGGCGATTGTCTGGGGATGCAAATATTTCAGGCCTTACTTATTCGGTAAAGAATTCGAACTACAGACCGACCACCAACCAATAAAGTGGCTCGCAGCAAAGTATACAGGTAAGGACATCAATCCGAGATTAACAAGATGGCTCATATCTTTAGGGGAATACAACATCAAAATTGATTACATAAAAGGGAAAGATAATGTGATCGCAGATTTTTTAAGTAGGATCAATTCCGAAAATAAGGAAATAAATTTAATAAACGACGAATTTCCGGGATCCCATTCAAACGAAGTGTTTGAAACATATGAAAAGCTGAGAGATAATAAGAAGTTTAATATTTTAGAAACTGAAAACTTAAATTCCGTTTTAAATGAAGTGTTTCGGGTCGGTAATAATAATAGCGAAATCAAAATAGATAATGAGGTAAATACAAATGAACAAGGTAAACAATCAGAGGTCTTAGTAAAAGAAAGTACAACATACGGCCAATGTGAGATATGTGCTTTGAACGAATCCTTAGATAACCAAACCGCTCACTCTCAAGAGGAGAACTCCGATGATTACATATCAATATTAGAAACAGTAGTCAATAGATTTAGAACGCAAATTATACTTAAAGATTCCAAAGAAAAGGAATTTGAAAACATTTTTAGAAATAGGAGAATTTTCATTGATTCAGGGGACATAGAAAATGAATATGTCAATGACATCCTAAGAAGGTATATAGAAAAAGGGAAAGTTGGGATATTTTCAGAACTAAACGACCATGAGTTTAACAAGTTGCAGCAAATATTAATTACTCTTTTCCCGCGAAGTAGCGGTATAAAATTCGTTAAGTGTAGCTTTCTCGCGAAAGACATCGAAGGCGACGAGGAACTCAACAAGGAAATATCACTTTTTCATAAGAACGAACTAGGACATTCAGGAATAGTAGCAACCTATGAGGGAATCAAAAATAAAATTTATAACCCAAGCCTCAAAACAGCAGTTCATAGAATAATTAACAATTGTGACATTTGCGCTGCTGGCAAATACGATAGGAACCCAATTAGAAAGAAGTTCCACCTGACAGAAACCCCTTCATCTACTAACGAAATTGTTCACGTCGACACTTACGTAAATAGCAAGCATTGCTTCATCAATTTCATTGACAAATTCTCTAAACATGTTGTCAGCTTTTATTTGGAAGATCGTAACGGCCAAACTTTAATTGAAAAGCTTAGGCAATATTTAGCAATCAAAGGTAAGATAAAGAAATTTGTTTTCGATAATGAATTCAATATTAGGAATGTTAGAGAATTTTGCGAACAAGAAGGCATCGAATATCATGCCACCAAACCAAATAGCCATACAGGGAACTCGGACATTGAACGTTTTAATAATACTGTTACTGAAAGAATTAGGACTCTCAATATTGAAGAGAAACTACCGATTAAAACGCAAATGTTAAAAGCGGTTAAATTTTATAATAATACTTTTCATTCAACAATAAAAGCAAGACCCATAGATGTACAAGAACATAGGGTCGACCATAAGATAATTCGCGAAAGGTTAGAAAATACGAAAACTAGAGTTATAAGCAAAAGAAACAAAAAGAGAGAAGATTATACTGAAGAAAGGGAAGAAGGGTTTATCAAGAACTACAAATCAGTTAGGCACAAAGAGGTACCTATATTTAGAAAATATAAACTTAGCAGGGTTCATGAAAGTAACATTAAAAGACCGTTTAAATTTTCAGGTACTACTGACAATAGGAATCATAATGCTGATGTTACAGCCCAGTCATCAAACGCTGATAATAGACAAGATTGAATCAGACTTAGGCTTTGCAAAAGTGCAGACAGGGGAAGTTGAGATGGCTATTAAATCCGACATTGTTTTGCATATTATTAATCCAAACGAAATACTTAAGCTAGCTGACAAAATAGAAGAAAACATTAACACATCTGATCTCGGTAACAATAAAGAAATTGCAATACACCAAATCAAAAGCATTAAAAACCAGGTTAGGACACTCATCCCACATAGATATAAAAGAGGACTCGTTGATTTAGGCGGAACAATCTTAAAGTGGCTATTCGGAACCATGGATGTCTACGACAGGGAAGACATCGAAAAACATTTGGATACTATCGACAAAAACAACCACGAAACAATCGAATCGGTCAATCAGCAAATCAAAATCAATGACAATTTTAACAAAACATTTACCCTAATCGAAAATTCAATTAAAACGGACCGGCTCAAAATAATAAATAAATTAAACGCAATCGAAAAACGCACTTACACAGAGAGCATATTTCTAGAACAAATGTTCAAAATCAATTTTATTAAAAGACAAGTTGAGAATATACAAGACAACTTTGCATCAGCCAGATTAGGAATCTTACATCCAAGCATCTTGACGGACGAAGAGATTAGAACCTATGACATTGACTCGAGAAAGCTAACGCAAATTAGACTTGGAGTAGCTAGTTACTATAATGAATCCATCATTTTCGCCATTAAAATCCCCAAAGAATTTCAGAAATTTAGCAAAAAGCTTTTAATTCCAATCTCAAATATGAATAATAAGCAAATTGATGAAGCAAATAACAAAACGTATACATATGAAAACGGAAAATTATTAAAAGAATTAAAGATCAGCAAAAATTGTATTTTCAAAAATAATTGCAAATTTATTGTAAATCATGGAGAAGAGTATGTTGAAATCGATGATGATATCCTAATTTTAAATAATGTAAGAAATAAAAAAATGAATAGCTCTTGTGATGATAGAAAAATAACACTAAGTGGAAATTATTTCATAAATTTTCATAATTGCTCAGTACAAGTTGATAATAAATTATACAGTAATAAGATCCACAAAATCTTTAGTAAATTCATTGTACCAATAGAAAATATTTTTGATTCGAATAAGACAGATGTAACTTTTGAAGATATTGTTTTAAAACAAGAGCATAATATAAAAGAGATAAAGGAATTAAAATATCATAAACACTTAAATATAGGGCTAGGAATAGGATCATTTTCAGTGAGTTTTGCGATAGTAATCATAGTTTCTGTATTTTTACTCCTAAGGAGAAAAAATTTAAAAATAAATTTTGTTAACAGGATCCAGGAGAATCCTGAATCGAACGGGGGAGGAGTTACGTTAAGGCAACTCAATCCCAATAAAAATGCTGACCAAAACAATTGTAGCGTAGAATATATAAATCTAAGTACAGATATCATGAACCGAATACCGTTAAGAAATGAATCCATTTAAATTTCCACGAACGGAAATGGTAACATGACCATTACCGTGGGATGCTTAGATAAGCAAATTATTTGAAGACGTTCATGATTTCTGTACTTGTTTTTGCACCTAGAAACCAAGACAAAAGTTAGTCTTAAGACCGACGTGATTGAGATCGTACAATTATAATTTTTTATGTTTTTAAATCCAAGTTTTCTTATATTATTTTTTACTATAAGTGGAAACATTTGAATATCGAATAATAAATAAAAGTTATAGTTTTTACTTTACAAATAAAGCTTTTTATTTTAATTTGATATTTTTTCAACAATTCAAAAAAGAATAATAAAATTAAAGTCGCGCACATCGTCAACTTTGACGGCGGATAAAATGTCAAACTTTATGCGACGACATAAAGCCACTTCGCCGTACTATGTAATTTTTTGTGGCGAATTCACTGGGAATGCCACAAAAAACGAATAGTCTATTAAAAAAGTTATTATAAAAAAATATAATTTTACATAAGGCTAATAGGAGGAAAAGAGATGCCAATTATGTAAAAATAGAGCGAGATAAAAAATATTTATGCAAAAAGGGATGCCGGAAATGGCGTCGATAAATTATATGCACTTTCGAAATTAATAAATTTATTAAGAAAAAAAGGAGATAGAAATTTGCAATAAATTGGAAAATTTCAGAAATAATTTTAGAAAGAAGAAAAATGAATAATGGTGGCAAAAAGATGACTGGAATAAGGAAATAAGAAAATAAGTGTACTTTGATAAGGCAGTTCGCCAAGTACCACTTTTGAGGATATATAAACAGGAACCAACAACGACTCAGCCTCTTTCATTTGATCGAGTCAGAGTGATACAGTGTACATGCCTTTGGGTGAAAACCATAGTACATGCTCATAGTGAACAGTCAAGCAATAACCAAGGAGTCAACTTGTATAGAAAATATTGTGAGTATTCTTATACATGCCAGAACAACTGGTGTAAGTACAAGAATAAGCTGCATGTTTTCTACTAAGGGAAAAGGTGTTTGAATTTAAAAAGAAAAAACCAAAATAATATAAATTTAATTGTTTAAAATAAATATTACTAACAACATAATAATACAACAAATCACAGGTAGAACATACAAATTTGTGAAAGCCCGTCCCCACATGCCAAACTGGTGAAAGTGGAGAGCACATGCAATTGTATGTAATACCACGATAATTATTCAACTACTAATTTTGTTTGTATATATAGATATTCCAAACCATACGGATTTAATAAATTTATTTTAATGACTAAAAAAAATCCATTCTTATCATTTATAATCACGACTAGAATATCAATTGCCACGATATCCTTTCTCTGTGCATACAACCAGTGGGTGGTGCTACACGAAGACTCGAGAAGTCGTCCGAAATCAGATCTGAGTCTCGTTATTTAATGCTACACGAGGCTGTCTTCGGCTTAGAATAATTCTTTACCCTACATGAAAGCTTTGATTGTGTGCGTTTACCGCGGTCATTGTTTACATCTGAGAACGGAGAAGAGAAAGAAATGTGCGTATGAGTTAGTTTTCACCCCGGAAATTTTTGGGTGAAAATTCTTTCGTTAAAGTTTCGTCATGTGCGTCCTTCTTTCTCTCCTCTCCTTCGTTTCTTTCCTATAAAACCGGGTTTTTCGTACGTCTTGAGTCTCCGTGTAGCACCCCACAGTCAAGGTGATTTATGTTTTAAATCACTGTGCACAACTGGTAAGTTTACTTGTCTACCCAACAGTTCACCTCCTTCATCACCACGTGTCTCGCATTGACCGTCAGGTGATTTCTGGTGAAGGCAACGGTCGGCAGCTAAACATTTTTTGGTGGTTCCATCCAGGAATTCGTGTGCAACATATTCTGGTCTGATTATATATTGATATGGCGACGGGTTCTGAAAATAAACAGGCACCAATGCCATTATTAACACAATTATGTCAAACACAACAAATCCTGAAAACGCAGTTAGAGAAATACATCGAAATTGCAAAGAAAACTGCTATACCTAAGAGAACACAAGAATTCTATGAATTGAGAATAGCTGGATTAACTGCTGTGTGGAAAGAATTTACAAAAAATGATATCGAAATACAAATGGCAGCACTTCAAGAGACATCAAAAATTTCTGAGGCATATCTGGAAGAGGACCAGTACAGTCACGCAGAACTTAAATACAGCGAGTATATGGCAGATCTGATGGACGGATTGAGGAAACTCACCACAGGTAATACCACTGCCCCACCAACGTCATCATATGACATCAAACTACCAAGGATTAGCTTGCCGAAGTACAACGGTGACTATGATGTATGGCGATCCTTTCACGACGTATTTGTGTCATTGGTGCACAACAATCCTAAATTGGCGCTACTGAGACACATCCCAACTACCAACCAGGATTATGCGCCAGCATGGGCAAAGCTGAAGGAAAGATACGAGAACAAGAAGGTATTAGTAAACCATCAATTAAGAACTTTCATGAACATACCCAAGCTCGCAACAGAAACAGCAAAGGGTATTAAGATCTTAATTAATACGACTTCGGAATGCCTACAACAGTTGAAGAGTCTTGAAGTTGACACAAAATCATGGGATGTCATCCTGATTCATTTACTCGTGCAAAAGTTGCCGTTTATGACATTACGCCTATGGGAAGAAGAGCAAGGAACAAGTCAAGCCCTTCCAACCTATGAAGCATTCTGCGAATTTCTAAACAATAGATTGCGAGTATTAGAATCCATTGCAGATGTGGTGACATCCAAACCCGCAGGTCAACCAAAGTCAATATCACCCAGAGGAAACACACATGCTCATCATGCAAGGAAACAGAACAACTGTCCTGCCTGCCAGCAAAACCATTTTGTCATCAGGTGCAAGAAGTATCATGCAATGAGTCCGGAGACACGATGCAAGTTGTTAAAAACAGCCGGCCATTGTCTGAACTGCTTGTCCACCCAGCACGACACAAATGCTTATCCTAGTAAATACAGATGTCACAAATGCAAACAGAAGCATAATACTACACTACATACCGATTTCAAACGAGAGAGCAGTGGATCATCGGGGTCCACAAAAGTACAACTTCATGAAGGAGTAAGCAGCACAAACCATTCTCCCGCAACCACGAAGACACAATCAGCCAGCAATGCTGATGAATTTAATTCAATACAATCCTTCTTAGCTACAAAGGACCATCATGCATTACTATCGACAGCATTAGTAAGTGCATATCCTAGGCAAGGCAGAAGGGCGAAATTACGATGCCTCGTAGATCCTGGTTCAGAGTCATCGTTCATCACAGAAGCTGCATGCACGCGGCTTGGCGCTACAGCAACAAACGCAGCGATAACCATCAATGGTATAAAAAAAAGTCCACTAGCAACAGCAAGCCAACAAGTAAGGCTCACCTTAGGGGCACATCGCCCTAATACAACCAGATTGGTAGATGAATTTCTAGTCCTCAATGAGATCACCGATCCACTACCAACAAGGATAGTACGCAGGGGGAACTGGAAACATCTTAAAAACATACAACTAGCAGATCCAACATTTTGGAAGCCAGGAAATATTGACGCACTATTGGGAGCACGGATTTACGAAAAAATCGTTCAAGAAGGCATCCTCCGAGGACCTGACACAGCCCCAACAGCTATAAATACAATATTTGGATGGATTCTAATTGGACCATTAGCAGACACATATCTCAGCCAAGTGACAGCATGCACAGTCACAACCACTCAATTGGACTTGAGTAGCCAGCTCAAACAATTTTGGGAATTGGAAGAAGCTCCAACGCAGCAGATTTTGAAAAAAGAAGACGAAATCTGTCAACGTATATTTGAGGAGACGCATATACGGAAATCAAACGGAAGATATCAAGTTAATCTTCCCTTCATTCAAGAGCAAATACCAGCTCTAGGACAATCGAGGCCTCAAGCCCTAAAACGATTTAAGTCTTTACAACTCCAGTTCGGCAAAAATTCTACATTTGAAAAGGAATATTCAAAGTGCCTGGATGAATACATTGATCTGGGACACATGGAGGAAGTCACCCCCCTTCAAGTGAGGAAGAGCACTACTATATTCCTCACCATGCGGTCTTCAAGGAAAGCAGTACTACAAAATTACGAGTAGTATTCGACGCATCTGCGAAAACTACAGCTGGAGTCTCCCTCAACGAGAACCTTTTAACAGGACCAACTCTGCAACCTAAACTATTCGCGACTCTACTCAATTGGAGGGAACACAAGGTTGCAATGAATGCGGATATCGAGAAGATGTATCGTATGATCGACATACATCCAAACCACAGAACGTTTCAGAGGATTATTTGGCGACATCCAGAAACGTCACAATTACAGGATTACCAATTAAAAACTGTAACATTTGTCACCGCATGTGCCCCATACCTGGCAATCCGCACACTTCAACAACTAGCAGAAGATGAAAGACAGAAGTGGCCCTTAGCGTCCAAGGCCATATACTCAAACTTCTATGTCGACGATCTGCTAGCTGGGGCTGATAGTATCACAGAAGCAAAACAACTACAGTCCGAGCTTCTTAGCCTGACCCGAGCAGGTAGTTTCAACTTACGCAAATGGACTAGTAATGACCCAGAGCTATTAAAGGATTTACCCGTGGAACATCGTGAGCTAAAGGACATACTAACATTCTCAGATAACGACACGGTTAAAACACTTGGCATTCGATGGCATCCTGGACCGGACCATTTCACATTTTCAGTCATTCCAATGCGTGAACACAAGGTCATTACAAAACGCAACTTGTTATCCAACATAGCATCACTTTATGATCCATTAGGGTGATTATCCCCGGTCATAGTCGTCGCCAAAATGCTTATACAGACATTATGGATTACTGGCAGCGCATGGGATAAACAAGTATCCCCACAAATAGAAACCCAATGGTCTACATTTAAGCAACAGCTGAAGGCTCTTGAAGCAGTACAAATTCCACGTTGGATACAATATTCCCCAGGTGCTAATGCACAAATACATGGATTCTGCGATGCATCTACAAGGGCCTACGCTGCTCTATTGTACCTACGAGTGGAACATGAGAATGGAGAAATTACATCAACCTTGCTTACGGCTAAAACCAAAATCGCACCAATCAAACCTACCACAATACCCCGATTGGAACTAAACGGAGCTGTCATCTTGGCCCGATTATTCAAAGCCACGATCGCTGCTGACATGCAATTGCAGCACATTGCAACACATGCCTGGACGGATTCTACCATAGCCCTTCAATGGGTTAAAGAGCACCCATCCAGGTGGAAGACGTATGTAGCGAATCGTGTTGTGGAGATCCAGGAAGTGATACGGTATGATCAATGGCGACACATCCCTACCAAGGACAATCCAGCAGATCTGGCATCAAGGGGCATCTCAGCAACAAGTTTGGCAAACAATAATTTATGGTGGCATGGACCAAGTTGGCTAACCAGCAAACAAGAAACATGGCCTAAGTTTCGAGAAACAAACGAACAAACAGAGTTAGAAGCAAAGAAACCAAAGGTGAAAAGCTTCCTCACTACGTTTGAAAACAATATATTGCTACGCTATTCATCAATGACAAGACTCACTCACATCATTGCATTGATACAACGATTTAAGCACAACTGTCTAAATCCAGAGTTCAAACGAAAGAGTCACATATCCACTTGTGAGTGGCAAGAAGCAGAGAACACAATTGTACGACTTGTACAACAATCAAGTTTTCCAGAAGAATATAACAATTTAGCAAGTGCCAGACCATTAGCACGAAATAGCCGCTTGCTTAAAATGAACCCATTCATGGATAAAGACAAAATAATACGAGTCGGAGGCAGGTTAAAGAAGGCGATAATGTTATATGATGCAAAACATCCAATCATCCTACCACAGGAACATTACATCATACATTTAATTATTGATAGAATACATCTAGCAACAATACATGGCGGAGTCTCGGTGCTCCTCAGTACAAGTAGACAAAGGTATTGGATCCTAAACGCCAGACGATGTATTGCTTCTCGTATACAAAAATGCGTCGCATGTGCTAGGCAAAGAGGAGAAACATTAACACAACTAATCGGGCAACTTCCTACACCTAGAGTGACCATTAACAAACCATTCAGCAATGTTGGAATTGACTACGCTGGTCCAATAGTAATTAAATCATCAAACATCCGCAATGCCAAGTTACTTATGTTCGGCGCAACACATAAATCAAAAACATAAATTTTTAAAAAAACATCTCTCTTCCCTAGAATTAGTATCACAATTTATTAAATCGCATCAAAATTCAGAAATTTTCACCATGACTATACTATCGATAAATGCCTTAATTCTGGACGCACCCTCGATCGACACAAAAATATGGATATTGCAGTTATCGACAATATCGATAGAAGCTTTAAGCTACTGACAGAATCAGGCGCAAACGCCGTGCGGGCAATGACAGAGAGAATAGAAGTAGTGTATTCAAATGCGCACTAACGAAATGCTGATTTTCGCTACGCACACACCGCGCAAGTTGCTTTACTTTCTACTTTCTGCGCGTTGCCGCCGCGTGTGTCAAGAGATGTTTGTGTTTTGAGTCGTGTTTTGGTGGTGGTGGGCATATGTTTGGAGTCGTGTGTTGGTGTTGGCTGTGATAGCAAATTTGTTGATTTTTATATTTTTTAATGAAAATCTTTATTTTTCCAAATTGGGTTAATTAAATTAGCACATAAAAAAAAGACAAACCCTGTAGGATAGAAAAATTATATGTAAATCATTCAGGTTTTTCAATTTTTTTTCCAATCACGTCCACTTGTCACTTTGATTTCGTTGTTGTGTTCAAAGTCGGAGCGCGCCGCTGACACCGCAACATCATGTCAGTGAAAAGTCGCCACACACCGCGAAGCCAATGTCCGCACGGCGTTTGCGCCTGATTCTGTCAGTAGCTTGAGAGAAGGAACAGCGCTGGACGACACTTTTCTCCTGATCATTCTCAAGTTGTCTGCTGCTAGAGAAGGTAATGCCAGCTTCCTTGGTCATTTTTTCTAGCCACTAAGCCTAATAATCCAGATATGAGCCCTAGTAATGCCTTTGGTCATTCGGGCTTGAAATATCAGATGTTATTACTTAGTAAAAAGGTGTCACATCGAGGGATTTTAATAAATTAAAAAGTAAAAGGTACTAAGGAAGAAATTTAACGCCACGAGGGAATGTTGCATCGAGGGATTTTTGTACAAACAACGGAATTTATTAAGAGTTCATAACGGAATTTAGTCTTTCAAGCATAAAGGCATTTAGCGTAGAATTTAGCTTTAGGAAAATTAAAACAAGCAAATAATTTTATAGTAAAGGAAAAAATGAATTTATGATATAACGTAATATGCGAACATTAGCAGAATTTATAACGGAACTTGGCAATTAAAGGAGTACAGCGATGGAGTTTCACGAAATTGAATCACCGTTGCGTCGTGACTGAATTCTATTTTTTTTGAAATTTATTTGTATTTTTTTGATATTTGCGCAGATTATGTACATTATATCGAAACTTTTACTAGAGTTTAAGGGAAAAGAAATCTACATGGTTAAATATGATGTATCGATATATTTAATGGATTAGAATTTAGAATTGAAGGAATAATATCGACATATTGAATAGAATTTATATTTATTTTCGGCATTTACGATCCACAATAGGAATACTGTACTGTAACGACAAGATAATAAAATTAAAGGAAAAATTGTGAACTAAGGCGTGTGCGTTTGTTATTTTTTCAACCCTTTTTCTATCCGCTACACATGATCCAAAGGATGCTTATTAACCATACAGGAGTTTTTTTCAAATTCACCTTATAGGTGGTAAACATTTTTTGGTGGTTCCATCCAGGAACTTAGTACACAGCCCGTTCACAATTTTTTGTTTTATGCGAAAGAAGTAGATACGTACGGTATCTAATAAAAGACTTGTTTTCTTTGTGCAATACACAACGTCATATGATGACCACCTTAAAGCAGCATCTCACTCAGGAACGCGTCTTGAGAGGCCGGAGCCGACTGCCTTAGCGAAAAGAACCCTGGGTTTCTATGAAATACGGAATGAAGAATTAAGGGGTTTGTGGAAGCAATACTGCGAGCTAGATTTGCAAATAGTGCAAACAATATGCGAAGAATGCCCAGAGGAGGAATCGAAGATCGAGTATATTAAGGAAGACTACTAGTCCATCATGGAGGGGAAATATGCAGATTATATGGGTGAGGTATCAGAAGGCCTGACGATGTAAAATCGAAAATCAATCATCCGCACCAACTAACGATTCTTCATCAACCATCGTCGTCCAACAAGATGCAGCATTACCACGGATCTCATTACCCAAGTTTAACGGAGATTACGACATGTGGCGTCCATTCGCGGATTTGTTCACCTCCCTAGTGCATAACAATGTGAGGCTATCGGCAGTACAAAAACTTCACCATTTAAAATCGTGTTTAGTGGGTGAAGCTGAACGAGTACTACGCCACACGCCTATAACGGATGCAGATTATCTACCGGCTTGGAATAAGTTAAAGAAACGTTTTGAGAACACTAGAATCTTGGTCAACCACCAGCTGAAGCAACTAGTCAATCAGCCAAAATTAATTGCAGAGACTAATAAGGGAATTAAAACATTGATTGACACGACTGAAGAATGTTTGCAACAACTCAAGAGTTTATGCGTTGACATTAGTTCTTGGGACGCGCTACTAATATACATTTTAGTGCAAAAACTTCCATTTTATACCCTGAAACTTTGGGAAGAGGATCAGGGTGCCAGTGAAGAATTGCCAACATTGGAGCAGTTTAAATCTTTCTTGAACACCCGGTTGACAGTGTTAGAATCAATTGCTGATGTTCTTGGACACAGAAGCACCCCGTCAAAACCCAAGCTTCAACAAAGGGAAAGAACATCAGTGCTACATACAATGAAGGAAGGAAGATGTCCTGCCTGTCAAGGCAAACATTATGTACGAAAATGTGCCAAGTACTCTGGGATGTCTCCTGAAGCGAGACGAAAGGTAATCACATCCACCGGCCGATGCCTGAATTGCCTATCCCAACAACATGCTCACTCGGAGTGTAAAAGCAGGTATAATTGTTTCAAATGTCATCAACGACACCATACATCATTACATGAAGATGGTCCAAGGAAACAATCCACCATACGTCATATAAGGGAGAACGGTGAACCAACGGTTTCGAAGCCAAAACAATTGGAAACAAACCAAGAAGACAATCATTGCGGTGCAGCTGAACAAGAGATCACCCAAGCGTTTGTTACCCGACAAAGGTTACGCGCACTACTATCAACCGCTTTAGTCGTAGCACGAGGTAGACAAGGACAAGCAAGAACAATAAGATGCCTTATCGATCCAGGATCGGAATCATCTTTCCTAACTGAGGAAGCCTGCAAGACACTTCAAACATCCTGCAGTTCCATCTCTACGGTCATCACAGGCATATGTAATATTCCTGCAGCCAACGGGCGTAAGGAAACGACCTTACAGCTGCAATCTACGCGGTCAAACGGACCAACAGTTGAAGAAGAATTTTTGATTTTGAAGGAAATCACGGATGCACTACCAAGGCGACGAATAGCCAAGGGAACTTTCCAACATGTGGTCGGTCTTCAGTTAGCCGATCTTACCTATTGGAAACCCGGCAAAGTAGATGCTCTGCTCGGAGCAAAGGTGTATGCGCAAATACTACTGGACGGTATCATACGAGGAAACAAGACGGCTCCAGTAGCCATCAATACGATATTCGGTTGGATTCTGGTAGGACCAACCAACCAGCAGGGTAACACGGAAGCAGTATCTCTCATGGCCACTACTGACACTGATTTGAGTAATCGACTCAAACAATTTTTTGAAATCGAAGAATACCCGTCACATCCGGTGTTCAAAAAAGAGGAAGCACTATGCCAAACAATATTCAAAACGACTCATAAACGTATGGAAAATGGGCAGTATCAAGTAAAACTGCCATTCGTAGACGACGAAGCTCCTAAATTAGGTAAATCTCGGCCACAGGCGCTCACAAGATTTTTAACCCTGCAGAAACGATTTGGGAGAAAACCAGATCTGGCTAGAGAGTACACACATTGTCTCAACGAGTATATACAGCTTGGCATATCGTCGATAATGCTCCACATTATTATATCCCGCATCATGCTGTATTTAAGGACAGTACAACAACTAAATTAAGAGTTGTTTTTGACGCTTCTTGCAAGACGAGCACAGGAAAATCATTAAACGAATACCTGCTGAAGGGACCCATATTACAGCCGAAACTCTTTGCAACTTTACTAAAGTGGCGGAAATATAAGATTGCAATGATAGCCGACGTAGAAAAGATGTATAGAATGATTTTATTTCATCCAGAACATCGACCTTACCAACGAATTATTTGGAAACATCCAGAAACCGGTGAAGAACAAGATTATCAACTAAACACCGTCACTTTCGGCACGACATCAGCTCCTTATCTGGCAATAAGAACCCTGCAGCAATTAGCCGACGATGAAAAAGATAATTGGCCTTTGGCATCCAAGGCAGCATTCAAGGACTTCTATGTCGACGATTTGCTGACAGGAGCAGAGGATGTCACAAGCGCTAAGTTGTTGCAGAACGAATTAATACTCATGTTGAAATCTGGAGGGTTTAAGTTACGGAAATGGCCCAGCAACAACATAGAGTTATTAAATCATTTGCCTCCCGAATATTGCGCAAGTTGTGATTCTTTATCTATCGGGGAAGTAGAAACCTTGAAAACACTAGGAATACAATGGTTACCAAAACAAGATTACTTTACCTTTCGGGTATCTCCAAAGATAAAACAAGGTACTGCCACCAAACGTTCCATACTGTCGGAAATCGCGGCGTTGTACGATCCACTTGGTTGGCTAGCACCAATTATAATAGTCGCAAAAATTCTTATGCAGGCAATGTGGATAACTGGTTGCTCATGGGACGATCCAGCTTCGCCTACTATAAACAACCAATGGAATAAATTCAAAGAGGACTTAGAGCATCTGCCCATGGTAAGAATTCCACGATGGATCCAATATACAAGTAAAACATACACTCAACTTCATGGCTTCTGCGACGCCTCAACCAAGGCATACGCCGCTGTAATTTATCTACGCACGATCCAAGAAGACGGCAGCATATCCGCCATGCTGCTGACGGCCAAAACAAGAGTGGCACCCACTAAACCAACCACAACTCCCCGTTTAGAATTGAATGGACCAGTAATATTAGCACGCCTGATTAAAACCACTATCAAGGACATGGAACTGGAAAACGTTCCTATATTTGCATGGACTGATTCCACAATTGTGCTGCAATGGATAAGAGAACACCCTTCGCGTTGGAAAACGTACGTGGCCAACAGGCCCGTTGAAATCCAAGACAGCGTCAAATATGAAACTTGGCAACATGTGCCAACCACAGAAAATCCAGCTGATCTGGCCTCTAGAGGCATCACAATGAAGGAGTTGCTATCTAAAGATATCTGGTGGCATGGGCCAGACTGGTTAACGAAGAGCGAAGACAAATGGCCCAAACTCGAAAAAACTACAGAAACTACGGACCTAGAGGCTAAACGAGACATCGCGGCTAGGGTTACCATTTTTTATTTTTGAAATACCAGACATTTAACTACAAAATGCCTGATTTTAGAGTAAAAAGCCTGACTAAAGGAAAAAAGAATTAAAATCTCAATTATAAAAAAGCCTGACAACAACTAAAGCCTGCCCTGAGCCTGACATGGCTATAAAATGCCTGACATGTCAGGCGAAATCCTGACAAATGGTAACCCTAATCGCGGCAAGCTTCGCTACTACAGCACAAGACGATTTCCTTTCTCGATATTCGTCCTTTGACAAATTAAGACGAATTACGGCGCTTATACTACGTTTTAAAGGGAATTGTAAGGATCCAACAAGCAAACAAATCGGATTCATTTCCAGTAGTGAACTGCGCAATGCAGAGACGACGGTCCTACGATTATTGCAGAAAACAAGTTTTCCTAACGACCATTATAATCTCTTACATAATAAACCTTTAGCACACAAGAGCACGCTAATCCAACTAAGTCCATTCATTGATGTTCAAGGACTCATACGAGTAAAGGGACGAATTTCCAAGGCTTCCATTGCATATGACAGCAAACATCCAATTATACTGCCGAAGACACATCATCTAACATCACTACTGATAGATAAAATTCATCGTGAGACTTTACATGGAGGAACTTCATTGGTACTTGCCACCAGTCGCAGCAGGTACTGGATTTTAGATGCTAGGCGAGCTATCGCAAGCAGAATATATAAGTGCATAACATGCGCTAGGTTTCGCAAAGAAACTTGTCAACAATTGATGGGTGATTTACCGGAGGCTCGTGTCAACATCACAAAACCTTTCTGTAAAGTCGGAATAGATTATGCTGGACCCATACACGTAAAGGCGTCGCCTCCAAGAAAGGCGCCACTTCTCAAGGCTTACTTGTGCATTTTTGTGTGTATGACAACACGAGCCATACATATTGAATTGGTTTCTGCGCTAACCACAGATGCATTCATCGCTGCATTGAAAAGGTTCATTGCTAGAAGAGGCCTCTGCACGGATATTTACTCCGACTGTGGGTCCAACTTTATTGGGGCAAGATCGGCAATCGACAAGGACGTGAGAAATGCAATTTCCAATGCAACACAAGAAGCAGCGAAATATTCCGCCAATCAATCAATCAGTTGGCACTTCAACCCACCAGGCGCACCTCATTTTGGTGGAATTTAGGAAGCGGGGGTACGATCGGTGAAACATCATTTACGTCGTAGTATTGGCAATATGACATACACATTCGAAGAGTATGCAACAATACTAAGCCAAATTGAAGCAATATTGAACTCACGACCATTATGCTACGTCACCACAGATCCCAGCAACCCAGAGGTACTTACTCCTGGGCATTTTTTGGTCGGCCAACCATTGAACGCTCTGCCAGAGCCGGATTATGCAGTCGAAGCACCACTAACAGAAAGATGGGAACAGCTTCAACAAAGAATTCACCTTTTCTGGAAAAGATGGTCAAAGGAGTATTTACATCAACTCCAAACCAGACCTAAGTGGAATCACGAAAGGAGGAACCTTCAAATCGGAGATGTAGTTCTAGTAACCAATGAAAATATGCCGCCAGCAAAATGGCCGTTAGGCATAGTCGAATAGGTGTATCCAGGCGCCGACGGACTTGTCAGAGTAGCGCAAATCAAAACAGAAACTAGCATTTTACGACGACCAGTTACTAAGCTAGCACGCCTTCCCATAGAGGCAACATAATGAATTTGAATTACTAACCACTATTTATTCGCCTGTTTTTTGTGTTGTCCAAACTGTCTATTAAATAACATACAAGGTTTATCTTTTAGATGGATTACGACGAAGACGTCCTTATTTTATCCGAAAGGATATTCTTTTCATCAACCTTTGAGTCGGACCCGAAAATGTATGGTGAGCCTGACAACGATACCCGCAGTGAGATCTTAAAACCGTATAGTGCCGTACAAACAACATCTAAGACCGAATTCACAACACGTCGAGCATCGAACCAGGGCTTGCCATCCCAGAATCATCCGTCTAGACGCTTAACTTGTGGTGACCGCGTAAATTTAAATTAGTAAACTTTACGCAATGTCACACAACAGCTTCCGGAACGATCAAAACGATCGGTCCGAACACCCCCTCGATCACTGAATTCCAAAGTTCAGTGATCTAGCCAATTTCCGGCATCTCCATTTCTCACTTTACGAAGGTTCCTCCAAACGAACGTGACGTATACGCGCAAGCAAGAAAAAATTAATCTAAAGTAATCCATAATAAATATATATATATATATATATATATATATATATATATATATATATATATATATATATATATATATATATATATATATATATATATATATATATATATATATATATATATATATATATATATATATATATATATATATATATATATATATATATATATATATATATATATATATATATATATATATATATATATATATATATATATATATATATATATATATATATATATATATATATATATATATATATATATATATATATATATATATATATATATATATATATATATATATATATATATATATATATATATATATATA